>CM046433.1:6381733-6981733 GCA_025506505.1 Flaveria sonorensis | reverse complement strand
CTCTGTTTCTCACCATAAAAACATACATGTATTTAAACACTCACAAGGTGCTTGGATAAACTTATTTAAACAACTTATGGGGTTCCTGACTTATTTGCTAAGTGTTTATGAGTGCAAAATTTTGGCTTAACTAAAATGATAAAACGAAACTATGTTATTGTTTTATGTAACAAGAATATATAATAATTCTGTTAATGTAGCAATGGAAGTATGGAACACTCTGAATATATCAGGTCAGGCGCAATTTACCATCTATAGATATGTTTTGTATATATAAAGAATACTACATATAAAATAATATAGTTTCAATCAAAGAACCAAGAAATTATCAACCAAAGCAGCTTCATACTTGGACTAGGAACCATAAATCCAATAAAAAAAGAAAATTTAACAGAAAAAACCATACAACACATGGACTAATGTGTTATTTAACTGCAAACCTCACAGCATGCTCAAAATGATCAACAGAAACCAAATTGATGCAAGTAGTTGCAGGCCCAAGTATGCCAAAGTTTCCTGAAGTTTTTATTTAAAAGATGGAGATGGTATCCGCCACGAACAAAGTATAATGCTACATTTTCGGGTCAACTGTCTAGAAAAGTTTGTCATCCCTGTAAAATCACACTCATTGCTGCTATATCAATCACTGTAAGCTGAAGTGTAGTTATCTTGGATCTTTTTTCTGTTTATCAAAATATTCTGGTGGCATAGAAAGAAACTGCACGGCCTGTTTAACCTGAGCAACATCAACTCGGAATTTTTCTGCTATTTGGTTCACATCCATAGGCCCATTATGATCATCAGCCTTACCTTGATATAGAAGGATGATGTGGCGAAGCTGGGCTACATTCAGGGTTCCTGGGGGAGCTGGTCTTTGTTCGTATCTGCCGGTTTCTGAAGTTGTATTTCTCAATTTTGGCATGGGTCTTTTGTACTTGTCCACCACGAAGGCCTGTACAAATAGTAATTTGGAAGTGAAAGAAATATTCTAAAAACCACGCTCTGGCAATCTAATGTTTATGCATCGAAGGAAACAGGCACACGCTAACAGAGAAGAAATCTAGCATTTATAGATGAAGCCTTGGCTATACTGCAATCAATCATCGATACTTTGAGGTTGTTCTGACTAATTTAGTGAGATTAAGGAAATATAAGTTAAAAATCAAGGTACGAAGCATGGAGTACAGAGTCTCTTTTTGTATTAATTCTATCTATGAATATTATTTGCTCCCCTAAAAGAGAAACCACGTATGTACTTGTTACTTGCTATTTGTTAAAGAAGTTGTTACAGTGGATGTCTGTCTTTATTAAAGATACAAAAAGTTTTCATTTGGAAAACAATCAAACTTGAACTTCAAACCTCAAATACCTAGGAAAAGTAAATTAGTAATTACATTCTGTTAGAAAGCAATATCATCCGATCAGAATCGGATACGGCCTATATAAAAGGAACTCAGCACTATTCATTGTTACAATAACATGCAACAACAGATAATAAGAACAAATGATAAATACAGATACGAGCAAAAGTCCGGCTACGTAAGCTAAGACATCTTCTTAGATAGTTTCAATATGTCTAATAATGTTTCCATCATTAATTTCATCTGAATCTTATGCACCAATTGGATGTATTTAAGTTTCACACATTACTGTAAGTCGAAGATCACAGAAGTTTCCAACTTAAAAACATTATTTTATAACTTAATAACACATACAGCAGCATGCAGTTAATGAATAGATCAAACAAGTTGGTCAACTCACCTCACCCATCTCCAATTTGCCTCCGGGTTTTGTTTGAATTCGGCCGACCATCTTGCTAAGCATAGCATCATATTGAGAATCACGCTCTTCAGATTCAATATCAGCAGTGTTTCTTGGTTGAGCACCTAACATAAAAATGCAAGAGAACATATCAATTAAAGAAACAACATCAACAATAAGCTTCAAACATGACTGATTATTAACATGTTAACTCCCAGAATTTGCAGCCTTATTGCAAAATCTAAAGTTAAATGATGAAGTTGCATCACTTCTGAACCTCAGAGACACCCTCATAATTTTAAACTAATCTACAGTGTGTAGAAAAGGTGCCCATACTCAAGTGGTTGAAGTCTCATACTCATAGTGAACAGAGGTGTACAATTAGAGGTAGGATTAGTGGGTGTATGAGTTAGCTGTTCTATAAAAAAGGTCCCTGCACTAGCAGCTTTAACATCAGTACTAAGTATATGGCACCATGGTAATCACACTGAGGTTTAATTTGATGTTTAAATTGCTTATAAATCTACTTAAACACACATTATACTCAAAAATAAGTGTAAAACACATGAAGATCATCTGTTAGCACATTCAATAAGCATTACATCTTCCCCAAAAACTTGATCACAAAGATCCTTCTTACTAAATTTTAGGACCAAGAACCCTAACTAGCATACAGAAATCTTAACCCTACCCCACCAAACCAAATCACCATTTCCTCTGTTAAAAAAAAAACTTCACACTCCATAAACGACACATTCAGAACACCTTCTAACATGTTGAGGCACAAATTTTCAAAATTGATAGCAATGCCTAAATGGGCATTCATTCTAATGAAAAGCAAGTAAATTTGAGTTGAAAAAGACCCTTACCGGAGGTGGGGTCAACGTTACCGTCGACGGGAAGCTTGTTGTCGCCGGAGACCACCGGTGGGGTGCGATCAAATGACTTATTCAACTGAGACGATGAAGATGGTGGTGCAGGTGTACGGACCCTGCCAGATGCTCGACGAAATGCCTGACCCATTTCCTATGTTGTGAGGTGTTGTGGGGGTGATGCAATTGCACATGTATGTGTGTGTTGCTTGCTTACACACGCGAAGGTTATCGAGTCCACGTTACTGATTCTCGAGCGATACACGTTGAAATGCGACGATTGACGATGATGAAATATATGACCTTTTCAACCCTAATGAAAACTGAATTTGTTACTGAATATTTAAGTTCTACAACTGCTTCATAGTTGGTAATGATGTGTTTATATGCGAGTTAGTGTCAGGTTGCTATGGAGTCATCTCTCGAGACCTTGTGTAGCGTATTGGGTTGTCATTGGACCGGCCTAATTGTTACGTTAATGATAAGCTCACTGGTTTCGTTCTGTCTTGAACTCATTAGGGAAGCGGTCACAACTCTCTGGTGTGTTACACTGGCAGTACAAGCTCTTGGTAAGTCTTTCTTTTGATAATTGTGGCTCTCACTTAGAACGAGAATAAGAGTAGCTGGCAAATTCAAACGTTCAAACTCATACCAAAGAAATATGATCTTCAGACATTTTGTTTTACTCTTTATCATTTGCTTTTTTAGTGTGTTTTAATGATTAAGGAAGTGTGTGTGTCTGTCAAAAATTATTATGATTTTCTACGAGATCTAGAATTGGGACGAGGCCACTCTCCTAGAATTCAAGACACGATGAGATCATACGCAAAATGGAATGTCCTTATGGACTCAAGGACGTGTATGACGCTTGCAAGACATATCTATAACATTTAAATGACTAGTTGTGTCTAAGTTAATAGTGTAAAATTATATCCCTAAGGACATCTTGACGGTAAAGCGGGATTTTTTTTAATTAAAAGGTTATGAGTTTAAAACCTATAGAATTCATGTGTGATAATTTTAAAAGTAGAGCATGTGTAAAATAGAAAGGGTGCGTTCGTTAGCCGAAAAAAATACAAAGTTATCATACAAACACAAAGAAATGCTCTTCCATGATCCATGTTTCTGTTTACCTAACTTTAGCATTTCCAATCTCTTTCACATTAATTTGATGGGTTTTTTTCTTGAACAGCATTAATTTGATGGTTAAATCGGTTATAATGGTTGTCCTAATAAATTTAATATAAAATAAAAATTAAAGCACTTAATGATATCATGAAATAATATCTTATGGTCAAATAATTTATATCCAAAACATTTATCCATTATATTGCATTTAATTATTATTATTTTAGCTCTCATAACACCATTTGTCTATTAAGTCTCAAAGTAACCATTATCATCTCTCTGAAACTTCTGAAAATAGAAAACGAAAAAACCATTATCATCTCTAAAACTGTTAGGATGAAACTTACTGCAGTTGATAAAAGTTATCCTGCTCAGGTTCAATAGGTTTCAAACCATGCTTAGGACCGCACCGCTGGTTTGAACCCTCGTGAAGTTCAAAACTTCGAATCATCCTTTTGTTACCAGTTTATAACCATCCAATTATGCATCCAAATAGTTACAGAACACTGATATGAACAAAAACACAAGAAAGTTCTCACCTACATATACCTAATTCTCATTCAAATCTTAACAGGTCAAAGATCGAAAAAAAAGTCAATGTATAACCGAATCTAATGCAAACTGAAACAGGGTCACAGCTGAAATCATTTTCTCTTCAACGGGTCATCATCAAAATCGAACCTTGATGAGGTTACCCAACTCTGCAACATGTACAATTGTCGGTTTCCACTATTTTGCAATTTCACCATTTTCATCATCTCCTTTTACAACAGAAGATGCATCACCCGTACTACACTCGCTTATAACCCCAACTTCGCCAAGGGTATGTCTGGAATTTCTTGATTTTGATTCTTCTTTACCCTTTTTCCTACTATTAACAGTCAAGAACCCGTTAGCAAGAGCTTCCAATGCTCTAGCCGTTGGTGGCCTGTTTCTTGTGCTCTGCCTCCTTGAACCGACATTTTCTTGCTCCTTGGGAGCCAAAATATTTTCAGATTGTTTTGGGTCGGACTCATTTCTTTCATCTTTTAGTTGGGTAGTGAATTCACTGTTTTCAAATTCAGGGGGAACATGAGGGTAATTCAAATCGATTAGATTGATCGATTGAGGCTGATTTTGTTCTTCAACAGTGTCGATTGAGCTGCATCGTGATGTAAAACTTAAATTGGATGACAATTTATGATTAGTATTAGCCTGAGATGATGAACCCACATGAGAGTCCAAGCTAGAACCAGCCTTTGAATCCACACGACTGCATGCAGTCAATCTCCTGCGTCTTTTTGCATGAGGCCCTGCGTTTTCTTGGTTTGATTTCCTGCTCAATTTAGCTTTCATAATGATCGAATCTGAACTATTGGCTGTCTTCACACGTCTTTTTTCAAGATTCTTTCTTTCACCAGAGGTTTTCTGTTTCTTAACAGGCTTTTGATGATTAGCATTCATTTCTTGATCCACAAGAAACAAGTTTTCACCATCTGAATCATCACTAGAAGCCAAGTCACTATGAATATCATCAGAACGAGATCTGAAACTCAACTTCATGGAGTCCAACTCTCTAACCCTGAAAATTTTTCCACCTCTTAAACTTGTATCAACCACAGTAAACTTCATTAAAACATTCCCAATATTCAGATTTGGAGTTTGAGGTTGAAGATAACAATGGCTTTTCCGTTTCTCAACAAAACCATTTTCTTCCTCTTCGTCTTCTTCATCCTCGTCATCTTCTTCTTCGTTGTCTTCCATTTTCATTTCTGTCACACCATTCTGCTCATTATCAAGTACAAGAAGTTGCGGGTCCAATGCTACTTTGTTCAAAACATCAGTTACAGAATCCAAATAAGCATCCCCTTTGACTAGTCTTCTTGAAAACTTTTTTACGCCTGGCATCAAAAACACCAAAGAATTCTTCCCGTTTGCAGCATAATTGTACCCATTTGGTTGTTCCGAGTGCCACCCTCTTGCAAGCAATCTGGGCCATACTGCTTCCCAGAATAAATCATTGGATCGGGCTTTGCTTAACCGATAATCACCAGTAAGAAACTGAATGATTTCGGCTGAAGTAAGTGAAGAACAAGCTTTTCCAGTTGGGATTTCAGGGCGAATGTGGATTGCTTGGTTTTGTTTTGTAGGTTCTATGGCATTCCCTGTTAAATCTAGCTTACCTTTTCCAATTGCCACTACATCAATGAACAATTTCATCCCTATTAAAGTTTTGATGGAGAAAACGTACTCTTGAAGTGATATCCTTGAAACTCCAAATGCCCTAGAACCCTGAAAATTGATAACAAAATGAAGATAAGATCTTGGTTTTAATAATAAAAAAAACAAGATAAATATACAAAAGTCCTCGTCAGTATCAAGAGTTGCACATTGAGATATATGTTTTTTGATATATAAGCCTTTTTCAGTTATAAGGTAAAATAGTCCCACATAAGATCAACAGCTGCACATCAAGAAAAATACCGAAGGGGTGTTAATTATTTTCCAGTAGAGTACTAAGCGATACAATTTGTGTAGTTAATATAACTACTTAGGAATGTGTACATCAGGCACACAAAGGCCCGACACCACCTAGACCCCACATGCATTGGAGCATTTTGCACCTATAAGATTTTTTAGATATAAGCCTTTTTATGTTCCTTTAACTTATTACATCCACATTAGCAATACATTTAAAAATTGTCACATAATCAAATTTAAATTTTAACAGGTTCAACCAGTTAACTACTGCCATTAGCCTAATAACTAATGGCATACAACAAACACACCTCCTTCACAATTGTCATTGCAGTCCCATTGTAGCTCAAGGTTTCTAATTTCTGTTTTCTTTTTCTTTAGGTTAGCAAATACTTTTTTAAATCGAAAAATCATTTATCATAGTTTGGACTTTGGGTTCTCTTTTGCAGGGTTTCAATCATCTTCTTTTGTGGTCTTTGATTTCAAAATCAATTATGATTTTGTTTTCCTTCTCTATTTTTCTTTTTACTGTTTGTTGGTGAAAACAGTGGCCGTTGGTGGGGACAACGATTGTCGGTAAGTGGTCAGGGGGGGGGGGGGGGGGGAGTGTGTTGTGCATAGGTGGGTGCATTGTTATAGTGTTTATAGGTGACAGCGGGTGACTAATCCGCCCTTTTTACTCCTCAAATGAGTTTTTGAACAACCCATGTGGACCTGTTCTTAGTAAGCCAGATTTCAACTATCAAGAGCCTAAATCAGTCTATATTTCAGACTTTGACTAATTGTGTCAAAATACTTCACAAGGGAAGACCGCTCTTGAAAATAACATTTTACAGGTAGAACAGATTCTAAAAGATACTGTTATTAAAAGTTAATTATTTTAGTTAATAAACTTATTTGGCCATTAAGGGTGCTTCAGTATTTTAGCCTATAAACAGTTTCTCTTTTCCAAAACCATTCAAGAAATCGAGCATCATATCAGCATCACATATGATCTGAAAACCCTAAATAAATTTAGAAACCCTAGCCACCATCACAATCATCAAGCCAAAAAGCCAGCCGCCATCAAAAGCAGTGAGTCATCTGCCACCATCATCAAGTCAATCTTAAACGATGTTTTTCTTAACTCTAGTTGCCATCGTCAAAAGCCCTAAAATCATCGGTCACCAATATTAACAAATGTTAATATATATTTGTTAATAACCAAATCTGAATGTTTGCTTTTTGAATAAGAATATCAAACTTTGGTGATATCCTAAATCAACTGATCTATATAGAATTACTGACATTCAAATCATAAACTATCATTAAATAATTAAACAATAATTAAAATTGATTAACACATGTATAAATTAGCATTAACATCAGCATCAGCCAGTGACATTCAAGTATTCAACTAGAGGATACTAGCCTTTGACATTCATGTAAGCTAGAGCTCATATAACAAAGACCAGATAAAACAATATTTTCATGCATGCTGTTTCAATAAATATTAAGCAAAAGGGACGATACCGCTCTGTGAATACAAAGTATACAGATCCACATGTCAGACAGTAAGGAGCGGACAATACACAACAAAGAATTAAACCGAGTTGCTCAACAGTTTATTGAAGAAAATGCAATTATTTACTCACAGAAACAATAAGCTTAGATATGTTATATTCCACTAGTTAAAATGGTAAATCAATTCATGCAAAGCACATCGTACTAAATCAGTCAAAAAAGTTCAAACAAAACAAGAAACTTATAAAAGAATATCGTAATGTGAGTTCTGATTAATGTACCTCCAAAAGGGTATTGTGGCATTCTTGAGATACATGGGGAACCAAACGACAAAGAAATTCCTGTTGTCTTAATCCACTAAATATTCTTTGTCCAAGTATACACCTTTTGCCTCTACTTTTCCTACATTCTGACCATCTTTTATATTCATCAGACCTGTAGAAATCACCATAGTAATATGACAATACATCCCCCGTCTTTTTACTCCCGATAAATCTCGTCAACCAAACAAAATCCTTCTCAAAAATATACAACCCTAGGACAAAACTACCCTTCTCCATCTCACTCCATGGTTTCATAATGCACCCTGGAACAAGAAAATTATCAGTTTTTATATTCTTGTTTTCTGATGAAAAATCAGATGTTGAATCCACTTTATCTTCCATTTTTACTTGATTGATCCAAACAATCGGTATATCTAATCCTATCAAGAAATCAATCGGTGTCCCTGCCTTCCTTTCTTCTTCCTCATTAAAGGGGTTCTTGGTGTAATCAAGATACTCTGAATCTGCAATCAATGGTGGGATTTTGGTCTGGCATTCATCACCAACACGAGAAACGTTTTGTATAGGTCCATACAGACCATATGCATAAGTTTCTGAAGGATCACCATTACAATCATCATTCTGGTCCATTTGGATTCAACTTATCTGCGCACAAGACAGCAAAGCAAAAATAAAAATAAAAATTTAATCCAACATACCACAATAACATACACATAACAATAGAATGCATCTGTCACTGCAACACTTGCAGAGAGAATATATGTCGATTGCATTTTGTACCCTGATGTAATTTTATGGACATTACCAAAGTCAGGGTTTTAATTTGTTGTGAGAAAAATGAATCGAATCCTTATATCATTAACACATAGAAGATCGAAGAAACAAGAAAGTAACAAACACAGGCTGAATAACGAAGATATTCATTCCATCTGTCTTAATAAAAAACAATGTGAACTTATAAAAAATCTTCATATCAAGCCTACAACTTCCATAATATTGGGATTTTATAAAACATTTCACAAACTATCTTTCGTTTTTTTCTAGTTAATGCAAGGTTTAATGAAGATATAGTTTTGGATAAAAAAGATCCAGCCCCAAATGAAACAGATGGTGTGAACACACAAAGAATATAAATACACATACCTTCCAGCAACAATCACATTAATCCAAAAAATCCAAAACTTTGACCTATTACAACCAAATAACACCCAATTCCTCCAAACAAACTAAATAAAAAATTAATCAACTTTAACAAACTGCATAGCAAAAGATCGTAACATGATCTCATCATAATAATCACCACATGGTCAAAACAACAGTCAATCATTCGCTCCATTTTCAACCATCAACAAAGCTTAGAGCAAATTAGACGAAACAAATCAACAATAAGCAACAAAGTTGCTTAAACCAACAACCCCATCAATCTCAATCGATCAAACTTCAAACCTAATCAAACCACAAACTACACACCCCCAAAACGAATAACAACAAGATACACACCAACAACGCAAGAAATCAAGATTCTAGCAACTTGGGTAGCACAAAATCGCAATGTGATTCCATCAGATGAACCCACGTACAACTCAAACAACATCTAATTCTTCTTTCGGAACAAAGACGACCCATATGGATAGAATTAGTGGACTGAAACCCCAGAAGAAAAGAAAGGAAAAAGGTTGATTTTTGAAGAGTAAAGAGATGAAGAAGATGAGTATAGGTAGAAGGGTGTTGATTTGGTGTTGTTGTGAAGATGAAAACATGCAAAACGTGAAGCATGAGCAAGATTACCTGAGGTTGAAGCGAGTTGTTGAGGGTGAATCGCAAAGTGCAGAGAACCCAAATGGAGAAAACGAATTGAAAGAAAAGAGTAGAGGGTTTTGTGGATGAAAAAAGTAAAAAATATTATGCATAAATAAATACATAAATATAAATAATAAATAATAAACAAATATTCCTGCTTTAATAAAAGAATAAATAGGTGTGTCACGTGTCAGCATCACATTTATTCTTATCAAATTTTTCTCGTTTTTCTTTCTTATTAAATAACCACATTAATTACAAATAATTTTATTTATTTTAACATTATAATTTTAATAAATTTAAAAATATATCTTTTTATTAATATTATTACTATAGAAATAGTTTTTTATAAAAGAATTTTTTTAAAAAAATCAAACTATTTTTACGTAATATTTTAAAATTAGTTTTTCTAAACTAAATTTTTTATAAGACAAAAATAAATAAAATAGAGAGTTATAGTAAGGACATTTTTAAAAATGAAAATTTTTTAAAACGTTATTTTGAAACAAAGTATTTAATTTATCTTTGGAAAAAAAAGTTTAAAGAGTTCATATTATTGTTTATTACTTATAGTTATTACTTATACGTAATTTCAATGCTATCATGCTTAGTATATTGTTTTGTAATTTTTATTTTATTTAATATTTTATTTGTTCAACCCGTGTAATATACGGGTTTATTAAAACTAGTAAATAAATAAATAACAACAATAATAGAAAATTGCACAAAATAGTCCTTGTGTTTGAAAATATTACACGTTTTGTACTCGGACTTTAGTTATTACGAAGTTTGTCCAAAATTTTTGAGTGTGTTAAAGCATTCACAGTACGCCCTTTAGATTATTGTGAGTGTGGTCCATGTATCGTAAGAATTGTTTGTGAGTGGAGAAGACAGAAAATGTTATTCATTTGTATATTTGAGAAAACAATATTCATCCTTATAAAACTTTTAACATTTTTTAAAGTGGTTGTGAGTAGAGATTGAAGAAAACATAAGGAAAAAAATATTAAAAAATATTATCTAATTAAAAATAAAAAAGAATATGTATTAATTTTTAGTGTAATTATAAGAATATGAGTGAGAACTAGATGTGAGCTAGCGCTCTTACACGTTTGGTTCGCATATTTAAAAGTTTCAAATTTAGTCTGACTTTTGTGTGTGTGTTGCATGTTCGGTCTAGGAAGTTAAACTGCTAGTTTGTGTGAAACAGATAAAAACTAAAGGGTTTAATGTCGGGGCCAAACGTGTAACACCCATAGTAAAGATCAGATTAACTTTATAGTTTTTAGAACCTGAGGACTGAAAGTGTAATTTAATCAAACCATGAGGATCAAATAACAAGTTTCTCTAATAAAAATAGTAAAATAATAAAATAATAATAAAGTTGTTTTAATGTTGAGAGAAGGAGATCGGGTCTGGTCCGTTTACGAGACGAAAGCGAGACAACGTCAGACGCGGTGAAAGCGCGTGGGTTACACGCGTGCATGGAATATAACGTGGCACGCTTGAAATAATAAATTTTAATAAAACGTGATCCATAAAATAACAGTGTTTATTCATAATATTATTTGTTTTTGCTTAAATTAGTAATATATATTCTCATTGTTATCGGTTCTCATTTATATATTGTGATTAACATTGCTGATTAATGCTTTAATTGTTTGTTGTTATCATTGTTACCGCAAGTTATAATTACTTTATTACTTAAAATTTTCAAAGAGCTTGTAGCTAATCTTTATTAATATGGTTTGTAAAGATACTTTTCTCTGCTTGAGTGAGAGTTCTTGTTCAATGAGAGATATAGTGTTGATTATAACTTATAAGTAGATTTAAAGAATACATGATTTAGTCGTTTTGAAAAACAAAGTAATTATGATATTTTTATTATATTTTATTAAAGATGTGTTGCTATAGCTATGTCGTCACATTTACGAAAGCCACATTCGATTAATAATATCTAATTATTATTTTGGTAAAAAAAAAGGCGTTACATTTAACCGGGGTGTGAAATTTTGAGTAGATTAGAAGATTCGTGGGTTACTCATTTAAAAAAAACTAAAGTAATTATTATATTTATATTTTACCCTGTAATTAAAGGTATGCTGCTAGTCGTCACGCTTACGAAAACCACGTGAGAATAATAATTTTAGTTATTAATTGTTTGCTTCTGAGTCGTATACTAAAAAAAATATGCCAATTTCAATTGTGGTATTAATTAGAGTATGTTTAAAAAATTTGTGAGTTCGTTGTTTAAAAAACTAGAATAAATATGATATTTTCATTATATTTTATAAACTGTGTGTTGTTACAAATATGTCATCACACTTAGGAAAATCACATGAGATTAACAATTTTTATTATTAATTTTTGTTTGCTTCTAACTTGTATATTAAAAAGGATGCTACATTTAGTTGTGGTGTAATTTTATGAGTAAATTTGATAAATGTGTGAATTAGTTTTTAGAGGAAAACTATAGTAATTGTGATATTTTATTATATTCTTTAAAGGGTATGTTGATACGGCTATGTCGTCACCCTCACGAATTCGTCGTGAAATTATTATTTTTCAATTATTATTATTGGCTTCTGACTCCTAGATTAAAAGGCCTTACACTTAGTAGTTAAGCATATGGCAAACAATGTTTTCAGACTTGGAGCGGACCAGAATTCGAAGGTTGGATCGGTCCAATCCATCCTAAATCATTTTTTATTCATTCTTACCAAAAGGCATAGGTATTGTATTACTAAAAATTGTCAAAAAACTTGTAGCTAATCTTAATATGGCTTGTAAAGATAAATTTCTCTAACTGATTTAGATTCCTAGTCCATTGAAAGATATTTGGTGTATGTCATAAGTAGATTTAAAAATTATATGAGTTACTTGCTTAAAAAAAAGCTAGAGTAATTATAATATCTATAATATTATATTCTATTACAAATGTGTTGCTAGTCGTGACGTTTATGAAAACCACATGAAAGTAATAATTTTAGTTATTATATTTTGTTTGCTTCTGAGTCGTATAATAAAAAATATGCTATATTCAATCGTGTGTAGTGTTGGTTTTTTACTCGTTCTGAAATTTGCGTGAGGTTGTTATTTTAAACAACTAGAATAAGTATATTAATATTATTATATTCTATAAAAGGTGTGTTGCTACAGCTATATCATCATACTTAGGAGAGTCACGTGAAATTAATGATTTTATAAGAAGGTTTGATAAATGCGTGAATTAGCCGTTTAGAGAAAAACTATAGTAATTGTGATATTTTCTTTGTATTCTATAGAAGGGTATATTGCTACAGTAATCATGCTTACAAATTCGCCACGTGAGATTATTTTTTAAATTACCATTTATGCCTTCTGATTTGTACATTAAAAGGTGTTGCGCTTAGTAGTTACGCATAGCAAAAATAGTGTTTTCAGACTCGGATCAGATTGGGTTCCAGATGTCTGACCGGTCCGATCCATCCCATATTGTTTTTTATTTATTGTTACCAAAAGTTGTAACTACTATATTACTAAAAGTTGTCGAAGAGCTTGTAGTTAATCTTAGTATGGTTTGTAAGTATATTTTTCTCTAATTGGTCGAGTGAGGGATATTTGGTGTACATTATAAGTAAATTTAAAGATTATATGGTTAACTCGTTTAATAAAAAGCTAGAGTAATTATAATATCTTTATTATATACTATTATAGGTGTGTTGGTCATCGTAACGCTTAAGAAAGCCATGTGAAAGTAATAATTTTATTTATTAATTTTTGTTTGCTTCTGAGTCATATACTAAAAAAATATGCTACACTCAATCGCGTATGATGTTGATTTATGAGTAGGTTTAAAGATTGTGTGAGCCGGATGTCTAAGAAAACTAGAATAGATATTTTTGTTATATTCTATAAAATGTGTGTTGCTACAAATATGTCTTCACACTTACGAAAATCATGTTAGATTAATAATTTTAATTATTATTTTTGTTTTGCTTCTAACTTGTATGCTAAAAAATGGTGCTACATTTAGTCATGGTGTAAATTTATGAGTAGGTTTGATAAATGTGTATGATAAATGTGTGACTTAGTTGTTAGGAAAAAAGTATAATAATTGTGATATTTTCATTATATTCTATAAAGGGTATGTTGCTACAGTAATATCATCACCCTTACGAATTCGTAAAGTGAGATTATATTTTATTTATTATTTTTTGCTTATGAGTCCTACCTTAAAAGGTGTTACACTTAGCAGTTAAGCACACCACAAACAATATTTTCATACTGGAATCAGACCGGGAGTCGAAGGTCGGACCGGTCAAATCCACCCTAAATCGTCTTTTATTAAATTGTTACCAAAAGTTATAACTACTATATTACTAATAATTATCAAAGAGATTTTAGCTAATGTTAATATGGTTTGTAAAGATACTTTTTCTAATTGGTCGAGTGAGGGATATTGATGTATATTATAAGTAGATTTAAAGATTATAAGGGTGACTCATTTAGTAATTATGATATTTTTATTATCTATACTACTGTATAAAACATAACTTTGGGACACAAGTGTAATTTTATAAAAATAAATAAATTAAGACACCTAATACAACTTTTTAAGCACTAAATACAAGTGTCCTATGTAATTATTTATATTTTACCCATCATTTATTAAACTTATTATAGTTAATACGTTAATTAATATATATTATTAGTACATTAATAATGAGATTATTTAATTCACTACATTATATATCATATTATTTATCATACTTTAAACTAACATTTAAATTTATTAATAAGTATTATCTTACTTGAATACTTAACTATATAATTACTAAATACTCTTATAATATAATAATAATAATAATATTTAAATTCATAAATAATTATTATCTTATTTGAATACTTAACTATATAATTATTAAATATTTTAAAATAATAATGATAGTGATAATCTATATCTATATTATCTATACTATTATATAAAGCATCTGATGAGTACACATTTGTAATTTTAATCAAGATTTAAACCTAATATAATTTTTAAACATAAGGTATAAGTGCTATATGCAGTAGTTCTTAATTTGCCCCTATTTAATATATTTCTTTTAATTAAACATTATTTAATATATGTTTAATTTAAGTATTATTTTATTTATAATACTTTAAATTAATATTAAAATGTATACATTTATTATTTATATTTTTATAACCTAATACTATCTGATTTACGTATTATTTTGTTTAAACACTTAAGTATATAATCACTAAATATTTACATAGTTATAATAATAATAATAATATTATCCAAATACATCAACTTTTAAGGCAAATAGAAAAAGAGTCTCAATAACACTCGTCGAATCACTATATATAACAAATAAAAAAAGTTATGAGTAATGAAATTGTAAGTTTTCTCAATGTTACCATAATAATTTTCTTTTTCTCGAAACTAATATAAAACTTACTTTATTTTTTTTTTACAATTTTACATTTAAACCTCTAAGGTTTTTCGTAACTAGCCACAATACTTTCTCTATTTTTTTTTCAAATTGATATCTGATCATTTTGTCTTTTAAAAATTTTTTACATAAGCATTCGAGTTGTATAAAAATTATATTTAATCACTTGAACTTTTTTAAAATTTATACTTAAGAATTCAAGTTATATCAAATTTACATTCAATCACCTGAACGTTTTTTAAGTTTTATACTTAAGCTTTCGAGTTATGTTAAATTTTCTTTTGACCAATTTACAATATAGCTCGTTAAATATAATAAAGTCATCATTTACGCACTTATTATTTTTCTTATCTGTTTTGAGATATTTATTTTTTTGTAGTGTTTTTTTTCTATTACACTTTTTATTAGCGTTCCTAACACAATCTTTTTCGGGTGGTTAGTACTGATGTATAAATCATCAAAATTAAATCTTTCTACTTTTGTAACCCCTCTTTATAGCGCAGGCCACACCCACTAGTATATTATTACAGATATGTTGGTCGTCGTCACTCTTACGAAAGCCACCTAAAAGTAACAATTTTAGTTATTCTTTTTTTTTTTGCTTCTGAGTCATATACTAGAAATATGCTACATTTAATCGCTCTTGGTGTTAATATAAGTATGTTTAATAAGTATTTTTATTATATTCTATAAAAGGTGTGTTGCTACAAATATGTCATCACACTTAGGAAAGTTATGTTAGATTAATAATTTTAATTAGGAAAGTTATGTTAGATTAATAATTTTAATTATTATTTTTGTTTTGCTTCTAACTTGTATATTAAAAAAATCTGCTGCATTCATTCGTGGTATAAATTTATGAGCAGATATGTTAATTATGTGAATTAGTTAATTACGGAAAAATTATAGTAATTGTGATTTTTTTTTTTATATCCTAAAGGTGTATGTTGCTACAGGTACGTCGTTGCGCTTATGAATTCGCCACATGAGATTATATTTTAAATTATTATTTGTAACTTATGATTCATACATTAAAGGATGTTATGCTTAGCAGTTAAGCATACCACAAACAGTGTTTTAAGACTCGGTTCGAATCGGGGTCTGGATGTCGAATCCGTCCGATCAACCCTAAATTTCTCTTTAACTTTTTGTTACCAAAAGTTATAACTACTATATTACTAAAAGTTGTCAAATAGTTTGTAGTTAATCTTAATATGGTTTGTAAATATACTTTTCTCTACTTGGTCGAGTGAGGGATATTTGATGTATTTATAAGTAGATTTAAAGATTATATGGGTCACTCATTTACAAAAAGATAGAGTAATTATGATATTTTTATTATATACTATTACAGGTTTGTTGGTCGTCGTAATGCTTACGAAAACCATATGAAAGTAATAATTTTATTATTATTTTGTTCGCTTCCAAGTCATATACTAAAAAAACATGCTAAATTTAATCGCGCGGGGTGTTAGTTTTTGAGTAGGTTTAAATTGCGTGAGCTGTTTGTTTAAAAAAACTAGAATATATATGATATTTTTTTAATATTTTATAAAAGATGTGTTGCTACAAATATGTCACCACATTTCAGAAAATCACGTTAGTTTAATAATTTTAATTATTATTTTTGTTTTGCTTCTAACTTGTATACTAAAAAAAGATGCTACATTAGTCGTGGTGTAAATTTATGAGCAGGTTTAATAAATATTTTTGATAAATGCGTGAATTAATTGTTTAGAGAAAAATTATAGTAATTGTGATATTTTTATTATATTCTATAAAGGGTATGTTCCTCCGCAAAGTCGTCACCCTTATGAATTCGCCACGTGAGATTAATTTTGGCTTGTAAGTCCTACATTAAAAGGTGTTACGCTTAGTAGTTAAGCATACCACAAACAATGTTTTCAAACCCGTAAGTGATCGGGGTCCGAAGGTCGGACCGGTCCGATCCACCCTAAATTGTTTTTATTCATTGTTATCAAAAGTTATAACTACTATATTACAAAAAATTGCCAAAGAGATTTTAGCTAATCTTAATATGGTTTGTAAATATACTTTTCTCTAATTGGTCGAGTGAGGGATATTTGTTGTATATTATAAGTAGATCTAAAGATTATATGGGTTACTCGTTTAAAAAAATTAGAGTAATTATGATATCTTTAATATATACTATTACATGTGTGTTGGTCGTCGTAACACTTACCAAAACCACTTGAAAGTAATAATTTTAGTTATTATTTTTTGTTTACTTCTGAGTCATATATTAAAAAATATGATGCATTCAATTGCGCATGGTGTTAATTTATTAGTAGGTTTAAAAATTATGTTAACTGTTTGTTTAAAAAAACTAGAATAAGTATGATATTTTTATTATATTCTATAGAAGGTACCTTGCTACAAATATGTCATCACACATAAGAAAATCACGTTAGTTTAATAATTTTGAGTATTATTTTTGTTTTGTTTCTAACTTGTATACTAAAAAAATGGTGCTACATTTAGTCGTGGTGTAAATTTATGAGCAGGTTTGATAAATGTGTGAATTAGTTGTTTAGAGAAAAATTATAGTAATTGTGATATTTTCATCATATTCTATAAAGGGTATGTTGCTACCGCAATGTCGTCATCCTTACGAATTTGCTACGTGAGATTATTTTTTAATTATTATTTTTGGCTTATGAGTCCTATGTTAAAAGATGTTACACTCAGTAGTAAAGCACACCACAAACAACTCAGACTCGAATTGGACGAGGATTCGGAGGTTGGACCTGTCCAATCCATCCTAAATTGTTTTTTATTCATTGTTACAAAAGTTATAACTAATATCTTGTTAAAATTTGTCAAAGAAATTATAGCTAACCTTAATATGGTTTGTAAAGATACTTTTCTCTAACCGGTTGAGTGAGGGAGATTTGGTATATATATGTTATAAGTAGATTTAAAAATTATATGGGTCAGATTTGGTGTGTATTTATTATAAGTAGATTTAAAGATTATATGGGTCATCCGTTTAATTAAAATCTAGAGTAATTATGATATCTTTATTATATACTATTACAGATGTGTTGGTCGTCGTAACGTTTATGAAAGCCACGTGAAAGTATTAATTTTAGTTATTACTTTTTGTTTGCTTTTGAGTCATATACTAAAAAATATGCTACATTCAATCGCGTGCGGTGTTAATTTATGTGTAGGTTTAAAAATTTTGTGAGCTCGTTATTTAAAAAAAATAGAATAAATATGATATTTTTATTATATTATATAAAAGATGTGTTGCTACAGATATGTCATCACACTTAGGAAAGTCACTTTAGATTAATGATTTTATTTATTCTTATTATTTTGCTTCTAACTTGTATACTAAAAAAAAGATGTTGGCATTCAGTCGTGGTATAAATATATTAGCAAATTTGATAATTGTGCGAATTAGTTGTTTCGAGAAAAACTATACTCATTGTGATTTTTTTTATTATATTCTATATGTTGCTACAGCTACGTCGTCACGCTTACGATATCGCCACGTGAGATTATTTTTCTAATTATTATTTTTCGCTTATGAGTCCTACATTAAAAGGTGTTACACTTAGTAGTTAAGTATATGACAAGCAATGTTTTCAAACTCCGATCCGATGGGGTTCGGAGGCCTGACGAGTCCAATCCACCCTAAATTGTTTTTTATTCGTTGTTACTAAAAGTTATAACTACTTTATTACTAAAAATTGTCAAAGAGATTGTAGGTGATATTAATATGGTTTGTAAAGATATTTTTCTATAAGTAGATTATAAGTAGATTTAAAGATTATATGGGTCACTCGTCTAAAAAAAGCTAGACTAATTATGATATCTTTATTATATACTATTACAGCTGTGTTGGTTGTCGTAATGCTTACGAAAGCCACGTGAAAGTAATAATTTTAGTTATTATTTTTTGTTTACTTTTGAGTCATTTATTAAAAAAAATATGTTACATTCAATCGCGAGTAGGTTTAAAACTTGAGTGAGCCGGTTGTTTAAAAAAACTAGAATAAATATGATATTTTTATTATATCATATAGAATGTGTGTTGCTACAAATATATCGTCACAATTTGTAAAGTCATGTTAGATTAATAATTTAAATATTATTTTTGTTTTGCTTCTAACTTGTATACTAAAAAAAGGTGTTGTATTAAGTCGTGGTATAAATTTATGAGCAGACTAGCTTTAGTAAACCCGTGTATTACACGGGTGAATAAGTAAAATATTAAATAGAATAAAAATTATTAATTATAAAACGATAGACTAAGACAACATATGATTGAAATTATGTATAATTAATAACCATAAATAATAAAACAATAATATGAAGTTTTTTATTTATTTATTTTTATTTTTTTAAAGATAAATTAAACATTTTGTCTTAAAATAACGTTTTAAAATTTTCCTTACTATAACTCCCCATTTTAATTCTTTCTGTTTTATAAAAATATACTTTAAAAAAACTAACTTTAAAATATTACATAGAAATAGTTTGATTTTTTAGAAAAAATTCTTTTTATAAAAAAACTATCACTATAGAAATAATATTAATAAAAAGTTCTCTTTCTTATTTATCAAAAAACTAATTATAATGTAAAAATAAATAAATAATATTATTAGTAATTAATGTGGTTATTTAATAGGAGAAAGAAGAGGGAAAAGTTTGATAAGAATAAATGTGTTATTGATACGGGGTATCCCCGTTTATTCTTTTATTAGAATAGGAAGATTTGATAATTATGTGAATTAGTTGTTTAGAAAAAAACTATGGTAATTATAATTTTTTTCATTATATTCTACAAGGGGTATTTTGCTACAGGTATATTGTCACGCTTATGAATTTGCCACGTGATATTATTTTATTAATTTTATTTTTGACTTTTGATTCGTACATCATAAGGTGTTAGATTTAGTAGTTAAGCATACCACAAAAAGTGTTTTCAGACTAGAACGAACCGGGATTCGGAGGTTGGGCTTTCTGATCCATCATAAATCGTTTTCTATTCATTGTTACCAAAATTATAACTATTGTATTATTAAAAATTATGAAAGAGGTTGTAGCTAATCTTAATGTGGTTTGTAAAGATTTTTTTTCTAATTTGTCGAGATTTGCACTCCAGTGAGAGATATATGGTGTACTAGATACAGTAAACCCGTGTATTACACGTATTGAATAAATAAAATATTAATATAATAAAAATTAATAATTATAAAATGATATTCAAATATATGATATGATTGAAATTACATATGAGAAATGACTATAAATAATAAAACAGTAATATCAACTTTTTAAAATTTTGTTTTTCTATTTTTTTTCCAAAAAAATAAACATTTTGTTCTAAAACAAACCGTATAAAAATAGAATTTTTAAAAATTTTCTTATTATAACTCCTAAATTTGATTATTTTTGGTTTTTAAAAAATTGACTTTTTAAAATACCAATTTTAAAATCGTTTGTATTTTTAAAAAAGTTTTATGCTTTAGAAAAATTATTATTTTATAAAAAAATTATTTATTTAGAAATAACGTTAAAGAATACATTTCTTTCTTAATTTATTAAATCTAAAAAAGTATTAAATAATATTATTAATGATTAAGATAATTATTTAATATGAGAGAGATGCGGAAAAATTTTGGTGAGGATGATTGTGGTGCTGTCACGTGTCATTTCAAGTTACTCTTATATTAGAGTATAAAGATATTATAAGTCGATTTAAATAGCATATGGGTTACCGTCACTTGGGCAAACCAACCCTCCTCCAAGATCGCTTAAAAAAAGCTAGAGTAATTATGATATTTTTATTATATCCGATAAAAGGTATGTTGCTAGTCATCGCGCTTACGAAAGCCACGTGGAATAATGATTTTAGTTATTATTTATTGTTTTCTTCTGAGTCGTTTACTAAAAACATATGCTATATTGAATCGTTGTGTTAATTTATGAGTAGGTTTAAAATTTTTGTGAGTTAGTTGTTAAATATTTTATAAAAGCTGTATTTCTACAAATATGTCGTCACACTTAGGAAAGTCACGTGAGAATAATAATTATAATTATTATTTTTGATTTGCTTCTAACTTGTATGCCAAATAATGATGCTACATTTAGTTGTGGTGTAAATATATGAGAAGGTTTGATAAATGTGTGTGATAAATATATGAATTAGTTGTTTAGAGAAAAACTATAGTAATTGTGATATTTTTATTAGGGTATGTTGCTACAACTATATCATCACACTTATGAATTCGTCACATGAGATTTATTATTTTAATTATTATTTCTAGTTTGTTTTTGAGTCGTACATTATTAGGTGTTACACTTAGTAGTTAAGCACACTACAATTACACAGACGTCGAGTTTCATCCCATTTGTCGGTAGCTATAATCTAGGGTCTTTTGCATTAACATCTAAAGCTTAATAATATAATCTTAACCTCGTATATTATTAGGCTAACTTTCATCCTAGTGTATGTAATATGTGAATTCTTATATTCTCTAGTTCATATGTGTTATTTTTATTAAATTTATTATAATAAATGATAAATATAATGTTTTTTTGACGATTATATCATTAAAAATATATTTAACATGCGTTGAACGACCATCACATTTAATTTCTCTTAATAATAATGCCTTTAAAAATTTAATTTCTCTTTATGTCATATATTATGTTTTTGCTCTACCTTTTTAATCAAAGATATGATTAACTTTTCGTTTTGTTGTTCATCATGCATTTTAACATTTTTTTCAAATCATCTTTAAGGGATTTATAATTAAAAACAGAAACAATGTTGTCAAAAAGAATTTACACAAAATAACATATTTAATTGTGGTTAATAATATGTATCGCTATAAAATAAAAGCCTCCAAGACCAACCCAGGAAATTACTCATCAAACTCTCATGTTAGTGATAACCTGGGAAAATAATGATTATCAATATCTAACGAATATATATAGTTAAAGAATTAAAAAAGAAAACTGAAAACATAAAAATGATTCAAGTTTCGCCATAGTCTTATTTCACAATGGTCCGTCGTCACATTATGATGCTTGTGTTGAAGTCCTACATGCGACAATTTTAATACATAAAATTTTTAAATAACAAATTCCCGAACATTTTAGTAGTGTGCAAAATTAGGGATGAACTCGGTACCGTATCTGTACCGAACCGGTACCGGAACCGAAAGTACCCGGTCCCGAATTTTATAGAAAACGAGTACCGGTACCGGTACCGATTTTGGTATATGAGTATAGGTACTGGTACAGTACCGGTACCGGTATTTCGGTACCCCGATACCTCTTCGATACCCGTTACCTCCACGACATTATTTTTTAGGCTTGTTGCATGGTGCATGTTTGGTTACGGTACCTGTTTTTGTACCCGTTACCCAGTACATGTTCGGTACCCGATACCTCTAAAAGTTTAACATAACTAAACAAAAATAAAATATCAAAAAACGCATCCACATGTCCAACAAAAATAGTACATAGACTTGATTATGCATTTTAAATATCAACAATTTCACACACGCTTACCACTCATCAGTTGTGAAGCAACACTGACAAAAAAATAGTAAATTGTGTTTGTTTCATGGTGATGAGTTTCACCCCAAAATAATAAACACTAATAAGATCAATATCAATACCAAAAGTTTTAAAATACCAAAGAAAGTTAATCATCGATTTGATCACCATGTTGTCCCTCCTTTTTCAAAATAGTCTATTCGTATTCAGGTACTATCAGGACTATAATGGACTTTTGGGTAAAATATCGGTACCGGTCGGTACCGATCCTGAAATATAAGAAAATCAAGTACCGGTACCAGTACCTTATACATATTTTCGATACCAGCTAGGTAGGGGTACCGGTACTGATACTGGCTACCAAATGCTCATTTCTGTGCAAAATTAAAACTCTAGTTTGTCATTCAAGTAATTATGTACACACAACCGAAACAAAGCCATGAAGCTAATTGGATCCTATAAATACTTTGTGGAAATGATCGATTCTCATACAATAGGGAGATCATATTTTTGTCAAGTTTAGTTTAGTTGTCAAACAAATCAAACACCTGATTAAGTTTTATCCATCAAGTTATAATCAAACAATAGAATACGTTTTTACAAAAATTTTAGCACTTTTGACCAGTTTGACTAACGTATAATATCATTTTTTTATTGTACAAACTAGAGCTCAAAATCATTAAGTTTCATTTTTTAGCATTTAGACACAATTTCACTAGCATTTCCATCCACACGTTTTTCATTGACGCTTATCAACTTGTTTGAAGCATGGTTAGGTCTAAAACGTCAATTTTTTCCATCAAAGCAATCACCTTATGTTAGAATCGACCAAACTTAAATATTTTTTACATGCACTCACTTATACTTGTAATAAAGAGAGTTGGATAATTTTAGTATGTTAGAAGTCATATCTATAATATTTCTATTAGCTATGAAATGCCACAAATTTGTCCTTAAATATAAAGCTTGAAATTCAAGAACTTTAAATAATAAATGAGAGATCACTTACAATAAGTTTTTTAACGCCGGATTTTACACTCATAACACTTTTAATCCTACATTCGCAAGCATTTAAACTCATGTCACTCATTATGTCTTATTTTCTTAAGATCATAGGTAAATCACTTACAACAATGACTTTTTCAATGCTCAAGCTCACACTATGCTATAAACTATATAATTTACATCTTCAAACCTTTAAACCCGTCAAATCTCTCAAAGTCGTTACTAAATTATGACCTTAACATTTCAAACCTCCACCAAGGGATTAGGGATTAAGGACATAAGGTTGCTAAATTGCCACAAAAGGTCTTATTCATCGATTTACCACAACCATAGCCCATAGGTTCAACTTTACTTAATTTTTTGATAAGTAAGTGCTTAAAATATAAAGTATTGCTCATACAAAATTTTATTATTTTAAGTGTTTAATAATTAACATTTTCAAACATAAAAAAGAATGTAACATTCGTATTTTAACTTTTCTGATATGAAAATTAAATAACCGTAGATGAATACTTAGGTGTCATATATTTCAAATTTAATTTCCATTGTATTATGCGTTTAAAGTAATAGTTATGTTTATTGAGGTTTTAGATTTGATGGTTTGATGTTTTAACTGTAACTAGTACTACTAACCCGCGCGTTGCTGTGCGTTAAATCCCGAATCATCTAACTTTCGTATGTGTTATCCATTGTCGTACCGATGGCATTGACGTGATTAAGTATGTAAACATAAATGCATAAACTTATCGTAATTCGGCTTTGAATATAAACTTAAACGTCTAGGAAACATGAAAACGAAGACACGGTAACGGACATAAAGAGCATATGAAGTTACGATTGTTCTGTTTTAAATATTGAAATGTGGATAAAAAACTGCTCGATCATCAGTGGATTCAAATATCATTAAAATGTTATGTGGTTAGATAGATAAAAAACACGAAAACTAAAATTTAAATATATAAAACCTTAATTAATTATAAAAGTTATATATATATATATATATATATATATATATATATATATACACTATATTATAATGTACGAAGGAAGGATTCCGGCCAAAGTTAAGAGATTTGTAAAATTTTAAGCACAAGGTACAACCTAAAAAGTTAATTTAACAAGGGTAATTATGTATTTCTAACGTTACGAAAAAAATAAAACTTTCAACTTATTTACACTTAGACCCTCGTACCTTTAATTATATACAATTTTTTTCATGTTTGTTGCAATATGCTTAAAATAACGAATTCAGTTTTTTAAATATAAAACTAACTAGAGACAAATACCATAATAAAAATTGTAGCACGCGTCGCATCCCTCGGGCACGTTACTAGTATATATATATATATATATATATATATATATATATATATATATATATTATGTGTGTGTGCTTGAAGATAAGTGTGAAGCGTGTGAAGTGGCAATCTAACGACGGAGCAAAATTCGAAAACATGACCACCTAGTCGGTGGCAAAGACACAACCATTCAAGCTACTTAGCAAAATGCTGACGTTAATATGATTTAATAATATTTCTTATGTAATAGAAAAATAAGATGGCCCACCGACCTTTATAAATAAATAGTTATGTTTTTCTTTGTCAAAAAGTTGATATCCAATTAAATTAAAGTGTTAAACAAACGACATCCACCGTGGTTGTTAAGGAAATCAAACACCGACAACACAACAGCTTTTAAATAAAGAAAAAGAAAGTAATATAATATCACCTTATCTCATTTAATTCAACCTCAGCATCTAATATTAAACGCAACTTCTATTTAATTCAAATAATAATAATAATTTAGAACTCACGAAACGTGCACAATAATAAAAATTATTGGTCGACCGTTGGCTAATATTTTGAGAGACGACAAACGCGTTTCAATATTTTTTTCGCCAAAATCGTATTAACAAAGTTAAATAATAAAATTATTCATAATTATCTATATCTATATCTATACTATATTATAATGCACGAAGGAGTGTTTTCGCCATAATTTAAGAGATTTGAATATTTTAAACACAAGGTACAACTTAAAATCAGTTATTTCTAAGGGTAATTTTGTCATTTTAACCATGCTAAAATTTGGACATTCAAAACTATTTACACATTGATCCCTTTATTTGTACGGTGAGCTTTTTTTGTGGATTGTTACAGTTTTTCACCTAATACAGAAAAAGTTTTTCTTTTTATTTGAATTTTCTACAGTGTTTTTTAAAGTACACATTGTTATAGTATTCCAAAAGTAACAGTTCAACCGGCGTATTTTTTAAAACGTTTCAACGTAAAAAAAACTTAGAATCGATGTCTAAATTATAATTTACAACTATTTAATGTTACAAGCAACAACCTTAACAATTTAATTGTAATTTAAAATTCAAATATTAATATTTAAATACATTAAAATATATAGTCAAACTCTATAACTAATTCTATATAGTACTCTACCTAATCTCCAATATTATCACATGGGTTGTTGTTCCCAAACCAAATATTAAATATATATGGCATAGTTTTTGTTATCGCTTTCTACCCGTCCGACGAACGAGCTATGAACCACTGGGATCAGCGACATCAGCCGCACTCATGACAAACCACACCATCTACTCTTGAAATCAAACATGTTAGCAGAGGTGGGTTTTGTTATGGAAGCTGTGACCACTGGCGTGGTAGGCGGCGGATTTGGGTGATGGTTTTTACGACTTCGACGGTTAAGGGGCTTAATCGCTCCACCCTACAACTGATAAGAGTAATGATTGGCGACAACAACTCGCTACATGTCATGGTCAAGCGTTGTTTCTAGGCTTTTGGTAGAGACCCTTGACGGTGGCACTTAGCGGCGGTAGTGACAGGTATGTGTATATTTTTTAAATTATGTGTCAAATTGTAGTATTCTTCTTATGTATGTGCATCTTGACTACTCTTAGTCGGAAATTTATGCATTAATTTTCAGTTATAAACTCATTTTAATAAAAAGAAATGGGCGGTGAAGAAAATGGGTAGCAAACACTGGAAAGACGACGAAGAAGATAATGTCGATGATGATGATGATGATGATGAGGTAAACATATGTGTTAGACGAATGATACATATTAGCAATTGATTAGTTGATCTACTCTTCAACGTAATTTCATAAATCATTGGGTTGGGGATACAACATTCATGGTTTAAAATTGGAATTAGTATTCATTTTGTTCTAATTTCTAAATGCACTTATGGTATTAACAGATCCTTAGTACATCATAATTTTATTTAATTTAGTTGATTTCTTTGTCTTTGTGATGTTATATGTTGTAATATAAGTGATGTGTGTACTTGTATGTGCATAGGAAATACATGGATAATATATTCTCTTTGGGATTTTGAATGATAAACATTACATGATAAATTAACATGTTTCTATTCTGGTAGATCTTGTTTGCTTATGCATTACAGGTTGTTCTTTGCATCAAGTGCTAATGGTGAGTTAAAAAATCATTGTTTACCTTTGGCAGATACAAAGTTTGTTAACATTTTTGTTGGTTGATTGAGGTTTTTTAGTTGAATATTGATGATTTAGTGATGGGTTTAGTAATTGGATAGATAATGACCTTTTTAACTTAATTGGACTGAGTTATTTTAACTTTCTTGTTGGTATAATATTGATTGAAGTTTAAGTTCTTGGCTTATGGCGTGTGGAGGATAGATTAGTAACAAGTTCTAAATGAAAAATAGTATGGAGTTGGCAACATAATTCCGGTTAGACAACCCAAGATTTTGCCTCCAACATTGGTTGTTGATGATGGTCTACCGGTCATGGATATTGATGGTTTGAATTTGGATGATCACAATCATGTTGTGAAACACATCAAAATTTTTTTTATATAAAAACACTTTCATAATATATATAAGAGGTTTGGTCTCAGTCGATATCAAAATTTGTCACTCGCAGTGATATGTCATTTTATAACATATATAAAAATATTGCAAGAAAACATAATCATTTTACAATTACATTTATTATTCAAAATAATAAACGAGAGTAGGGTTCCTTCGTCGGTCCAGTCACGTCCACAAAGCTTTAACCATTTATGGGTGTTTTTCCTGAAAACATTTAAAATATATTTTTATTAGCTTTCGCTAAGTAAGTACACCTGGTTATTTTTCTTTTATTGGGATTTATTACCCAAAATCATTTTTATTTAATCCTCGTTACTTCTTGGAATTCAACACCCGAATTCCTTATGAGTTTAATTTTAACCCTTGAGGATTAATAACTCCTTTTGTATATATGTGGAGTTCAACACTCGAACCCCTTGGGATTTCAACACCCGAAATCCTCACATATATTTAACTCCCCTTTTTATATATGTGGAGTTCAACGCTCGAACCCCTTGGGATTTCAACACCTGAAATCCTTACATATATTTAACTTTTTTTTAAACTATTAATACACATACTTGGACCCATAATCATGTAAATCATTTCTCCCATAATCATGTTTATTACAATCAATAAACCTATATCACATGTAATTCACATGTTTCATCTCCACATAATTCATACAAACTTATAACCATTAAAACATATAACATGTAATTAAACGGGTAATGTGATTTAGTTACGAGCCAGTGTACTTACCTTTTTGTGTAACTAATTTGAACACAAAATATAACCAGCTAACTGTTGTAGTTAAAACCGTCAACAATTCCTATGTTTTTTTTGCTCAAAATCTTACTCTCGGGAACCTATTCGTATACTTCTTAACTTTGTTTACTGTTTGTTTGTTCATACTTTGAACATATGTAATATATATAGATAAGAGATGAACCAATTCCTTATCTAGAAAGTAACACTAAGCTCCCTGTTTCAACGTGGCTTCTCCTACTTTATTTGATTTATTCAATTAATTATAATATTATTATTTTTGACCGCCTCCTCAAATGATATTAATCCTATTTCTAGAAATTACACTTATAATTTATTAGCATTATTATATATTTTGTTACACATGCATACTTGCACGCATGCGTATTTATATGTTTTGCTAATATTATTATTATTATATCTCAAAGTTTAATTTGATATTATTAACCGCTCTTTTTAAACGCCATACAACTCAATAATCTTTTGACCCAAAACTTACTCGTTATATAATATTTACAATATATGTTTCAAATATTTTATTTTCATTCATAAAACAGGATGTTACAACTCTCCCCCTCTTATTTAGGTTTTGTCCCCGAAACCTATTTATACCTCGAATAATTCGGGGTAATACTTTCTCATTTCATCTTCGGCTTCCCATGTGGTGTCAGAACCACGCCGATGTTTCCATTGTACTTTCACTTGATTTATTTCTTTATTTCGTAGTTGCTTAACTTTACGATCAAGAATCGCCACTGGCTTTTCTATGTAGTTAAGCTTTTCATCCACCTCAATTTCATTCAACGGCACGTATATCGTTTTATCAGCCAAGCATTTTCGTAAATATGACACATGAAATGTGTTACGGATTCCATTTAATTCGTTTGGTAATTCCGGACGATACGCTACCTGCCCCACACAAGCAATAATTTTAAACGGACCAATAAATCGTGGACTTATCTTGCCGCGTTTACTAAAATGAATCACACCTTTCCATGGAGAGACTTTCAACATAACATAGTCTCCCACTTGAAATTCAATCTGGCGTCTTCGTTTATCAGCATACGACTTTTGTCGATCATGAGCTGCTTTTAAATGTGCTCTGATTTGATCAATCTTTTCATTCGTTGCTTCTACCACTTCTTTATTTGCAAGTTCTCTTTGGCCAACTTCTCCCCAAAACACATGAGTGCGACACTTTATACCATACAACATTTCGAACGAGGGTATTCCAATGCTCGAATGATAACTGTTATTTTAAGAGAACTCTGCTAAGGGCAAATATTTGTCCCAACTGCCACCAAAATCAATAATACATGCACGCAGCATATCTTCGAGAGTTTGAATTGTTCTCTCGCTTTGCCCATCGGTCTGTGGGTGATATGTTGTGCTGATTAATAATTTGGTTCCCATACCATCCTTAAATTTTCTCCAAAATCTTAAGGTGAAACGTGTGTCTATGTCTAATACAATAGACAATGGCACACCATTCCCTGACACCACCTTGTTAACGTATACTTCCGCCATTCGTTCAGACGAATAGTTTTCACGAATGGGTATAAAATGAACACTCTTTGTCAAACGATCAACGAATACCCATATTGCATCATATCCTTTGGTAGTTTTAGGAAGTTTTGTCACCAGATCCATTGTAATATGCTCCCATTTCCGTAATGGAATTTCTAATGGTTGCATTTTCCCGTATGACTTCTGGTGTTCAGCTTTGACTTGTAAACAAGTCAAGCACTTTTCAACATATTTAGCAATATCTCTTTTCATTCCAGGCCACCAATATTCTTTCTTTAAATCGTTATACATCTTAGTCGCACCTGGATGAATTGAGTATTTTGACTAGTACGCCTCATCAAGAATCATTGTATTGATCATACAAGTTCGAGGAATCCAAATTCGTCCAAAACGAACTTTAATTCCTTTATCGTTTTCTTTAAAATATTGAACTTGGCCAATAATTCTTTCAGGCTTCAAATTTTCCTCTTTTAGTGCCTTCACTTGTGCAACTTTTATTTGATCAAACAAGTCTGAATTGACAATCAATTTATATGACTTTATTTTAATTGGAGCGTAATTCTCCTTATGGCTTAAAGCATCAGCTACAACATTTGCTTTACCTGGATGATAAAGTATTTCATAGTCATAGTCCTTGAACAACTCTAACCATCGTCGTTGCCTCATATTCAATTCTTTTTTATCAAAAAAATACTTTAGACTTTTGTGGTCGGTGTAGATTGTATACTTCGTTCCATATAAATAATGCCTCCAGACCATTAATGCAAATACGACCGTTGCCAATTCAAGATCATGGGTTGGGTAGTTTCCTTCATGCGACTTCAATTGTCGCGAAGCATAAACTATTACCTTCCCTCTTTGCATAAGCACACAACCTAACCCGACACGTGAGGCATCAGAATAAACTACGAAATCTTCTGTTCCTTCAGGTAATGCAAGTACAGGAGCTTTAGTTAACTTTTCTTTCAGAAGTTGGAGCGCATTTTCTTGTTCTGGGTTCCATTCAAATTTGGAATTCTTTCGAATTAGCTTTGTCAACGGGGAACCTATCTTCAATAAATCCTGAATAAAACGCTGATAATAACCAGCTAAACCCAGAAAGCTTCTGACTTTAGTTGGGGTCTTAGGAGGTGACCATTTCATAATAGTCTCTATTTTGGTAGGATCCACCAAAATACCCTCCGCATTCACCACATGACCCAAATTGGACTTCTCAAAGCCAGAATGCATATTTAGAAAATTTTGCGTATAACTTCTCTTTTCTTAGTACATTGAGAACTTCACGAAGATGTTGAGCATGATCCTCTTCGGTTCATGAATAGATAAGAATATCATCAATTAAAACGATGACATAACGATCAAGCATAGGTTTACATACTCGATTCATGAGATCCATGAAAATTGCTGGAGCATTTGGTAAACCAAATGGCATCACAACGAATTCATAGTGCCCATAACGAGTACGAAAAGTTGTCTTAGATATATCTTCTTCTCGTACCTTAACTTGATGATAACCTGACCTTAAATCGATCTTTGAGAACCAGCTAGCGCCTTGTAGTTGATCAAAAAGATCATCAATTCTAGGCAAAGGGTACCTATTCTTAATGGTCAGCTTATTCAATTCACGGTAATCGATGCACATTCTCATGCTACCATCCTTCTTTTTAACAAAAAAAATAGGCGCCCCCAAGGTGAAACACTTGGGCGAATGAAACCCTTATCCAAGAGATCTTGGAGGCGAGACATCAATTCCTCATTTCATTTGGTGCCAGTCTATATGGCGATTTAGCCACAGGTTTAGTTCCAGGAACTAAATCAATTTTGAATTCGACTTCTCTTTCTGGTGGAATGCCCGGTAGCTCATTAGGAAACACGTCAGGGAATTCGTTAACTACAGGGACTTCATCAAGTTATTTCTCTTTCATTTCTTTATTAGCCACGTAGGCTAGAAACGCTTGATGTCCATGCCGTATGTAACTTTTGGCTTTCGCCATTGAGCATATAATTATGTTGCCCTTTCTTTCTCCATAGATACAGACTTGTTCTCCTATTGATGACATAAATTGAATAATCTTTCGATTGCAGACTACCGATGCGTGATGCTAGGATAACCAATCCATCCCAATAATTACATCAAATTCCTTTAATTCTATTGGAATTAGGTCGATATCATATTCTTCTCCTTGAATATTTACTTTACATTTTCGACATATTTCAGATACTACAAAACTTTTATTGCTGACTATGTCAACTTCTAACACATGTACCAGTTTACTTCAATCAAAAGAACTATGGCATGCAAACTTTATAGATACAAAGGATCTACTAGCCCCAGAATCAAATAAAACATATGCAGGAAGGGAGTTGACTAGAAAGGTACCTGTGACGACATCAGGTTCAACCTTTGCCTCTTCTGCAGTAATTTGAAAAGCCCTACCTCGCGGTTTTGGAGCTTCCAACTATTTCATGTTCTCTACGGCCCTCGATCCTTCCGCAGCCTTGGCAACCTTTGTTTTCAGCTCTGGACAATCATTCCTCATATGACCTGGCTTATAACAGTTATAACATAAGTTCACAAGGCTGATACACTGTGGTGCAGCATGCCCTGGTTTCCTACATTTATAAAAAATTGGGTTCTTATAATGACATTCTCCAAGATGTCTTTTTCCACAGAACTGATAATTACCAGACTCCTTGATTGAGCCAAACCCCTTGACAGGTTTTTGAAATTTTGCTTTCTTCGTTGGTACTATAGGAATCACGGTCTCAGCCTTTCGTTTTACATCTCTTTCCGCTTGTGTTTTCAGTTCCATCTCTCGTTCACGAGCCCAATTAAGAAGCTCCTCAAGACTTCCACATTTTGAAGGAAAAATAAATTCTCTGATTTCCGTCTTAAGGATCAGATGGAACCGAGTCATCCATATTTCTTTAGAAGTGAAAAGTGAAGGACAAAACTTTGCTTTATCATAGAAAATTCCAAAGATTTCATCCACCGTTTCATTGCCTTGACGCATATGAAGAAGTTCTTCAGTGATACGATCAATTGTAACACGAGGACTAAAATGTTTTAGGAAGATTGGTTTGAATTCTTCCCAAGACATACTTCTGATTCTTTCTCTCCTTTTCTCCACCGGTCTTTAGCTCTTTCACAGAACTCGTTCGTGGCGAACATCACTTTGTCAGATGGATCACAGTGACATGTATCAAAAATAGTCTCCATGGCTGTTACCCACCTTTGACTCACTAAAGGGTCAATTTCACCTTTGAATTGCAATGACTTACAAGCCATGAAGTCTGTATACGTGCAACAATGTTTTTCAACTTCAACTATTGGTGTTGCTCCTACATTATTTATAGGTTTTTCTATGGTCGCTTCATTCTTTTTCAATTTTTCTTCTAGCATAATTCCAATAGAAGTTTGCATTTCAGCTAGAAGAAATGGGATATTGGCTTCAAATGCCTTTCCCACCTCAATAGCAATTTGTCTCCGAATTTCCTCAGGTACAAACGTTGTATTATTATTAAAACGAGATGAATACGCTGATCTTTCTGAAGTATTATCTACATGCTTCTCAGTGTTACAACTTTCCTCACCTTGTATTGCATTTTCTCCTCTGTCATCCGCCATATCTCTCTAAACAATTTATTTATTTCATGTTACTTTTTATTCTATCGAATTCTCCTTTACAAGTACTTATCTAAGGCCTTTATACTACTTACGTTATTGTCAAGACAAATAATATATCTAAGGCCAAAAAGTACTATATATGAATTTATAACATACTACACATACACATATCATTTTATGTATATATACTCCCTATCCTCACACTTACTCTTTGTTGTTTTCAATACAATATGTCACACCCTAACCTTAACGGCGGAAACGTCGAGGTGTGAGGGTTAAGATTGTTCATGCCACACAACGCTAATTCAATGTGTCAATAATATTAATTTTCAAGGTTCATAACATACAATAAGGAAATAACATAAGTTTCAAGCAAACAAAATACAAAAGTTCAAATAGCATAATGTGACAAATAAGTCATTTTATTTTAATCTCTAGGTCCAATCCTAGACGTGTTCAAGTCCTCAAGAGCAATATTAAGCGGTATCATTTCCTGAAACATGTTAAAAATAAAGTCAACATAATGTTGGTGAGTTTCCATAGATTAATCATACATAGATATATATATATCAAAAGATGGCAATTCACGTCATAGGTTATTGAATAGAGTAAATATAGATGGATGAACAAATGTAACAATCAAACCTTGACAAATATGACCATTACAAGATTATACGATTAGCTAAGTGTACTTGGTTCCTATAGTGCTCAAGAATATGACACTAGGAGCCGGCAATAACCTCGGCTTTAGCACCAAATAGGCTTGTCATGCCCATAGATCTATGACGTCGCTAGGCTAGCAATAGTTAATGATTGTATCTTACAAGAGTCATCACATGATAGTTACAAGAGTTCAAATAACCATGACGAAATAAGATGAATTGCATAAGTGTTACAAGAGTAAAACGTGTTTACAAGTGTGTTTATAAAAATGTTAACATGTTTCACCCCAAAAGTGTGAAATAATATAAAATGGGGTATGGAAACTCACTTGGATAATAAGATGACAAGTCAGAAGTCTTATATAAAATGACGAGGATTCGTTAAAGTTCAACCTAAATGAACGATGTATTACATTAATCATGATGTTAACGATGCACGGGAATTCACGGTTTAAATTTGGGATTTTGGATAACAATTATAATGATATTATTTATAAACCATTAACCCATGATTATATATATACAATTTATTATTATTTTGACATTTAAATGATTACATAAGAATTTTAGTGATTAACACTAAAAAGTTAAACTTTTATTATCAAATTGTTATTATTTACTATTTAATAAAATAGTAATTTTGTAGTTTTAAATGATTAAAGTAATTATATTAATTACAATAAGTGTACATTTTAAATATGTACATATATATTCATTTTCTTAAAATGTACATAAATAAATTTGTAACTATATATTATAACAATAAAGAATTTATTAAATTGAAATTATTTAAAAATTAAATGAGATTTATTACAATTTAAAATTAATAAATAGTATTTTATAACAATTTTTATAATTTTTTTTAAAATACAAGAATAAGAATTTCTAAAGTGAATTTCTAATAAAATTAAAAAAAAATAATTTTATTTTATTTCTGATTAAAATAGTTTTTATATGGTTAATAATAATATTTAAACATTTCCTGAAATTTAAATATTTAAAAAAAACCTTTTAAAAAAAATAATGGCAGGGTCTCGGGTTCAAACCTGGGCCCTTTGCCACACCAAACAATCCCCAAACCATCGGGCCAAAGCCCTGTTTGGTGTCAAAGTGTAGAAATAATCTTTAAAACATAAACCCGAAAAATCCCTAAATTCATATGAACCCTAATTATCAATTCGATCTAATTGGTTAACGATTTGATGTTAATAACCAAATTAACCATAGGACTTGTGTTCCCCACCTGAAATCGAGTATATACATGTACTCAATTACCTGATTTCGATGTAGGATCGATTGTTATTATTTTCATTATTTTTATTTTTATTATTATTTCTTTTATTATTATATTCATTAGTATTATTATTATTATTATTATTATTATTATTAACTTAAGTATTTAATAATAACACAAATTAAACGAAAAATCTAAATACCCAAGAGAGATTTAAGACACAAGAAATTTCAAAAGAGTCATCGTATTTGTATTAATGACGAAACAAGCCCTTACAAGAGATAACAACAACTTAACAATTACACGAGAGGTCACAGTCTCTTCAACTTTAAGAAATTTCGTCTCGAAATTAAAGATGAGACTAATCGAACAGATGAGGGTATTTCTTCTTCATGTGGTCCTCACGTTCCCAAGTGAACTCGACTCCACGTTTATTTTTCCAACGAACTTTGACGATTGGCGTGGTAGTTGTTCGGGTCTTCTTCAGCGTTCGGTCCATAATCTCGACAGGTTTCTCGATAAAATGCAAGGACTCGTCAATTTGGATTTCCTCCAAAGGAACGTGTTGAGACATGGAAAACAAGATGAACCCCGCTAAGTTCAGAAGGTAGTTCCAGTTTGTAAGCCACTTTCTCAACTTTTTTCAGAATCTTGAAAGGTCCTATAAAACATGGGGTTAACTTGCCCTTCTTCCCAAAGCGAACGACACCCTTCCACGGAGAAACCTTAAGAAGGACCATGTCGTTGACTTGAAATTCCAACGGTTTGCGTCTTTTATCCGTGTAAGCCACCTCAAGATTATTACGGATTTTGGAGACTTTGTCGGTCGTTTCTTGAATAAGTTCTGAACCCGTAATAAAATTCTCACCAATGTCAATCCAGCAGATCGGAGAACGACATTTACGACCATATAAAGCTTCGAATGGTGCCTTCTTGATACTTGAGTGGTAACTATTGTTATACGAAAATCCGCTAACAGTAAATGCGTATCCCAGTAACCACCAAAGTCAAGGACACAAAGACGTAGCAAATCCTCAAGGGTCTGGATTGTTCGTTCGGTTTGACCGTCCGTTTGAGGATGGTAAGCCGTGCTTAAATCCAGTTGATTACCCAGGAGTTCTTGCATAGAAGACCAGAAATGTGAAGTGAAACGAGTATCACGATCGGAGAAAATATGCAACAGCACGCCATGACGACTCACAATTTCGTCGATATAGATTCGAGCCAACCTTGAAACCTTGTAAGTGTCTCGTATTGGTATGAAATGTGCCATTTTGGTCAAATGGTCAACAATCACCAGTATACTATCATGGCCAAGAGGGGTACGTGGTAACTTGGTTATGAAATCCATGGATATATGTTCCCATTTCCACATAGGGATTTCGGGTTGTTCAAGTAAACCACTAGGCCGTTGATGTTCAGCTTTGAATCTTGCACACGTGAGGCATTTGGAAACATAAGACGCGATATCCTTCTTCATTCCTGGCCACTAAAATTGGCCATGCAGATCCATATACATCTTATCGGACCCATGGTGAATAGAATAACGGGTTTAGTGAGCTTTGTTCATGATGAAGTGACAAAGATTGTCATGATTTGGAATCCAAAGCCAGTTCAAGAAATACAACATGCCATTCGGTTTTGTCTCCAGTTGTGATCGAATGTTAAACACTAGTTCTTCATTCTTCCATTCCTCGGTTAGTGCCGCTTGTTGAGCCTCGCGGATGCAAAACTAGAGATCACTATCAATCCTTATATTTTGAAGCATGATAGTAGCCTCGTTAACATCCATGTGAATCTCAGTATCAAATTCTCCTAACGTGTCAAATCATTGCCTTCGATCTCGAATTTCTTGAAGCGAGACAGTCTTGTTGTGGATCTTGCGACTCAGCGCGTCGGCTATAACATTCGCCTTTCCAGGATGATAACGAATGTCACAGTCGTAGTCACTAGTCAACTCAACCCAACGTCTCTGTCTCATGTTGAGATCCTTTTGATTGAACACGTGTTTAAGGCTCTTATGATCGGTGTAGACTATGCATTACGTCCCATAAAGATAGTGCCGCCAAATCTTCAAGGCAAAGACCACGACACCAAGTTCAAGATCATGAGTCGTATAGTTTACTTCATGAACCTTCAATTGTCTTGACGCGTATGCTATGACCTTTCCTCGTTGCATGAAGACACAACCAAGACCTTGATTTGACGCATCACAGTACACGGTAAAATCGTCATTTCCATTGGGGAGAGCTAGGATAGGAGCATTACATAGCTTGCGTTTCAATGTCTCGAAAGCCTCTTCTTGTTCGGGTCCCCACTCAAAAAGTCTATTCTTTTGAGTTAACGCCGTAAGCGGTTTAGCAATCTTCGAAAAGATTGCAATGAACCTACGGTAGTAACCCGCTAAACCCAGAAAAGAACGAACCTCGGTTGGGGTCGTGGGAACGCACCAATTTTTCACGGCTTCTATTTTAGCAGGGTCAACGTGAATTCCTTGGCTATTCACCACATGACCTAGGAATTGAACTTCTTCGAGCCAAAATTCGCACTTAGAGAACTTGGCATACAGTTGTTCCTTCTTCAAAAGTTTGAGAACTTGTCGCAAGTGCAACTCATGATCGGTTTTTGTCTTGGAATAGATGAGAATATCATCGATGATCACGATCACGAACTTGTCCAAGTACGGTTTACATACTCGATTCATAAGATCCATGAAGACAGCAGGTGCATTAGTCAAGCCAAAAGGCATGACCATGAACTCATAATGTCCATATCAAGTACGGAAGGCGGTTTTTGGAATATCATCATCGTGAACTCGCAATTGATGATATCCAGAACGTAGATCGATCTTCGAGAATTGCGTAGCTCCTTGAAGCTGATCAAAAAGGTCATCGATTCGAGGTAAAGGGTATCGGTTTTTTATGGTGAGTTTGTTGAGTTCTCGATAGTCAATGCACATACGAAACGACCCATCTTTCTTCTTCACGAATAGCACGGGTGCACCCCATGGTGAAGAGCTAGGACGAATAAAACCCTTATCGGTCAGTTCTTGCAGTTGATTAGCTAGTTCTTGCATTTCAGAAGGCGCAAGACGATAAGGTGACTTAGCCACGTGGTTCGCACCAGGAATTAAATCAATCTTGAACTCGACTTCTCGAACGGGAGGTAACCCACTAAGATCCTCGGGAAACACTTCGAGAAAATCTCGTACAACAGGGATATCCTTAAGTTCTTTCCCCTTGGCTTTCGTATTGACTACACAAGCCATAAAGGCTATGTAATTCTTACTTAAGCACGTTCGGGCCTTAACACAGGACATGAGTTTGAGTCCTTGAGACGATCTCTCACCAAGGACTTTTAGTGTATCTCCCAAAGGTAGAGGGATTCGAACGCACTTCTCGAAACAGATGATTTCAGCATGCTGTTTGGCTAACCAATCCATGCCAATAATGATGTCGAAGCTTCCCAGTTTCATAAGAATAAGATCATAGGAAGCTTCCCATTTCACCAAAGCTTCCCACTTCTCGAATTTGGTTTTAAAACATTTTACAGTTTCGGTCCCTGTGGTTATAATTATGGAAATTGTAATCCAAAGTTTATTTTCTAGTTAAAAGAAATTTACAGTTTAGTCCCTGGAGTTTTAATCTTATTATTTTATGCCCATTATTATTAAATTACAAGTTTTAAATTAATTAAACTTATCTTGTTTTTACTTATTTTCAAAATTAACCCCCATTATGCTTATTATTATTATTATTATTATTATTTCTGTTATTATTTTCGTTATTTTTATTTTTATTATTATTATTTTTTATTATTATATTCATTAGTATTATTATTATTATTATTAACTTAAGTATTTAATAATAACACAAATTATAAGAAAAATCTAAATACCCAAGAGAGATTTAAGATACAAGAAATTTCAAACGAGTCCTCGTATTTGTATTAATGACGAAACAAGCCCTTACAAGAGATAACAACAACTTAACAATTACACGAGAGGTCACACAATATGATCATTGAAAATTCACAATAGTATGATATATTACCCTCATACTGGCCAGGTATGAAAATAGTATATTATACTCATTATAATTTTCCAACTACCATATGGTATCTTAAACATACAAATTTCAGTGTACACAAATTTTCTCATATATTTTCATTTTGCACTCATATAAAATCCCCATTTATCTGCTTTCATGAATCGCTTCTGGACTGAACCCTCTCGTTTTTATATCAGTAGCACTTATGGTTCGAGTCTAAGTATTTCTTTTATATACTTAAATCTCTCGAATCGTGCTCTGATACCAACTTGAAACACACCAAAAATTTTTTTATATAAAAACACATTCATAATTTATATCAGAGGTTTGGTCCCAGTCGACATCAAAATTTATCACTCGCAGTGATATGTCATTTTATAACATATTTAAAAATATTACAAGAAAACATAATCATTTTACAATTACATTTATTATTCAAAATAATAAACGAGAGTAGGGTTTCTTCGTCGGTCCAGTCACGTCCACGAAGCTTTAACCATTTGTGGGTGCTTTTCCTGAAAACATTTAAAATATATTTTTATTAGCTTTCGCTAAGTAAGTACACCTGGTTATTTTTCTTTTATTGGGATTTATTACCCAAAATCATTTTTATTTAATCCTCGTCACTTCTTGGAATTCAACACCCGAATTCCTTATGAGTTTAATTTTAACCCTTGTGGATTAATAACTCCTTTTGTATATATGTGGAGTTCAACACTCGAACCCCTTGGGATTTCAACACCCAAAATCCTTAAATATATTTAACTCCCATTTTTATATATGTGGAGTTCAACGCCCGAACCCCTTGGGATTTCAACACTTGAAATCCTTACATATATTTAACTTTTTTTTAAACTATTAATACACATACTTGGACCCATAATCATGTAAATCATTTCTCCCATAATCATGTTTATTACAATCAATAAACCTATATCACATGTAATTCACATGCTTCATCTCCACATAATTCATACAAACTTATAACCATTAAAACATATAACATGTAATTAAACGGGTAATATGATTTAGTTACGGGTTAGTGTACTTACCTTTTTGTGTAACTAATTTGAACACAAAATATAACCAGCTAACTGTTGTAGTTAGAACTGTCAACAACTCCTATGTTCTTTTGCTCAAAATCTTACTCTCCCGAACCTATTCGTATACTTCTTAACTTTGTTTAATGTTTGTTTGTTCATACTTTGAACATATGCAATATATATATATATAGATAAGAGATGAACCAATTCCTTATCTAAAAAATGACACTAAGCTCCCTGTTCCAACGTGGCTTCTCCTACTTTATTTGATTTATTCAATTAATTATAATATTATTATTTTTGACCGCCTCCTCAAATGATATTAATCCTATTTCTAGAATTACACTTATAATTTATTAGCATTATTATATATTTTGTTAAACATGCATACTTGCACACATACGTATTTATATGTTTTGCTAATATTATTATTATTATATCTCAAAGTTTAATTTGATATTATTAACCGCTCTTTTTAAACGTCATACAACTCAATAAACTTTTGACCCAAAACTTACTCGTTATATAATATTTACAATATAGGTTTCAAATATTTTATTTTCATTCACAAAACAGGATGTTACATGTTGATAATGTAAATGCTTAAAAATTGTTTGTTTATTCCTTTCATCACTAGCTCGGTCCCGTGAAACTACAACAACTCCCATGAAAAGATTGTGGTAGATACAAAACCAATTTAATGGTTAATCAATTGTGGCTCTTGTATAACCATCATTAGATGGTTGGTGATTATGGCTAAAGATTTTGTTTGTCAAGAATATCATAGGGCTATTGTTAGCATTTTCCTATTATGGATACAAATTTTTTATGCACCTTATTTTGTCACTACTGATTATTTAATTCTGTATATTCAATAATTAATATTTGACACCCTTGTACTTGTGTATTGTAAATGTTGCATGTGAAATAATTTATTTATTTTGGGACTTCACATTGACAAATATTATGAGCTAATCTTAGACTAAATGATTGGTCAAATATTTCAAATTTTCAATTTTTCATAGGATGAATGGAGTAAAAAGTCAAAATGACATGTTTGTTTGTTTGTTATTTTCTAGGCGTCAACATCAAGCAATGTTCTTTATGAAACTTTCCTACCATTAAGGGTTGAAGACATAGAAACAACTCGTAATCGATTATAGAGCATTTGTCATCGTATTCAGTTTATGAGTTTATTCTAGATTCAGGAAAGGATTGAATGCCTTCCCTTTCATATGTGTATGTGTTTTCCCTTTTGGCATCTTGATTACCAAAATCTTGATTTGTTTCATTTGGGTATTTGCATTGAATTCTAATGTGAGTGTGGAAGAGACCTTTCTTATTATACATGCAAAGGTACTAAAACATGTTGAAAGAATAAAAGAAAAGTTTTCCACATCAAAATTCACGTTTTGATTTAGTTAATCTCTAACATGTGAAATTAAAAACTTGGCTAACATTAAAACATGTCAAATGGGTCGAATATCCTGATGTTCTTTAATGCATAAAACCTCCTAATAAATTTATTTATAGTTAGTTTATTTGAATAATAAATTTTTTGTTTATCATATACGCTAACTGCTTATAAAAACTGTTGGTTTTTAAACAAAAAGTGGGTCAACCCAAACCGGTCTGTTTCAACCCAAATAATAGTTTACCAATTTGGAGAAAAAGCAATTTGGTACCATATGACATAACCTTTTAGTAACACTTATAAATCTCTATCCCTGTTAGTTGTATCAATAACTTATTATCTAAATATATTAAAATTTTGCATACAATTCTCATTATTTTTAATTTTAGGGCCTTTGTGTTGCTTCTGTATGGGATGGAGCTCGCAACCACATCTGACTTATGTTTAAATGAAGGTATGATACATGGCCTTATTTGGTATGGTTTTAATCTAAAATTACATAATTTGAGTCCAAGTGTACTTAAGATATTTGGTTAGCGGTCAAAGTACTTCCCTAAATTTTTTTACCAAGTTAAAAGCTTTACTATCAATCAAAAGTTTATCCAGTTAATTTGCTTATTATTGACATTTTATAATTGTACATCTTGGTTTTCATGAGAACATGTTACCATTCTCACGAGACCCGTCAATACCTTGTTAATAACACGATTAGGTAAATTGTAGCTTGCAATGAGTAGGTTGCTTTCAAGAGTTTATGATAGGAAACGAGAGGAATTGTAATTTGAACTTGAGACCTATGTTAGAAGGGAGTTAAGTTATAGTAAATATTGTAATTCATAATTTATAGTTCTGTCTTCTTGTAGTTACAAAAAAACCATGCAAATGGTTGCTAATGGTGTTCCCGAGTTGTCTTTTGTCGCTTCTTGGAAGGAATGAAAACTTCAACTTTAAAAAAAGCTTCTTATAATTGTTAATCTGTCTCATCACGCAGGCTTTCTACTAGATAACAAAGAAGGTTTTACTAAAAAATTACAATTCGTTCCTAAACAATATTATTTGCATAAGATGTTTACAGAACACGAGAGTTGCAATTAAAAGTGTGGCACCCGTCGCATCGCGCGGGTACACTACTAGTTATATATAAAGCATATGATAAGGGTATTTTAAAATACCATAAAATTAAGAACAATTACTTTATTCAATGCATAAGATACAACCACTTTTAAGGGTAAAATAATATTCATAATATTATTTACATATTACCCCTTACAATTAGTTATATAATAACATTACACTTACCTTGCATAAATTTTATATTATCTACCCATAAACCAAAAAAACTTAATATGTTTTAAGGTTTCAGCTATATCTTTTAATCTACCACATTTAAAAATATTTTGAGACTACAACTTAACCTGTGTTTTTTAAACGTTTTGGTGTAAACTTTTTGCTGAACAGATCTGTATTTTGTGAGTTACAATAAGTTAGTGCATATTTGTACAGGTAGTAATGCATAACCCATTTATTTAGTGTTTTAAATTTTAGCTTAGAAAAAACATAATAAATTTTTGTAAAACTACTACAAGAATAAAAAAATATTAAGTGCATGTGCCGAATGTAAAATAACCCCCCGCCACATTGCGCGGACACCCTTCTAGTATTATACACACATGATTACATATTTTAAAGATAAAATATATATATATAACTACTAAAGGTAAAAACAGGTGTAGCGATTCACACTATCGTTTCCAAGTTTCATCCTGAACAAATTGTTTCATCACGAAATCCATAGGGAGTATTGACCATCTAAAACAAACTAATTTATTTGGTTCTGTTTATTCCGTTATCTTTTTATTTTTTTAACCAAATGATAAGTTTTAATCCTCTCTGAAGGTTTTAATCCTTCCTGAAGTGATGAAAGGATTAAATTTTCAGTCCATTCTAATAACTCGACTTTGCTTATAGAATCACATGCATTGCTCTCTCCACTTGTGTCCTCCCCTTTAAATCATTCTTACTCCATATTTAGAGTTTATAACTTTGTCATGAGCATCCCTCGTATAACCAACCACCTTTAACTAATGAAAGTTGCAACACAGGTACACAATCCTTTAGGGGTTGTTCCCCAACAAAGTCTTTAATAATATATTACAACTATTTGTGATATTATCATTCATTGGATATAGCTCTTTTTCACAATAATGGTTATTTTCGTCATTTTATATATCAGTTTTAAAATAATTAGATTCGATAAACGCTTAAACATCATCACATCAAGCATTATCTTTTACAACCCGTTTTATTACGAATTATTATTGAAAATCACAAATTGGTTCATTGGCGCCTTTGATGTGTTTCGACCCAAATTTAACTTTTTATCTTTTATCGTATCAATATCAGTTTGAAGACTTCGTATATCATGAAACCTTTTGTTAACATTATAAACTACCACAGTTTAATAGCTCTACCTATACTGCTTAGGTTGTTAACCATATCGGCATTAAAATCATCAATAATGACGCATGACCTTGTATCTCCGAAAAAACATTTGTTATATCACTTGTAAAATATGTATTTGATGATAAAACTTTTATCTTCTAATACGCATGCTCAAGTCTATATGGTTCAATTTGAGGTAGTAATGGAAAAATAAAGGGTTTATACACTTCCATTTGCAAAATGGACGGGTTAAATTATTGTGCACCGCTCAAAGAAGATATGTTGGTTAATCCAAAATTAATGTTACAAAAGATACTTAAACCCAAAACTTTTAGTTACCTTAACCAGTATCGTTAGTCATAAAACAACTCTATTTTCGTTAAAATTTAAATGTTTTTGAGATAGTAGAGGATATATTATGCAACATACTCAAAACACATCGATTTGTTCGTCTTTAGTCGTCACAAAGCTGCCATTGATAAGAATTTGAGCATAATTCTCTAATTTGAAGGTTTGTAAACCCTAATTTGATGATAATCTCTGCGTTTACTTGTCTTTTACTTCAATTTATCGTCTGTTTTCTTGTTACTTTTGATCTGATCTCTTTGAAAACGTATGTGTGGGTTTGAATCTCGAAGGTATTGAATAACGATATAGGGTTTATTGTTTGATAGGATTGGGGCTTTGATCAATTTGAGATGGCGAGTTCTGTTGACGCTGCCGGAGAGCCTATTCCGACGTCGGCGGTGCTGATGTCGGCGTCGAAGCACATCGCGACTAGATGCAGAGGTGAAAATGTTGCGTTTCTGAAGTGCAAGAAGGATGACCCTAACCCTGAGAAATGCCTCGAGAAAGGGAGACAAGTGACTCGATGTGTATTGTCATTGTAAGTAATGAAGTATGCATCTTTTCATATGTGCGTTTGATATTTAAAGTGGTGAACAGGTTCAGAATTGGTGTGATTTTGCGTAGGAAATGGAGGTTATGCCTTGTTGCCACTGACCCGTATTGCACACATAGACAAATGAAATGCTCAGATAGGTTATGTAACTGAGCAAACGAACTTAAACGAATGGATTTTGTTGTTAGTGTTCGTTTGTTAAGAAACGAACAGTTCACTAGGTTGCTCCAATTGTTATGGTATAGTATAAGCTGCTATAAAGCTTGGCTTTTGGGATGTTTGTACCATGCTTTGTGTGTTTTGGACAAGGAAGAGTGCTTTTGCCTTTGGGTAGGTTGCCATAGTTGTATATGGGCATGTAGCTGATGTAAGTGCTTGCTCGGTCTTCTTTTGGATGTAATTTGATCAAACTTTTAAATTGGGTAATGCCATAAAATAGCCAACGTCCTGATCTTGAATGTTTCACATTGGTCATTATACTTTGATCGTACCAAATTGGTCAATTAATTTAATAGAAGTGTTCCATTTATATCATTTTTGATGTCTTAGAATAGTAGTGTAATTTCTTCGGTTGGTCCACATTAATCATTGTGAAATTAAAAGAAATAAAGAAAACAAAAAGCTTATAATATGTTTAATAACTAAACAGGTATAAATCAAGCTACGATGACCAATGTGCTACTTTTTTGACACTAGCCCCATTTTGAATTTCTACGGGTATCCTTGCTTTTGCATTCTACCGATGAATTTAGTAATCTATTTTTCATTGAAGTGAAAAAAAGCGTACCCAGTATAATCCTACTCATAGCATAGGGTCTAGGGAGGGTGTGATGGAGGCAACCTTTCCTCATAGAGAGGCTGCAACAGCCAACAGTCCTTTGTCTCATCTCTAGCTTTGGATGTTATTAAGACCCGACCTATATTTTTTTTAAGGAAACCTAAAAAATTGTAATTTGATTATTAATCTTTTATTATGCCTTGGGTTATAAATTTACTTGGGAGCAAGTAATTTGTAGTGTTTCAGACTTTCAGGGTTGTAATTTTGATTATGCAAATTGCAAAATCTGATAAAGTAATTCCGTATTATTGGAAAGTGAATATACTCTTTGAAACTTTGTTAATTGGGTGAGGTCAGTTGACCTCCTGATAAGAACCCGACAATAGGAGTGGGTCACATTTGGTCCGGTGACTTGGGTCAGATCCATCTACTGCTGAAAGGGGGGAAGATGGATGGAGGGAAACAGGATGGAGGGACAACTTTCAGTTGTGGAGGTGAAGGGGAGTGATCAACGAAATCAGGAGGGGTTGAAGACCAGACCATAATTGTTCCCACCTTAGCATTAGTTTAAGTATTCTATTTTCTGCATTTGTAGGTTAAGCTAGATTATCTAAAGTGTTGATTTCCTTTGTAATTGGAGACTTTGCCCATCTCGAATAGGGCCTTTATTTCTGTTTAATCAAGCCTACTACCTTGTTAATTCTTGGTTCTTATCACCTCCCCAGTGTCGACTATTTTATCTTTTCTATTTGTTCACTATTGTTTTCATTCAATTTCAGAAGCCATGTCTTATAAGATAGTTGTCATCCCATTGAAAGTCTTGTATGTGGGCTTTAATCCTAATTGTGGGTCATTAAGAGAAGTGGGTTATGGGTCAATGGGTCACGGGTCTAATCTCGGTCTGTCCAGTTTATTTTGGGTCAATTATTTTAGTTTTATTAATTGTTTTTTGTTGGTATTATGGTAGGAACTAGGAAGTTTATATATGTAATAAAGTGTTTTTTATTTTAGGAGAAAGTTACCATGGATGGGTTTAGAGAGTCTTGGGGATTAAGTTTAGGCTTATTATAAATAAGGGTTATTGGTTATTGACTTATTGTATCTTTTGATATTGAGTTTTTAATAAAATAAGATAGTCTGGGTTGTCCCCCCAAAAAAAGAGAAAAATCTTATGCTTGTTCTTCCTATTTTCTGTTTTTTTTTCTTACTGTTTTGATTTAGCAATCTCTGGATGCAATTGTTTCTTCCAACAATTGGTATCGGAGCAGAACTAATCAAGGGCCTGAGTGAAGATTGAAGGCAATTCCAATTTACGATCTGAGAGAGATCGTTCCAGCAGGTCTGTGTGAGACAGATCTGGGTCGTGAGAGGCGGCTGGAGCAGAATTGATTGTGTGATTCAATCAAGACCAAAGAGGTGTTGTGTGATACAACCCCTGAAGGAGTACAAGCCGTGTGATTCAAGCTGTAACCGTGGGAGACGGGCATACAAAGAGGACGACTGAAAAAAAAGGATTGGTTCTGTGTGAGGCAGAACAGTAAGTTGTGTGGGTTCTGCGTGAGGCGGAATAAAAGCTGTGTGAGGCGGCAAGACAACTAGAAAAGCAAGAGTTATATTTACTGATTATGTGAAAGAAGATGGCAGAAGGTCAAGGTGCAATCGTGCAGGTTCGAGAGCGCAGTAATGTGAGTGTACAATGCCCGAAACTGACTTCAACCAACTATGCAGTTTGGTCCATTATGATGGAAACTATTTATGATGGAAACTATCCTATCTGCACAAGGTCTGCGAGAGACCATAGATCCTAAGAAGGGGGGAGGAGTAGATGATACAAATCTGAAACATACCCAACATTTGTTAAATTTCTCCTCTTGATTTTAACCCAATTTAACCACCACATAAAAACTTTTCAGTGTGATTTGGGAGGGGAATTTGACAACAACCTGTTTAAAACATTTGCACATCAGAACGGACTTCTATTCGTTTCTCATGCCCCCAAACATCCTCCCAAAACGGACGTGCCGAACGGATGATTCGCCGTTTAAACGATATCATCCGGTCCCTGCTTATTCATGCCTGTCTTCCTCCATTCTTTTGGGTGGAAGCCCTACATACGGCCGTCTACCTTCACAACATACTTTCCCCCTAAACGCTTAAATTTTTTCACACCCACCTTCGCCCTCTACCCTCGCCACCCCAGCTATGACCACCTACGAGTATTCAGGTGTTCCTGTTACCCGAATACTTCCGCCACTCAACCTCATAAGTTGCACACTCGGTCCATCTGGTGTATTTTTCTAGGCTATCCTCCAGATTTTCGAGGGTACCGTTGCCTAGATCCATCAACGGGTAGGGTTCACATATCTCGTCATGTTACTTTTGACGAGTCAGTCTTCCCATATGGCCAGCCCCAGTCCACAGCTCCCTATTCCTTTTTGGAAGAGCCCATACCTCCATCTTTTACCTTCGGTACCTCACCCACACCTCACCCCACTCAGTCCGGCCCCTCACCCGCACCCAACCCACCACCATCACCAGCTACAACTCAGTCCCCTTGCCCACCTCCACCCGGACCGGTCACTCCCTTCCCTCTCACGTACTCCCGACGACCCAAACAGCCTGCACCCACACATCAGCCTTCAACCTCCACCCTCACAGCCCCGTCCTCACAGCCTACCCCTACGGCCCAAACCAACCCAGTCCAATCCTCCACCAACGTCCATCCGCACCAAAACCGGCTCCCTTAAACCTGTTAACCTAAGCCATGCTTTCGCCACTGCCCTCTCCCCGGTCCCCAATACCTATGCAAAAGCCTTTGCCGACCCGAATTGGTTGCAGGCCATGCAAGCAGAATTTGACGCTTTACAGGAAAACGGGACTTGGGAATTGGTTTCACGTCCGGTTGATAGACCGATAATACGATGCATGTGGTTATTTCGGCACAAGTTTCGATCCGATGGGTCGTTAGAAAGGTACAAGGCGCTGTTGGTTGTTAATGGTAAGTCTCAGACTGTGGGTATAGATTGCGAGGAGACATTTAGTCCGGTTGTTAAACCGGCTTCGATTAGAACCGTATTATCTCTTGCGGTTTCTCATTCTTGGCCCATCCATCAGTTGGATGTCAAGAACGCTTTTTTACATGGCCATCTCAATGAGACAGTTTTCATGCATCAACCTCCCGGTTTCGTTGACAAGAGGTGTCCTGATTTTGTGTGTCGTTTGAAGAAGTCGTTATATGGCTTAAGCAGGCACCTAGGGCTTGGTACACTCGATTTGCATCTTTTATTTTGAAGCAGGGGTTTCAGAACAGCTTATGTGACAATTCTTTGTTCATTTATAAACATGGTCCCGACACAGCTTACTTGTTGCTCTATGTTGACGACATCGTCCTTACGGCTTCAAGACTACTCTTTTGGATAAGATTATTCAGGTTCTTTCCAGTGAATTTGCAATGACGGATCTTGGTGATTTGCATTATTTCCTCAGGATCAAGGTTACTCGACAAGGTGGCGGTTTATTTTGTCACAGTCCCAGTATGCAAAGGACATTATTTCTCGGGCGTCTATGCAATCTTGTAAACCATGTACCACCCCGGTTGATCTATCGGCAAAGCTTAGCGCTACCCGACGTTATACCGGAGTTTAGCGGGAGCCTTACAGTATTTGACTTTCACTCGTCCGGACATTTCTTATGCAGTACAACAAGTTTGCTTGTTTATGCATGAACCGCGAGATCCTCACTTTCTTCTTATGAAACGCATATTTCATTATTTATAGGGTACTTTGGAGTATGGTATTCGTATTCGTCCTAGCCCAGCCTATTCTCTAGTGGCCTATTCAGATGCGGACTGGGGCGGTTGTCCTGACTCTCGAAGATCGACCAGCGGCTACTGTGTGTTCTTAGGGGACAATTTAATTTCGTGGTCATCGAAGTGTCAGGCAACTATTTCACGGTCTAGTGCTGAAGCAGAGTACCGAGGTGTAGCTAATGCTGTTGCCGAGGCTACTTGGATTCGGAACCTGCTATTCGAACTACATGTTCTTTTGCAAAAGGCTACGGTCGTTTATTGCGATAATATTTCTGATGTGTATATGTCTGATAACCCTGTTCAGCACCAACGCACAAAACATATTGAAATAGATATTCACTTCGTTCGTGAGAAGGTCCGTTAGGTCATATTCGAGTACTGCACATCCCCGCAGCTCTCCAGTACGCAGATATCTTCACAAAAGGCCTATCGAGACAGCTTTTTCAGTCATTTAGATCCAGTTTGGGCGTTTGTGTTCCACCCGCTCAAACTGAGGGGGGATATTAGCATGGAAGCTTCTAGATAGATTTATTTATATTTAGAATAGATAATTATGATGTATATGGCATTGAGATCCTTTCCTAATTATGCGTTATAGTAGGGTTAGGATTCTTCCCTATATAAAGGGTCTTGTATTCTGTTTTAGGGAGGAATTCAATAAGACCATAAACACTTTTATGCAGTTTCTATTTGACTGGGTCATGGGTCATGGGTCTAATTGGGTTTATTGGATACGTATCAATTCTGCCCCCTGGAAAAACGACTTGTCCTCAAGTCGAGATGAAGCAGTGCGAATGAAGCCTGGCTGGCCTTTATCAAAAACCCACGGTGGACGCCATTCTAGTCGTACCAAGGGATGTGGTGCAATTTCAACAGTGCGCCAAGTTGGGTGCCACTCGTGTTGTCCGGCTACACCTTCGTTTGGAGTCTCTCGCATTGTCGTGAGTTTAAAAGGGAAGTACCAAACATGCATAGATTTAATGCTTTGGTTGGGCAACGTGACTAGTAAACCTGATGAGTTGGCCATGGGTGTTGAGGTGTGAAGGCCTTTGGGCTTTTGGATGAAGTTATGGGCCTGGCCCAATGAAGCTTCTTGAAACCTTAATTTATCTTTATATATAGAACATGTCATTGTATTGTAATCTAGTCCCTTGAGCTTAATAAAATACCTAGTTGCAGAGAGTGGACGTAGGTCATCTTGACCGAACCACTATAAATTCTCGTGTTCTTATTGCTTTCGTGTGCGTACGTGTGTTTGTGCTTGTTTTCGCTGCATAAAGATACCCAACAATGGGGTGCATAGGTGCAATATTTTGGTTGTGCAATACAGTTAATTTTGGTAACGGTCAGTGTTGTAAAAATCGGCCCTAGTCGGCGATTAATCGGGGATTAATTGGAAATCGGCCACCAACCTTGGCGATTTCACATAATCGGAGGGTTAATCGCTAATCGGTCCTAGTCGGAAAAAATCGGACCTAGTCGGACCTAATCGGTCAAAAATCGGTCAAAATTGGCCAAAAATCGGTCAAAAATGTCAAAATCAGTCAAAATTGGTCAAATTTCTTTCAAAATCAATCAAAATTGCCCAAATTTTGTCAAAATAAGTCAAATTTTCGTTAAGATTGGTCAAAATATGTTAATGTTTGATTTTGTTTTTGAATTTAATTATATATATGTATACATATACACAAATATACATATAAATTACATATAAAATTCCAATCCGATTAATTCCGATTAATCCCGACTAATCCCGATTAATCCCTAGGCGGTACCCCACCGCCCGACTAGCGTCTAGCGATTTTTACAACCATGGTAACGGTGTAGACGTTTCAATCGTCGGGTTTGGTACCAGTGACCGGTTTGGTGTTGGTCTTTGTAGCGGTGCTGGTGGTTGTTCATGGCATGGCGGTGCTGCAAGGGTTTGTAGGCCGGTTTTGGGATGGTGTATGGTGCCAAAATTAGGGAGAAAGAGAGGTGTAGATGGTGCGGGTGGTGGTGCTTGGTTGCTGGCTGGTTTTCCAAACATCGTGATTTTGAGCGCTGCAACATCATCCCTCCAGTGTGCCTCTATGGCAGCAAGTTTGGCAGCAATGGCGGCTAACTGGGCGGCGATTTGATCGGATGAAACACCCCTACGGGTTTGAACCATGTCTGTTTCCCTGCAATGGAACTAAAATGATAAGAACCGAACTAGTCGGCTTGATTTCGCTGAAGCAGAATACACACACAGCCACTTCGAGAGGGCTAATCTCCAAATACAAGACACTAATTAACAATATAAAACTTCACTACTAAACTAGAACAGGGAATTGCATATTTAAACATAAATCAAGCAGTTAATTTCTCCTAATATTCAGCCACTTTCCCACCACTGCAGTTTCTATTTGACTGGGTCATGGGTCATGGGTCCAATTGGGTTTATTGGATACGTATCAGATTGATACGGCTGTTCATATTGTTTATAGATGTTTACACACAAGGTATTCTGCAGAAGATTGTCTTAAAGGTAGGTGAAATACCATACTTATAGTTTACATACAGGCCATGAGCCAAGATAGCAAATTAGCAATAAGCCCTAAAGACTGTTAACATAAATAGATTCATAATCCTAACACTCCCCAAGTTAGAGCATATACGTCAAACAAGCCCAACTTGTCCACATATAGGATTTATCTAAGAACGTTGCATTTGTTTTGTCAACATATCTGCAATCTGATTTCATGAACATATAGGATTTGTCTAAGAATGTTGCACTTGTTTTGTCATCATATCTACAATCTGATTTCATGAACAAACCCAAACTGGCACAATAGTTGGAGGCTTTTCAGAAGTTCCTGCTAGCTTTTCAAGGATATAATGGTTGTCTAACCAAAAATGTTAAATTAGCTCGTCCAAAGTTTAATTATGCAAAGTATGCAACTATGCATAATGTCTGCTCATCTTTTTGTATGTCTGCTCATCTTTTTGTATGTCTGCGTTCCTAGATTGGAAACAATCCTAGTGAAATAGTTAGTAGCTTGGTTGTTGAATTTTAGTTTTTATAATTTATATTTTTCTAAAGTTTCAAGAAATAAGCAGAAAACTCTAAAGTCTAAACAACCTTGATTCCCATGCAGGTTGAAAGATCTCCATCAAAAGTGCACAAAAGAGATGGATGCTTACGCAGGCTGCATGTACTACAATACTGATGAATTTGAATTATGCCGCAAAGAGCAGCAGGCATTTGAGAAAGGTTGCCCGTTAAATTGACGGGAATATTCATGTATGTCACAACGTTCATAATAGTTCTGGGCCGTTTACCCTGCATATTGCTTCATCCGAGTCTATCTTTTTAAGCGTATTTAAAAGATGCTAATTTTAAAGCAATGTTTGCCCCGTAAGATCTCTACATTTTGGTGACAAGTTTTGAATTAAGTTGAATTTTTATAACCTGATCATAGTTTTAATTTGAATATGTTGTAATCATTCTGCTTAAGTTTAGCTTTCAAACAAGCTACCAAGAGTGAAAAGTTCCAATTTATTTTTTAGGTGGTAATTTTAAAAGTGGAATTGTTGGTTTGAAGCCAAGGTAAGATTAAAATGGGTTTGCGGTTTGAGTTAAAAGTGAGTCATCTCTGGTAATGTGTCTAAATGGGTTGGTTAATTTACGCTTTTTTCTATTCCTTTGTTAGAAAATCTTCTCAGTCAGGATCTTTCTAGGAGCAGATAGAAGTAATGTGTGCACTCATCTCACCCTCCCTAGAACTGTAATGTTGAGTGAGATTTTCACTGTTTCTGTTTGTTTGTCTTGGAACATCTGAAAACTTTAATGGGTTGATTATGATTATATAATTAATCTTACCAAAATAATTGAATAACCTTTTTATTTTATGGCAATTTCACCTTCCTTAACGTAGAGCTCTATGCAACATCTGCAAGTTATGTATAAATCGTGTGGAGTCGGTGGGTGTAGTGGTGACGACCGTGGAAGAAGAGGGTGACTGGGAACTTGAAGGTTCAAAGACTCCAGAAGTGAGAAGGTTTCATTGTGTTCTCGAGTCTTTTCTAAGCATAAAAGTTTTCTTTAACTAAGGAAGGTAGAAGAAATTGAAAAAAAAAGAAGAAAAAGTTATTAATAATACTCTATTCTAATTTTTATTCTAAATTGAAAGAATTTCAAAAGAATACACGATCAAATACAACTACAAGACTTGATCATATACTATCTTAGCATTTCAATCTAACTATAATTTATGATACATAAGGTTAAAATAATAAAGCTACAACCTTTTTCTCTCTCAATTTCAACCGAAAAGCACGTTAAATCTTTGATTTCTTTTGATTGTATTCGAATTCTCAAACATGAAATTATATCATACTTTCTTTGTCGTTTTTTCTTTTATCTTCTAAATTCTTTTACCTTTTATTTTTTTTTTACTTATTAAACCTGGGAACATATCATCAGTCTTCGATTTAAAAGTCTAGCACCACCTCCACAAGTAGCTCTTGGATGATCTTTTCTTGATTTGAGTATGAAATTAAAGCAAGAAACAAGAAAGTTAACATAGAAAACTTTTTTCTTTATTTTAGGATTTTATTTTTATTATTCAAGAAGAAGGGTAAAAGAATGAATTTAACAAAAGAGTTAAGTGGTTAACCACGCTAAGTTGTTGGATCTTAATGAAAGCAAATACTATATTCGTAACTTTTAAAGTTTAAAAACAAATGAATAAATTGACCCAAACGACATATACCATCCTTGGGTAATGCCTTCGGGTAGACCAAGTTCCGGGGGTACAACGCCCCGGCTCATGCAGGTAGCTCCATCGGGTTGGTTTCTAGGCTCATGAATCCATGGCTGAATCGTGTTAAAGTAGTCGTTGATCGGCTCTTTTGACAATTTATAATACCATTGGTATTGAAAGAAATTCAAACTCTATAAGTAACTGTTAGTTATGTTTTTAGACGTTAATTATTACAATTTTGAGTATATTTTGGCATCTATTTTGCATTCCTTGCATGTATTTTTCGTTTATTTTATATAACAGTAGTTTTTGTGGATGGAATATGCTTTGGTGTGTTTTGGTTGGTGTTGTAGGTTCATGCAATTGGAATAGAAGAAAAAAAAGGCTTAAAATAAAATATTATTAAGTTTAAAATTTTTAATGCTTATCATTAAACCTCATAAAACAACTCAAAGTCAAACCCTACAAAAAAAAAGGAGTTAGTTGGAGAAAAGAAACTTAAATAGGGGTTGAAAAGAAAATCTAAGTGAGGATTAAAAAAAAAATTTAGAGCACCACCTGGGGGTCGACGAAGCAAATTGAAGAGTGAAATCTTAGGGTGATTTCTTAATTTGAAGACATTTTAAGTATTTTAGTATTTGATTCGTAAGTTTTCTTCTTTTAGTTAATTAACCTAGTCGTCATGTTCAGCTAGGACACTTTTAGTTTCAACATTAAGGTTTAATTTCTTTGATTTAGTTTGAATTTATGTGAAGCGTTTATAAGATGTTTTTATTTTAATGCTTTGTTTGTTTGATTCTTGATCTTAAACCCGGTATATATTAGATTGTTAATAAAATTTGCCACTCTATTAACTTTTCTAATAAAGTTTTTCAAGATTTAAAACCCTAATCAAAATTTGATTTTTGATATAAGGAACAATTAACGGTTTGAGTTTGTCTATAAATTCACTCTCGTAATTGAATCACACAATCTAATTAAACATACCAAACGGCGTGTGTGTTTAATTATAATTGTTACTTCTATCGTTGCAACCCGCATGCTAAGATTCGAACGGCGTGAGCTTAGAGTAGCGGGTTGGTTCTAATCAACGAACTGCGATTGATTGGACATTAGATAGAGCGGATATCCGAACAGCGTGATGTCTAGTATCAATACAAATCATCAATTTAAAAATAGTCATTGCAACGTAATCGTTAATGATCGTAAACCTAATCGAATCAAGAAATTACCTTAGTGTTGGAATTAGTTTTCATATTTGAATTTACTTCACAATTTAATTAACGTTTTTAGTATTATTTTTCACAATTAAAAAAATGCAAAAAATGTCAATTTTTGTTTTCTGGCAGAACCTTAACACGGCCGCGTGGAATTTCCTTTACAGTTTTGACACGACCGTGTTAGCTTGCTAGAATTTTTTTTTACTTTTTGCAATTTACTTCTATTTTAGTTTTTAATTAAAACCCCCACATTCCTTAACCCATAATCAATCAAAGTAATTGCACTAAAATGTTTTTGGTATAAAATAATTGACACGTATCCTTAAGGACACAACCCTACTTCTGCTCATACTATTCTTAGTGTGTGCATGGTAGATTCACATTTCTTTATTATTTATTTGCTGGATTCGACACACAACAGTAACTCTCATTCTTTTAACCTTTGTACACTAAAACATATAATCTTTTCTACAAAACTCTACAGATTTGATATTGTGAAACACGTTATCAGTGTAATAAATTCAAATATCTTAGACGAGTATTTAATTTTGATATTCTATGTTTTTTTTCAATATGGAATATTTTTAAAAGTGATTATGTAACTTCTTTTATTTAATGAAATTATTTAATGTTTTTAATTGAATTTTATTAATTTTGATTAAAATGTTTAAGTTATTTTAGAGTAAAAATAAAAAAAAGTGTTTTTCTCTCTAGTGTATTCAGCGTACAAATAATATAAGAAATTGTGAATAGTTGGAATTTTGAATATTTTAGAATAGGTTATTAAGACACTCTTTATTGTCCTAATTAACATACGTTGGTAAATGGTGTGATTAGATATATATTAAACTTATAATTGAATATTAATAAATAATAAATAATAAATAATAAATAACAAATAATAATATTTTCATCACCTAGACAGGAAAAATGTCAAACCTACCGAATAGAATTAGACACTTGCTCTATCCAAAATGTCACATCAAGCTGGTGTTTGATTACTATTTTAGTGGTCTTTATATAAATCTCATTGTCTAGACTAAAAAAAAACAATAAATATCTGGTTTTGAAAACATCATTCAACTCCTAGCTAATCTTAACTTTTAATGCAACATATTTTCATTTTATTTCATGTAAAACACCATCATTCATCATTTGACAATGATTTTAAACAAAAAAATATTCCCACCCACAACTTTTTATCATAAAACATATCATTTAAGTATTTATAATCATTCATCAAACTGTTCGTATAAACCTTAAACTTTTAGTTATATTGTTTTCTACATGATTAAAACCTTCATGACACGATACACCACCTCATGATATTGGGTTTAGGTATGTGTTTTTCTTTATTTTTTACAGAGTAGGTGAAACTTTACACTTTACAGAGCAAATCTTGAAACGCATATACCGATTCGAGTGATTGACCACCAGTGTTGCGAGGGAACACAAGAGCTCAAATCACCAGATCAACAATCTTGAAAACAAGTCATCAGTAAGTCACAATACAATACAATACAATACAATCCCTCTTTCAGATCTCCAATCAATCTTGAATCAAAAGCACAAATTAAAGTTTCTTGTTTTATTCCAGTCACACCCTTTTGTTTTTGTTCATGTTTGACCGCTACAAGTTGTGGGCTTTATAGTTTATACCTCTGAATGATTGCTGCCCCTGCTTTCTTGGGCAAAAAAGAGAAAAAAGTTGGGGTTCTTCATCATCTTTATCAAAACCCCATTATTTCCCATCATTTATTGCCCCTGAAATCGATTCTGTAGTTGGTAGTAATCAGGTGTTCTGTGATAAAATCATGGGATTCAGTTGAATTGAATTGGGTTGAATTGAATTTGTCGATTTGATTCTTTTGTGTTTCAGGGTGTGTGTGTGTGTGTGAAGTGAAACTCACTGGAAATGTCGTGAGAAATGAGGGTTAGGGTTTTTAAAGTTGGGGATCGATGGGGTGTGTGTTTGGAAGAGAGATTTCATCTTCTGGGCCATCAAGTTCAGAACTTGTAGCAGCAGAAAAGAGGAGAGAGAGAGATGTTGATTCAAATGTGCAGTCTGGGAGGAGAGAGAAGGCTTCAACAGCAGAGGTTGATGGCGGTGATGAAGGGCGTAACGGGGTGGTTGTGGTGGAAGGGGGGAAAGATGGGAGTGTGAGGCCGAGAGGGGCGAGAAGGCGGCCTAAACCGAACCCTAGGTTGAGCAATCCAACCAAGAACATCCATGGTGAACAGGTGGCTGCTGGTTGGCCCGCTTGGCTGTCTGCGGTTGCTGGTGAGGCGATCAACGGTTGGATCCCTCGGCGGGCGGATACTTTTGAGAAGATCGACAAGGCAAGTCTTCGTTACTGATTTTGATCATTACACACTTGTATTGATGTTATAGTTTGTGTAAAATTGATCTGATTGGTGACACAAGAATTCAGATGTGTTTTCTGAAAGTGATCAAGTGAAATTAAATAATTAGAATCACAGGCTGGAGAAAATGGTATCTAGGAACTTCAGAGGTGCTTTTGTTGTTTAAAATTGTGATAATCAAATAATCAGATGTTTGTCTCATGTTATTAATCAGGAATCAATAGATAAAATGAGTAAATGAATAAGATTGACACTTTGTGAATAAAACAAGAGATTTTTAGTGAAGTTGAAGTAAAAGGCTCTTAACTTAGGTTAGAAGACCTGATAAACAAACATTTTTATAATACCGTAGTTCGTAAATAATAAGTTTTTGGCAGCTGGTTTTATACTTATGATTTGACATCTGATAAATAGAAGAAAAGTATGTTTCATGACCGAAAACTCCCCTTTGCACTTGTCAGTTGTCATATTTGACAATCTTAAACATATGATTATATATGGTCGGTTATGTGAGGTCCGCATGAAGCTTAAATTTCTGATGTTTAGCATTTTACTTATCATTACCTATTCTGAAAGTCAATATGTACTGATGATACTGTTTATAAATTGTAATGTTTAGATTGGGCAAGGCACATACAGCAACGTGTACAAAGCTAAAGACACCATGACAGGAAAAATAGTTGCATTGAAAAAGGTTCGGTTTGACAATTTAGAGCCCGAAAGTGTAAAATTCATGGCCCGAGAGATTTTAATATTACGCCGTTTAGATCATCCAAATGTTGTAAAGTTGGAAGGATTGGTGACATCAAGAATGTCTTGTAGTTTATATCTGGTTTTTGAATACATGGAACATGATTTAGCTGGGCTCGCTGCTAGTCCTACAATCAAGTTCACAGAACCTCAGGTCAGTTTAATATTCTTTTCTCAAAGTTATATGATCCATATATATTCTTGTGTGTAAACCATTTATGAATATTTTAGGTCAAGTGTTACATGCATCAATTGTTATCTGGGCTTGAACATTGTCACAACCGCCATGTGTTGCATAGGGATATAAAAGGCTCAAATCTTTTACTGGACAATAGCGGGAGTTTGAAAATTGCTGATTTCGGTTTGGCGTCCTTTTTTGATCCTAACCATAAGCAGCCAATGACTAGCCGGGTGGTTACATTATGGTACAGACCACCCGAGCTGCTTCTTGGAGCCACTGATTATGGTGTAGGTGTTGACTTATGGAGCGCAGGGTGCATTTTAGCAGAGTTATTGGCGGGAAAGCCTATTATGCCTGGTCGTACAGAGGTAGTTTAAAATCTTTTTTATGGTTTCAAAATTGTGTTATTAATTTTTTTTCTATTAATTTTTATTTATCATTTTGTAATCAGGTAGAGCAGCTTCATAAGATTTTTAAGTTATGTGGTTCGCCTTCAGAGGAATATTGGAAAAAATCAAAATTGCCACATGCAACCATATTTAAGCCCCAACAGTCGTATAAACGATGCATTGCAGAAACATTTAAACATTTCCCGCCATCATCATTGCCATTGATCGATACCCTTCTTGCAATCGATCCTGCAGATCGTCAAACTGCAACAGCTGCTTTGAGAAGTGAAGTAAGAATTATAGATACATTCAGTTATTTTCAATTTGAATTCTGTAAATAAATGCAACATAATTCGTTGTTAATTTGTTCTGCAGTTCTTTACAACAAAACCTTATGCATGTGATCCTTCAAGCCTTCCTAAATATCCACCTAGCAAGGAGATGGATGCCAAACTACGCGATGAAGAAGCTAGAAGGTAATGTAAAAGCATCCAACAAGCTGTAATAAATAAATAATAATTTAGTAATAAAATGTGAATATTATTTTGGTAGATTGAGAGCAGCTGGTAAAAGCAATGCTGATGGAGTGAAGAAGACTCGCACACGCGAAAGACCTGCAAGGGCAATGCCTGCTCCGGAAGCCAATGCTGAGCTCCAAGTAAACATTGATGTATGCCAATCGCCTTTTCCTGAAAAATTTCTCCTCTCATTTTCTTTTTAACTGATCTGTTAGTCTTCTATGTGCCTAATTGTGGAAATTAATAAGTCCCATGAAATGGTGAGGAATTACCATTGTTAGAGCCTAGAGGTGGAAAGATGTGCAGATTAGGTGGGTTGGGTAACCTGTGAAAAGATTAGGTGCATTAGGTAACCAGTGAAAACAGAATTTGATCAAAATGGGCAACTTGTAGTGCTGGTTGTAACAACCAGTTGCATCAACTTGGAGTACTCTATGTCCATTGTTTGTATATTTTTTTATAAATAGTTAGCATGTCAAATATGATTACAAAAACCATATAAATTTCATTACTAATGTTTTTTAAATAAACCAATTTAGGAGGGTTTTTTTTTTGCATTGGAACTACTGATATTTGTACCGTTGCCACTTTTTAGCTTAACTTTTCAATTTTACTTGTTTGACCTGTTATTTATAGGGATGAGACATTTTCATACAAATCATATCTCGAATCCATGTTATTTTGCAGAGACGGCGGTTAATTACACATGCAAATGCAAAAAGCAAAAGCGAGAAATTTCCCCCACCTCACCAGGATGGCACACTTGGTTACCCATTGGGTTCATCACATCATATGGATCCAACTTTTGACCCGCCCGATGTCCCATTTAGCTCTAATTTTTCATACGCCAAACAACCGATCCAGACATGGTCTGGTCCATTGGCTGAGCCCCCTCCTACAGGCCGTGCACGCAGAAAGAAACATAATAATTCATCTTCAAAGAATGACTAGACTTGTGCTTTGATTAAAACCACTTGATACAAAAGGCTGCAAACATTGCTGGACGAATGAGATGACCAAATACCCTTTTTTTACTTGTAGAATTCAGAGGTAAAGTATTTTGTTATTTGTGTTTCTTGTTTGATTATTATCTTGTGGGATGGTGACAAGCTCCTCTTTGAGTACTGTAAATGTTTCATCTTTTTTCACCTTTTTGTGTTCAAGAACTCGGTTAGGTCAAATAAACATACAACTATTGAACAACCATCACACGCTTGACTATATTAACTGCAATATGTTATTATCAAGCTACTGTTGACCCATTAGCATACTATAATCAAACACTGCATTATTGATGTTCTCAACAAAGATACTTTACATTGTTGAATTCTCAAGTTGGTTGTTTAACATATAGACAAGAACACTGAATCATGATTTGCATACAAATGTACAAGTTTTTAAAGAAAAGATCATCAGTACACTATACAGTTTGCAATTTTCTGTTCTTACCAGGTACAAGTAAAACATCTTCTCTTTCATCAACTCCCAAATCATCTGAATCAACTTCCAGTTGATTTAAACTCCTAACAAACGCCGTAAACAATGGAAAGTTTTCAGGCGAAAAGAACTCACCGCCCATTCTCTGGTAAAGAAACATCTCAATCCCATTCTCACCCACCAAATTCTTCTTAATCTGTTCAAAACTCTTACTATTGCCTGCAATATTCAAGTTTTGACCACAAACCTCAACACCATGCGTTCTGCAAGCATCTCTAATATCTGCAAGAAGTAATTCGGGGCTTGAAAATGATTCGTTCGGCTGTTGTTCATCCAACATATCCATTCCTGGCAAGATCATTCTACACGAGTTCTTACAGAAAATCTTTGCAATTTCTTCGTATCCATTTCTGTTGATCGTGTTATAAAACCCTGCAGTGACCTCTGCTGGATGGGATCTGCTCTGGTACCATGAAGGAACAAGAGGCAGTTTACCCGACACCTTAATCTTTAAGTCACTAAACGATGCAGCTGCTAACGCTAGCATTCGGTCTGCATGAGACACAAGTTGTGTCGAATACCATGAAAGAAAGAAGTCACCATAAGCAGACTCCCATGAGCCCCCTTCTCTAAAGAAAGTGTTATCAATGGGCTGCTGGTTGTAACTTGGTGCATCATGTGGCCCACAAAGTCCCCAAAGAGGGTTCCCAATATCATCAGCATCCTCTTTAAGACTTCTCATCATGTTCACATCATAACACTGAAACTCCCCTGCACCATGATCAACCCTGTTCTTGATTTGATCATGGTGAGACGGATACCGAAGCTCACCATCGGGTCCCATACCAATCGTCACACCCTGTAAGAATTCAACTGTCATTTCAAGAATTCATATTTCATGTAAAAGAAAACTTGTTTAACTCCTTACAGTGATTGTAGAGCCCATGAACGGGGCGAACGACATCTTGAAGCTCTCGATGAACCCTTGATAAACCTGAATCGCGGTCTTCCCATCAAAAACAGGAAGATCATCAACACCAAAAGACAAACAGTCTTTATACCGCTTCCCTGCGCGATCAGCAAAGAAGATATCTGAATTACATTCACCAATCTCAGACACCCATTGAGGCAATGCAATGTTCTCTTCTTTGGAGGCATGAAAACAGAGGGAAACATGAGCTTTAAGACCCGATTGTCGAACCATTTCGACAAGCGCAAGGTACCCCGACCATTCGTATCTTCCCATCGCTTCTTTCTCCGATACGCCCCACCAAATCGGAAGCTCTACGCCTTCAACTCCCAACAGTTTCAAAGCCCTGAGCCCTGCTGCAACTGCTCGTGAATGGTTAATCGCATTGCATTTAGAAACAGAATTCAAAGGCAGACCAACGTATAACTTCACACCATCTTTCTGCACATTTGATAAACATAAAAAAAAACAGTTCACCAAATCGAAAGATCTATGAAAACATTATGAACGAAATGTACGATTCAGGCCGGCTCAATATTTCTGGGGCCTAAAGCGAAACAAAATTTTTGGGCTCTCGTCTACATGTTATTCTTAAAACCTAGCCCGGACCGGCAACATAACCAAATTATTTATAGTTTGACAGAATAATTAACTGAAACAAAATCAGTTGTAAAAAAGCAGATTAAATAATAAACAAGCAACAATGAAATTAAGATAAAAAGAAAAATCAATTGTAAATGTAAATTAAAATCAAAACAAAACAATAGATTAAACTGACAAAAAATAATAGTAGATTAAAGCAATAAAGATATCAAATGATAATAGTTAGTAGATTAGGTAATTAATTGTAAAAAACAATTTGAGATTAATGAAGATAAAAGAATCATCAACAGGAACGGTCGATAAATTATTGATTGAATTAACACATATACATTTAGCTTAGAAGTTTTGTAAGTCAACCTCGATATAGGTTAAATCATTTTGTTATATTTTTTTATTTATCTTTAAAAACACAAGTATCCATTAGACTGCCGCGTATACTTTCAGCTTAAATATAAATAACTTTTTTTTTTTTAAATTTCAATTTCAAGGGTCTTAAGATTTGGAGGCCTAAAACTAAAACGGTTGTTTTAGTTGTTTATACCGTAAAGACACTCTTAAAGAACTACTTACATGATGATGAGAAGCTTTGGTGGGTGCAGAGGATTGAGAGTGAGAAGTGATCTTAAGAGGAAGATTAGAGCATTTAATCATGTGACCAAAAGAACCCTTGTGTAAATTGGTGGTTGATGAACATATGATCATCATGGGGGTGTTTTTGGTGGTTCTTGATGGATAAAGATCTCTTTGGGTGGTCGGAAACGTCGCCGGAGAGATTCTGATCAATGACATTTTGAAAGATTTTAATGGTAATGGATAAGGGGATTCTGGGTTTAAGAGGAAGATGATTTGATTTGGGGGAGAAAGAAAATGGATATATAGGAAAGACTAAAGAGAGAGCTGTGGGTATGCCACGTGTCGTGTTGTCGGAGAAGAAAGAGTTTGAGCCGCACACTCGTTCATGTGGACTTACACTTGGTCAGCAACTACTCATTTTGTAGCCTTTTAGGTTTTATGTCATTTTTAAATTTAATATAAAAATATAGTTTTCGAAACAGAATAATATTTAATATAAACATGTTTTTTACGACGATGTTAGGTTATAGGATTAGATAAATCGAAGCTTGCGTTGAAGAGGCAACCTTCAAGAGATTGTGGCAGAAAAGATGGTGAAATAAGAATTAAACAAAAGATTTTGAGTTAAATTCGGTTTTACTTTTTAAGTTTGACAAAAATAACATTTAAAAAAAAAAATTAAAAACATCAATTTAATTTCAAAAGTTTAATAAATTGTTTTAATTTTAGTCCAATTAAATTTAAAATAATAAAAATTTTGAATTAAAATTGAAACAAATGACAAAACTTTTGAACTGAAATTGATATTTTAATCTTTTAAAGAAAAATAGTTATTTTTGTCAAATTTCAAAGAGCAAAATTAAAATTAACTATAATATCTTTTTAAGAGAATCATTAGGTTTTAGTATGCGTTGAAGAGAGAACTTTCAAAATAAAGTCTTCTACACTCTAGAAATGATCTTTTACCTTTTACGAGTTGTTTTTTTATACGGTAATTGTTAAACCAAAATACAGAAAATACGGTAATTGTTAAACAATATATGTCTAACAAAAATACAATTATTAAAACAGAAACTTAAAATATATTATTATCTAGTATTTTCTAAACAAAAATACAGAAAATACGGTAATTGTTAAACCAAATGAGAAAATCCATGTCAGATGATTGTGGACCAATAAAAAGCAGAAATTTTGCATGGTGGCTTCTGAAATTGAATGACGTGGAAGCATCGGCTGCCAATAATAATCGATGAAATTGGGAAACCTTTGTCAGCCACCAGCTTTCCAAATCTTTTGAGTTTCTGGAGGGATATGGATATCCATAAATCAAGTGGAGAATTATATATTTATATAATATTATTTTAAATACATTGTTTATCGTAGACTCGTTGTCTAGGGGTATAAAATAAGATTAGAGTATGTGTGAGTTATACATTCTAACCAACGATCAAACCAAAAATTTATTTTCCGGGGACGGAAATATTTTAGGAGTCGTATGGGTATCGCTATATAATAATTTTTTTTCGGTCCGGATAGGTCGGGTTTGGTCAGGTCATAATTCAAAATTTCTATTCTAAAGTTTGCAAATCATAAGTTAAAATTTATAATTGAAGATTTAAAGTTTGTAATCTTTTAAGTCCTAGTTCATATTCCTTAATCTCTACTCAAATAGCTATTTAAACAATAAAAGTAACTATATAAAACATTAAAAAGCTCAAATATTTGATATTTTTACCTCAGTGCGGTAGCCGGAAGTGGTGATCAGAAAAGCGGTGGCCACAAGTTCGCGGCGTAGTGATCGGAATTGAATAGTTTTAATTGGTTATATGTCAAATATTTGGTTTAAAACTTAATTAGGGCTATGTCTAATAATGGTTTTAAAACTTAAAAGATTAACATTTAGAAATTAAAAGGCAGTTTGGGACGATTGCAAAATTTTACAGGGGCAATTGAAATTTTCACGTATATATGATACTAAATTTTTTTTAGGGTGGACTGTTGCCCCCCTCCCTAACACCTGGGTGCGCCCATGATTCTAAGTACAGTTGTTTGCAAAATAATAACAACTTTAAAGTCTAATTTTAAAAGTTAGATGTATAAGTATCATTTGGGATAATCTTAGGGAATAATAATATTTTTTGTTAAAATTTACCTTAAATTTGTGTATAATAACTATTTACTATTTTTCATAAAAATAACATAGATAAAAAGATATTTTTACCCCTACTCACACCAGAGATAACTTTATTCAAGATTATGTGTTAAGGATTGGCAACTTTGTCGAACGGAAGCACCATCGAGAGATCCAAACAATAGGAACCCCATTTGTAACAAGTTAAGTTTGCCATTTTGGCTACATTGCTTGAACATAACATGTGTAAAACCAATTGTCTAGTCTTGAACAGAAGAAACCACACACTCGTTCTCCAACAACGCCTAATTCGTCATCCTAACGTTTAATTCCATTAATTCCTAGGTCTAATAAGCAAGAGATAGAGTTATCTCAGGGGCTGTTTGACAATTTTTGAATGATTAAGTGCTGAACCAATAAGAGGTCTGAACCATTAAGTGCCGAACTATTAAAATGTCTGAACCATTAAGAGCTAGTATATCGCTTAACTACTCAAAGGCAAATATCCGACTAATTCAGATAAGAGGTCTTAATCATTCAACATTAGACCTCTTAACCATTCAACATTAATATAATGCTTAACCATCCAGAGGAAAATGTCTGAAACATTCAGACATTTGCTCGCGAAACAAACAGTCTGAACCATTAAAAAGCTGATTCAGATGCTACCAAACAGTCTTTCGGTCTATATCTAAAATTTAAACAATTTACACCTAAACTTTACTAGCCAGTACCTACCCGGGTTCAGGCTCATAATAGGGGCGGATTTAGTGTAGGAGGGGGAGGGGAGAGGCCCCCCATACAGGCCCACAAGCTAAGGTTAAAAATTGTCTTATTTTTGGCGTTTACTTCAAAATTAGCTTAAAAAAATCACAAAAATGATAAAATGTGGCACAAACAAGATGAAATAGGATCGCATGGGGGCATAAATAAAATCATTTGTCTTGTTTTCTAATTTTGATGATGTTTCATGCTTTTTTTATACAAGTCTCTAACCAACAATGTAATATTACATAAGTCTCTAAAGCAAAATAATAGACTACCAATACAAAAGAAAATTAAGGATAAAAATTTATTTGACCGGGCCACCAAGCATTTAAACAAACTACCTTTGTCTTGAACTCGAGTCAAAAGTTTATACAGGCCAAATACTATCGAGTTGGATTAGCAACAAGTAACGACGATTTAATTGGAACCTACTAAAGCGTGTGCTAGTATTTTAGTCATGGTTCAGTTATTGGTTGAACCGTTGAACCTTTTAGTGTTTTTCGGTCTCCGGTTCAGTCCAGTCTAACTCAAGAATGAGTGGAAGACCCTAATCATATTCCCAATATATTTTGCCTAGTGTTATTCAACATGTATAATTGTACATATTGAAATACATAATTTGTGACATCAACACATTCTTGTCTCTATATTTTGCCCATTGCTAGGGCTGGACATGAGTTATTTATGATCGTATTGCGACATCAACAAGTCTTCGAATTGTTGTGGTTTTCGACCATAGAATTAATTTATATTTTAAAATTATTTAATAAATAATTTTTTTTGACGTGTATTTTCGGGGTAGCAATGCTTCCACACCTCAGAAACGACGTTGCAGTCTTGGTCACTTTTCTGACGTGGATATTATTACAAAAATACAATAATTCATAATTTCATGTATGAAAAAAAAACATTGCTGTTTGGATAAAAGTTAATTCTGAATTTATATTTATAGTTTTGTCATGCACTAGAAAATAAATTTATCAACTTACACAATTTATCTTTATAATATTGGCTTATTACTGTTTGATCGAACCACAAATTGTAAATTCCTTTAGCATGAACTCAAGTCAAAAGTTTAAATTGAACAATCCTATACCAATGTTATGTGACACGAGATGTTTTTTAAATGTTATATAGTATCTAATACTTATTTTATTTTATTTTTTTGTTACTCTTTTGTTTTTTGTGGCAAACCGCGATTCAAGTTAATCAAAGATTCATCAAGAGCTTCAACACATTTTTCCCTCCATTCATGGGCTCTAGTGCTCTACGGTCACTCTCAGGAGTTAAACAAGTTACCTTCTTTTACAATTATAACAACCTGTCGAAATGATGAAATATTGAATTGTTGAAATAACAATTGAATTGGGTGGTGATTGACGAACAACAGCCAAACGAATCATTTTCAAGCCCCGAACTACTTCTTGCAGACATTAGAGATGCTTGCAGAAAGCGTAGTGTTGAGGTTTGCGGTCAAAACTTGAATGTTGCATCCATCATTCAAAGTTTTGAACAAATTGAGTAGAATTGTTGGTGAGAATACGCAGTGCGTTCTTTTCGCCTGAAAACTGCCACTTGTAAAACATCCGTTTGTTAAGAGTTTAAATCAGCTGGAAGTTGATTCAGATGATTTGGGAGTAACATTGTAAAATCCAATAGCACAACAAAAGAATTATACCTTATGCGCCCATATGCAGTTATTATATAACAATTTAAAGAATCATAAAAGGCTTGATTCATCTAAGCAAAATATGATTATATTCTTTAGGGTTTATGTACATCAGTATTCAGTACTGTAACAAAAGGCATAATACTACGGCTCTGGAACTAAATTTGCATCTGGCATTTAAAGAAATGACCAAAAAGCAATACTGTACGAGGATTTATACGATGACAAACCTAGTTTGAATTGGTTCCAGTGTCATCCTAGATATGAAGTTCTGTTTTCGCATTGATTAGCATGTGATACAGAATCACATGAAACAGAACTAAGAGTCACCGTTCAAAGGTGTAGAAATATAATAACTACTTAATCACCCCGGCTACCAAAATTTCTTCCGTGGCTGTACAACCAGAATATTGCAGCTGCAGTGTCCTAATGGCCATCCTACAATGACATAAAAACATATGTTAAATTGTGAAATGAAAATAATAATATAAATTCTTTTAAACAAATGTTTGAATACACATCAGACAACTTTTGGCCGATATAAATGTGTTTAACCACTTTAATTTTTAGCTAATTTATCAAAACTTGACCCATTTGCCCTGTGACCTGTTATCAGCTAAATTCCAACCGAATTGACCTGTTTATGTAAATGGGTCATAACCGAGTCGATATGCACTAAAGCACTAACAAAAATCATATGATTATGACATACCTTTTCAAGAGGGTCATCAATTTGTGAAAATTGTGTATTGCTTAAGCCGTTATCATGTTGTGTTGATGATCTGTAATACATGTGGCTTATCGCGGATCTGAGTCGTTGATTTCTCTGAGAATAGAAAATCTTGGTTGCAAGTGGAGCTGGAACACTCAACACTCCTGTCCCACCATAATTGTTATCATAAACATATATTCAATTCATTAAATTAATAAATAGCGGGTGAAATTACCTTTGGACTGTAGATGGTGCTCATTGAGTTTTGTAGGTGTTCGATGGCTGTTGACATCATCAAAGTTCTTCAAGCTTCTTGCTTGTGATTCATTTAGAAACTCTTTACCTGAATAATGAGTTTTGATTGAGATAAACATGGGGATGTAAGTTCAAATCATGACAAATTTTATCATATATCTTCAAGATATTCTTTATCAATATTGTCAATTTGTTTTTTATTTCCTAACATGAAACGAGAAATTTGAAGATTTTAGATTTTGAAACTAACAGTTGAATGTGTTTAATTAAGTAACTAAATGTTTTTTATGATTAAGAACTCCAATAAAATTATGTAAACTTCACAAATTCATTATCCATGATATTTGAGTGGAAAAAAGGACAGATATATACTTGGAATTTATCAGAATCCACAATCTATAGTTTAAGGTATGGTGGTGTCACTTTGATAAACTAACTATAATTTATCAAAAAGTTGAATATATTTTGACTAAGTGGATGCATCAAAATGATAAATAATATAGAGTGCATAAAATCATATGTCCAAATATGTTGCAAATAAGAAACGTTTTGGTTCTTAAACGTAAAGCATTTTATAAACATAAATCGGCACAATTTGTTCATTGCCAGTTTCAAATTCAGAGCAATCTATTTTTTCTTTACAACAAGTATAGAGGATCAATAAGAAGCAAAGAATTCCAATTTCATTTTGCACTTATATAATGTAAATGAGTATGTTATATGAAATTCTTAGTTCTGCTGGAAATTAAGCTTTAGTACTTGAACTGTGAAACAATTAGCATAAAAACATAATATCATTTCCATTTAGCAAACAGAGCAAAATATAATCAAGAACCACCAAATAGTTACCATAGATTTCTAACGAGCACACATTAAAAGTACACGGTTATAACATATTTACTTGTACATAAATAAAAGTAATACTTAACAAACAAAAGAAAACTTTGGTGACAACAAAGCAGCAATGTAATTCAATCAAATAAAACATGCATTGCACATTCTACAACATCATTTGAACATCATATATACAAGTAGAATTTAGTATTGACAAATAAAAGATAAAAAGATGTGCATAAAAGAAGGAAGATACCTTTTGGTTGTTTAGGAAATGAAGTATCCCTTGGTATTTGCTCATCCACACAAGAATTTGAAGCAATGGTATTAGCAATTGCACATCTTTCAGGCTTACCACATGATGCAACTCGTGCTACATTCGAGTTAAGCTCAACAAACACAACTTAAAGAAACACATAAAACAAATGCTGCAAATGTAAATAGGATTATAAGGATACTGCAAATGCTAATTTGTAACTTCTTCTCCTTCCTTGGAGGTTTCTTTTTCCCTGCAACATCAGCCTCTGTTGTACTGTCTACTACTGAACTTAATGACTTGCAAATTTCTGTAAAAATTAACTTGATAGTTGGTTGACATCAAATTAAGGTAGTTTTCTTTTCGTTCTCACATCTAGCAGAATTAATCATCATAAAGAGACCAAAACGTACCATAAAAAATTTAGAAAGTTAATACTACCTGCATGATTTGCATATTGGCTAGCCTTCACTGGTTTCTTGCAAGAATTGCAAGAAACCTGCAAGTTAACATTTGAGAATGTAAAAATATATCTAAATAGTCCTCAACAAGAATGTAAAAGCAAAACCAAACTTGTTTAAGTATTCACCAAGATTAAAGGATCCATCATAGGCCTCAAACCAAATACATTCATATCTGCATTACAAAATCATCGGAATAAAACAGAAAATGAGTATACAAATATATTGACATTTAATATAATATTTTTAAGAATAAATAATAGTAGGTTTTCTTAGTTAATATAGTTCCACATTAGGTCTACCATCTTGGCTGCAATCTCAAAGATACAACAAGGAATCTAGGATTTTATATATTAATGGACCCCTAACCTCACTCATGATGCTCTTTTCATATAGGGTTCTCCTCATAGTTAAAACAAATTTTAATACTAAAAACTTGCATGTTATTACACAATAAAGCTATAAAAATTGCATGTTAGAAGATATATGATTGTCAAACACCATTCTTATATCGAGCCATTTATTTTTAAATGTGTTGATCTGGGTTGTGTATTATGTCAGTTGGATTAAATAAAAAGAACATAGCTAAAAGGGGAAAGTCAAACAAGTTGAAAGCCACCCATTTAATTAAAAGATCAAGATTATTATTATTATTATTATAATAAGATTGTTCTTGCATTTTATCATTTATAAGTAATGCATTCATTATCTATTAAAAAAATGGAAAAGATGTGTTGGCATGACAAACCAACCCAACCTGGCCTATTACAGTCTGCCCTAAAGATGCCCCATTTTAACTCTAAATCCTTTCGAATGGTCAATTGACCCGACATCTTGCCCGCTCTAATAAGAACAGTGTTTGCTACCAACAAGGTACCCATTACTCACAAACCAGAGATAAGAAGGCTTACAAGAATCATTTTCTAACTCCAAATAATGAATCAGATAATTTACCTTCTTCATCAAGCAAATTTACTTCATCTGCCTCTTTAAGTTCTCTCTGAATGTACTGAGCCGCTAACTTCCAACAGCCTACATCCTCTGTCATAGAATTAAACACGAAACAAACAATTTCACTCGTCTAGCATAATTCCATAATAGCTGAAACATAACTGACTATCAAATTAAGACAAAATTGTGACAAAATGGTGTTAACAATGACACATTTTAAACATCAAGTAACACATTGGAAATTGGCACACAACATAATTTTCCCTAATATGTTCACATTCACATAAACAAATAAAAAATGATGATCATGATGATATCATGATAATAACAATAACTGTAACGTCCGGCCCCTCATACCACAGATACTGTCCACTTTGCCATAAAATGCTCACAGAATTGCTTTTGGTTGCTCCAGTCATTGCTCTCACTCGAGCATGTTTAATTGTGAAATTCTCATCCCATCCACAACCAACGTGCCCAAAACACGTTGATGCTATCGGAGGCGATCATTTCTTAAGAACTCAACATCTATTCTATCAACGGCCAATGCGAGATTTGCCTAGAGTGTTACAGTAACTAATCGACCAACATCCTAGTTACATTTGCCATTTAGCCCTAACTATAATGATCATAATCATGATGATGATGATGAACACAAACATAATATTATTTGATTCTACCTGCCATTATTTGCGATCTACTCCTTCCTTGTAGAAGGGTTGTCATCAGCCCACCCGCAAGGGAGCATACCATCGAGACACACTCAAACTCTCAAACCACCTGCAAATAACCCAAAATCCGTCAGACTACGAACGCACATTACCAAACCACACGATCAAAACCAAAGATTTCAAATCTTGTAAGCAAAAGATGTCATTTTTAACGAGAATTGATCAAAACGAAGAATGTAAAAGGGTATTAACTTACAAGAGGTTTAGGGGAGTTGAAGATGAAGATAATGGCGATTGTTTGCGTAATTGGGAACACCCATTGTTGAAAGTTTTAGGGATTTTGGTTAGAGGGATGAAATCATGTGGTGTTTTTGAATGGATTGGAAATTTGGAGTTGCTGATTGGGATTTGTCGTGTGGTAGTGACGGGTAATTTTTTTGCAGGTCCCTAAAGTTGAGAACTTTGCATTGTTACCCAAAATAAACAATCTATTACAACTAACCTTTTTTTTAACGGGTAAAGGCGAATGACTAACATGTCCCAGAAGGGTAGTTCGTATGGTAGATGCACCGTTATGTTTCATCTAATTTTGGAGGAAATACATAAGGGTGAGGTTATTCTACAAAGTGTATTTTTGCTATTAAGTGTGAGAAGACACAATAAAGCTGAAAAAGTCATAAAAAAATTATATCTCACAATCTAAATCGAATTTTAAAAAAGTAATTCGGAGTTTCTGTTCCTCTAGTCGTCCTCTTTCAGAAAAAAAATAAAAATAAAATAAAATAAATTTCATTGTGTTTTTTTATGACACAATGACGTCATTGTGTCACACAATGACGTCATTGTGTCTTTCATAATGACACAATGACCTCATTATGTTTTTCATAAATGACACAATAAAAAAACGTTAATTTTTTTATTTTTTTTAATTTTTCGTTTATTTTTTTCTTAGTGAGGACGGCTAGATGAACAAAAGTTCGGAATTACTTTTTTGAAATTCGATTTAGATTGTGAGATATAATTTTTTTGTGATTTTTTTTGACTCATCGTGTTTCTCACACTTTGTAGCAAAAATACACATTTTATTTGAACCTCTTTTAATACATAAATATGATAAAAATTTTAAGTCTGAATCAAACTCATGATCTAAAAAGCTCTAATCTTTATCTTTCATGTAAATAAATCAAATAAGCCAATGATTAATCTTATGCTATTTAACTTCTCGTTTCATCTAGCAAAAAGGACTCATACATCAAGTTATTGAAGGGTCTTGTAACACTAGTACAAGCATCAATAGGAAACTTTTGGTTTATGAAATTCTATGGAGTTAGAAATGAAAACTTTTGTATTTAAAAAACGTGTTTAGTTGACATGATGGAATTGAAATCGGAAAGGATTCTAACGCATGGAGGAATTTAAAACTTCTTTCGCATAGAAGGAATCTTGAAGTTGCCAATGAAATGTTAAAAGCCACCAAAGTACCCACCTCAACCAGCTATTTATCCAAAACACATACCACCAATAGTAATATATAACATAAATTGACAAATGAGTTTCAACATTGACTAAGTAGTAGAAAAACAAACAACATAATAACCCGATCAAAAACTTATACCAAAAAGATTCAATAGTAGAATTCAGTTTCTATTAAGTTTTAATCAGTTCTTGATATGTAACATTACATGTTTTAGATACATTATGCATACAAGTATACCGAATACGTTTTAATTGTAACTCTTTTTTACCTTTCGAATATCAAGATATATAAACTACAATTCTAGCACTTTTGAGTTGGTTTATACTAGCAATTAACAAATGAAAATAGGTTATGTTCCAAACTTTTCTCATTCATGTTATTTATATGGATTGATTTTGTTTTAAGAAACAGTGTATGATCACATTACATCAAATGTTTGCTGTGATTTATCTATGATAAAGTTCTATCACATGTTATTTAGATTAATGTTGAAATAAATGTGCTGTCTTAAAAGCATTACATTGTATGATTCTTTTGTGTTCTCTAACATGTGAATAATGAGATTCTTTAGTACTAGACCAAGACCAAGACCAAGACCAAGTTCATTTTCTTTAAAAACCAAAAAATAAAGTTGACCCTAGAGGCTATAAAGCATGTAGGCATGTTACATGTAGCATCTTAAAATCACTATAACCAACTTTATCTTTAAAAAAAAAAAGAGTACGAGACCAAACAAATGTTCATTAATAGAAAGAATAAAAAAAATATATGAAGTTAAAGGATAGTAGGATACTAGCCTCCCCAAGACTAGATCCTGATAATTGGGTATATTGCATGCATGTATCATAGTTAATATTACTTTTTTAATATCCTTTATGTATCAAATGATAATACTTTGTTACGTATTTGAAATGTAGGTTAAATGAAGCTTAACGGATATTATTTCAGAAGGATACAAAGGATAGCAAGACTACGGTTTGAAAGGTGCTAAAAATAAAGAAAACTGTCCAAACTGCAGGGAGGCCGTAACTTACGGCCTGAGGCCGTAACTTACGGCCCTGTGCTAAGTCCGTCTGTGAACCCCGTAAGACTGGAGGTTTGGCTGTCTGGTTGAAGGTAGGCCATAACCTACGGCCTATAGGCCGTAAGTTACGTTCTAACGTGATATTTTGAGGATTGTTTCAAATTTTAAAACCTATTTAAACCCTAACATTAGGGTTTCGAAGGGGGACTTGCCTCCAACCCCAAGAACGAATCTTTAGACTATTTGGAGCCTTTGAAACTCTCTTTAATCATCAATTGATCAACGAGTTATATGCCCAAGTTGAAGATTGAAGAGATTATGATGAAGATGCAAGGCTAACCATCCGTGATCATCTCCAGGTGGATGGTTTGTGATTTGGTTATGCTTTCTTATGTTCTTACCTAGTCAAGACATAAACTTTGATTGTTTAACAACTTTTATTCGTTATGTGTTTTGAATCATGTGTTGATTAAAGATTCGTGTTAGTTGATTTGATTATTACTTATGATGTTATCAGTTTTACATTGTTAACCATTGAGTAGTAATTAGGTTATCATCATTAATCGGTGATTGCAAATAAAGTTTCTAGATTGTGGCATTAGTTAGTTTACTAATTAATTTACATAATCGGATATCGAGTTGGTAATTACCATTCAACATATGTGATAAACAAGTTATGTCTATGTGATTTCAAGATTAGATGAAACATAAACCATGTATTCAATTACATTCCTGAAACCTGGTTGTGATCTCTTTCATCTCTATAGTTCCAAACCAAGTCTAAGTTTTGTTTTGTTTATTAAAATAATCTTTTTAGTTAATCTCATCCACATCCATTTACAGTCAAGAGACAATAGTTCAGTTTTCTAAATTAGTAAGTTAGTTTAATAATCAAACGAATCGTGTAACACTAATCACATGCTCCCCGTGGATACGATACCTGACTTACCCTAGCTACCTAGGTTAATTAGATTTTTGCATGACCCCAACGACAGGTCAATAAAATGGCGTCGTTGCCGGGTAGCTAGTGCGCTTAGCGTTATTTGATTTGATTGATTTTCTTTCGTTTTAGTATTTGTTTAAGCTTCAAAATAAAAATAAAAAATAAAAAAATATTTAAAACAAAGTAAAAATTAAAAAATCCAAATATATTATTTGTTTTTCTTAGTTTGTTTTATTTGTTTATCTTTACCCTGGGTATTCTAGTTTTTTTGTAGGGTAATTTTCTTACAGGTTTAGTAGAATCATGGATTGGGATTAGGATTATGATGATGATTACGATCCATGTATTTGTTGCGGGAGCGATTGTCAATGGGTTCAAGATTATCCACTATTTGAGAGTAAATACGGAAATATAGAAAGAGGATATTCTGAATATAGGAGGCAAAAAGAATATGTGTGAACAAATTATGATGATGAAGAGACACCCTCATATTATTCATACTTTGAACCTCCTCCACCATCAAAATATCAAGAATATTATCATGTAAACATCAATTACAAATATGCTCAAGAGTGGGATTTGAACCATTATAAAGCCGAGATACCATAATTCTCAAGCTACCAAGAGGAATATGATGACTACTATCTTGAATACCCTCAGCTGACATATGAAAAGCCTCAGGTTTCAATAAACTCTAAGCTTGATGCAATCATGAACATGATGGTGGAAATGAAGAAGGAAGACAAGTTAAGAGATAAATCATTCGAGGCTCTAGTTAAACAGGTTAGCCAACTCACTAAGGATGTAGCTCAACATAAGCGAGAGCAATATGAGTTATATTGTGGCACCGTGATTGATGTTGATGTGATAGAAGATGTTATGGGTCATTCAGAGCATGACTTGGGATGTTTTACGTTAAATGAAGATGTAATACCTGATCGATGCCGTGTGGTCGGTCAAAAATATTAATTAAAGAGTCCTTAATCACCCTTAATAGTAGATGGTAAGAAGGGTGTCGAATCCACAGAGAATCACAGGAAAGTGCTAGTAAAGATCAACTAAAAGAATTAAACATTGAAAAGTAAATTGATTTATGGATTTATTTGAGAAATAATTAAATGAATGAAATAAAAGTTTAGGTTTTTAACAATCTTGGAGAAAAAGCAACCCACTTCAGGATCCAGGTTTGGCAAAGTTACAATTTTTCTTTAATGAAACCTACTAAAAAGTCATTAATGGTGACTTACATATGATAGGATTTAAGTGATAATTATGGATTAAAGCTTAAAGTACCTTATTCACACAATTACCAATTTGAATAATGAAACCCTAATTGTAATAATCGATCATACAATGATTAAAGACAACCAAAGTTATAGACTATCAAAATTAGGTTTAAGCATAATCAAACCGTTTAAATAATCAAATCATAAATTGAATCCAAACGAACTTAAAAGATTCAAGATCCAATCTCAAATCTAGGTTACAACTAAGAAAAATAAAAACTTGCACAAACCCGTCCCTCGAAGTGAATCACAATTGATTTAGCCTTGCATCATCATCGATTCTTCAACAAAGTTGTAATTGATTATGTAAATCCGGATGAATTTGATGTTGGAAGAGCTTGAGAATGATCCAAGATTGTTAATTTTCGTCCAAGATTGTTGTTGTAAAAATTAAAATTCGTATTAGGGTTTTTCCCTTTTTAAATCCCTCCAATTTAGGTCAAATCTCAACAAAAACCCCGACCCCGGCGTCGGTGGCACCTATGGAGGCGTCGGTGGCGCCACTCCCCTGTACAACCTTTATTTTATTCTGCAACTTTTTGATATCTTTCCGTTGATAAGTCGTGAGCCCCGTAACTCCTTTCCTAGCTCAAATTATGCCCGTTTTAAGATATCGTTGTCTTGCAACTTCGGTTGATCATATATTTACTTCTCGAGCTCCAATTCTCTTCCCGTTTCTTCCACTTTCTTCGTATTCTTCACGTTTGACCTACAAACACAAGATAATCCAAAAGTAACTCTATTTCTCATAAATTTACACCTAAAGCACGAAAATAAAGCTATGAAACATTGAACTTTCACCACCCGATCACAATCCCCACACTTACCTTTTGCTTGTCCTCAAGCAATGCTCAATTGTGATTTATAAAACCGTCATTGATAATATACATCACTAATCACTTATTAAAAATCATTTAAGGTCCAAGGTCATGCCCTTATCCATAAAACTTACATCATTCAATAGATTTACATTCTAGAAAGTCAATTATAGGCAATTAAAACAGTAAATCACCCAACTAAGCTTAACGCGATTTTGATTTTTAGTCTCATGTACACACCCCTAACAATAATTCATTCTTCTCGGTTCATATCTGGACTAGTAAGGTATGTACTAGTGTAATCACTCAATAGCCCAATATACCATCTTATCCATATATTCTTGTATAGCAATCACACCTCCACCACTTACATAGATCTTGCACACGTCTAAAGGAGTTACGGGTTTTTGGGCTTAGGTACGGGTAGGAGGTTTTGGCTTTTAAAAATGGCCAACACAAATAAAAATATAACCCAAACCGTCAAACCATCTGTATTATCATGACTCTCAGAGCTAAATGGCTAAATCACTTTGATCCTTTTTTTTCTTTTTTTTTAAACCCTACTTTTTCTCCCTTCTTTCTTTTCTCTCTTTTTTTTTTCTTCGGTTTTTGTGTTTCTTTTCATACTGTAAGCTTGACTTCAAATGCTCTTTCACTTTGAATGGCTTAACGATCGGTTATCAACTAACATCTTGGGCTTTATATATCGGTTTTAACAAACGAATGGCTTAAGGATCAACATGGATACTAAAAGGTAGGATGGATAACAATAACAAACGATAACAAGTAAATGGGTTCCTAAATTGCCTTTGTCATTTATGTGCAAACACCTTGCTTATAGGCTTGCTATGCATCAACAATACAAGTTCTGCAACAAGAGTGGTATATGGCCTACCCTCAACAAATGAATATATATGATTGTGTCTTAAGTGATAGGCTTAACATCTCACCAAGTAAAAATTTAGGCTACCGATATGCACATGAGTTTATTATATCAAAAGCGTGTTAACCCTAATTAGACATCCTTAGCATTTTCAAAAATGACCTGCTAGAAATACTTTATCCCGTAACTTAAAGAATATGATCATGACCTAGGATCTACACTAATCTTTTTATAAGCAACAGGCTAGTGATTTACATTAAAAATTTTAGTCTTTAAACACAATAAACTTCACTTGAATGTTTGATGTGTGTGCGTTGGAATGGGATTTTAAGTGTTTAAACGTTAAATATTACGTATGATTATTCGTTTATATGCATGTGATTGAGTTGAATAGGTTGACTATGAGTTGGAAGTGATTTTGTAGGAAAAACAAGGAATTTGGAAGCTTACATGATAAAACAAGTCATTGGAGGGGTCAAGAAACGAAGTTTCAAAGTGCAGCAGAAAGACTTCCACCGTAGCCTACTGTAGCCATCGTAGGCTACGCCAGCTCAAGTAAAAAATCAGCAGAATACACCCCACCGTAGGCTACGCTGGCTGGCGTAGCCTACGCCAGGACCCTTTTCAAAAACCCTTAAATACGCGTTTTATTTAGGTTTTAGCCACCACTTGATTCTCATTCGACCTAAGACGAAAAAAGACGTATTTTGGAAGTTCTGGGATCAATTCTTCACCATTCCAACTCTCAAAAACAAGATTCAATCATCCGGAATGCAAATCAACAATGGTTTTGAAGATCATTCAAGAACAATGAGCGGCTAATCCTCTCGTGATCGACTTCGGGTATTAGGTTTTGTGTGATTAGGTTTTTGTTTTTGTTTAACTTTGTTGAGATTAAACTTTAGAACCCGTTAAGTTCTTTTATGAGTTTAACTTGTGTTTTGATTATTTAAACAACGACGTTGGTAAACTTTTATTTGAATATCATTTAATCTTTCGGAAATTATATGATTGCAAGTTTTGGTTTCTAATTGAATTGGTATTGTGTATCAAGACCCATTAAGTCCTGATTATCGATATCACTTAATCATAGCACGTATAGAGTCCATATTAAGGATTTTCCTTGAAGTTAAATTAAACAATTGCTGAAAACCAAACCTAGAAACGAAGTGGATTACTTTATCTTATAATCGTTTTCTTAATCAAGTTTGATTCTTTCCAAGTTGTTTTCTTAGTTTATTTATTAATTATTCCAAAAATCCAATTTTCACAGCCAATAGGCAATAGTTAAGTAATTTGTTAACTTAATTAATCATTATTTTCTAAATCAAAGTACAATACACCGACCACTAATTCCGCGAGGATCGACAACCCTACTTACGCTAGTTTAAGGTGAATAGGAACACACATTTTAACATCTTATTTGATTGATACTTCGACATCGATCAAATTTTGGCGCCGTTGCCGGGGAATCGGTGCGCTTGGTGTTTTGTTATTTTATTTGTTTTATAAGAAAAAAAAATCTTTTTTGTTACTTGTTTTATTTTAATTGTTTTTATTTTCGTGTTACGCTTGGTAGTTTAAGTGTGCAGGTGACAGATTGTATGCATACTCGATATTCGGGCAGGAAATCACCGCTAGTGTTTGATCCAGAGATAGAGAAATCAGCAAGGTATAATCGTGTCTTGCATCGATCAGGGTTACCAACTACATCAATTTCACAAGCCATTGATAAAGCAGCTGATAGTTGGTCTGATTCAACTAACATGGATAATACAAACAACCAACCACCTCAAAATCCAAACCCTCCTCCCAATAACCAACACCAAAACCCAAATCCACCCCGACCACCAAATAACAACCGCAACAACAACCTAAATCAACCACCACCCAACAATAATATGAATCAAAATAACCTCAATCAAGGAGACGACTTTGATCATGTAAGCATGCATAGTGTTCACACGGGTGATGAGAATTATGAAGATGAATGGGATAACAATGAAGAACCCTATAACGGTGCAAATTATGATGCTTGGAATGGAAATTTTGGTGGAGGTGATGGACAAAACGGAAATAACAATTGGGGGAATGATCAATTTGGGTGGAATGCACCACCTATCAACCAACAAAGGGGTAGGGTTAATAATAACGTCAATCAGCCAAGAAGACCTCAAAGAGCTCAAGTACAAGGTGTGGATAGCCATTTTAGACCGGCTATTTCTGAAAATCCAAATCCCATCGCACCTCCAAATCGTAGAGGAAGAGCTTTTGATGTACGCCCTCATTATCTCACTACTCTTCCTGCATTTAGAGGTACTGCAACAGAAGAACCATATGTGCATCTTGCTGAATTTGATGCAGTATGTAGCACTATTGGTGGGAATCACTTCACACAAGATGAAGTGAGGTTGCGATTGTTCCAATTCACTTTGAAAGACAGAGCTAAGCAATGGTTCCTTACCTTGCCTGACAATAGTATTCACACATGGCAAGAAATGCAACAAATATTTTTAGATGAATATTACTCTATGGGTAAGACCAGTGACGCAAGAGAGGCTATTCGATCTTTCTAACAACAAGCAGGGGAACAATTTCATGAAGCATTCACTAGGTTTAAGGAACTTATTCGCATGTGTCCACACCATGGAATTGAACGTTGGGAGTTGATAAAGGCTTTCTCGGATGGATTGACGACTGAGGAAAGAAAATATTTATATTCTACAAGCAATGGCACATTCCTTTCTAATCATGAAGATGCAGACTGGGAATTTTTAGATAGAATGTGTAGAAACTCCAAGGCGCAAGCCTCTGCCAGTAGACGATCTAAACCTAATTCGGTACGATCAACCACGGTTGACTATGAGACTAAGGAGCGGATTGCAGCATTGGAAAGACAATTGGCAAGGTTAGGGCGAACGGGTACAAAGGAGGTTGCAACTGTAGGATACGATGTGTGTGAAGAATGTGGTGAGTTAGGTCATAATGTTGATGCATGTTAGTTGGTGATGGAAAGAAAAGAGGAAGTTAATCAAGTTTACAGAGATCGAAAGCAATTCGATATGAATTCCAATACTTATCATTCCGAATTGAGAAATCATCCTAACTTTAAGTATGGAAATGCTTCAAACCAAATGAACCCTAATTTTCAAGGTAATAATCAAGGTGGTCAAGCTTATCAGAACCGAGTACAAGGGAATTATAATCAAAGTGGTTATCAAAGAACTTCATATTCTCAAGGAAACAATCAAGGAAACTACAATCATAAGGATCAACAAGGTAGTTCATCATGCAACTATCAAAGTAATGCTCAATTTGGACAACTTGGTGGTGAAGAGTCTACAAATGCAAAGTTGGATGCTTTGATGAACATGATGAAAGAGAATATGAAAGAGAACAAGAGAGAAAATGAAATTAGGGACAAGGCTTATGAAGCCTTAAATAAACAAGTGGGTCAACTTGCAGAGGATGTGGCTCAAATTAAAAGGAACCATGGAAAGCTACCAAGTGATACCACGGTCAATCCTCAACATCAAGGAACCAACACAGAAAACATGAGAACTATTCACATCAATTCGGTTAGTATCCTTCCTGACTCTAAAATTATTGATAATGACTTTACTTCTTTTTCACAACAAGTTACAGATAAGGAAGAGAAAGCCGATACAGTGGAAGAGAGTGACCCAGGAGCACCCATCATTCCAATAAAAGTGGGGAAGTTGAAGATAAAAAGAGCACTTTTGGATTATGGAGCAGCTATTAGTATCTTGCCAGATATGTTATATGATCAGTATGACTTCGGTCCTTTAGAGAAAGTTGACACCACTGTGGTGTTAGCTGACTTGACTCAAAAATGTCCTCGGGGGATGATAAAGAATGTTATAATCAAGTTGGGAGAATTTTACTACCTTGTGGACTTTATGGTGCTCGATTTTGCACCAGTGAGAACGAATGAGCAACCGAATGTCATATTGGGTCGACCATTTTTAGCAACTGCGAATGCTCAAATCAATTGTCGGGATGGAACAATTGACATGACTTACGAAACTCGTAAGTTACGTTTTAATGTATTTTCCAAGTCGATTAATTATTTTGTTAATCATAAAGTTTTTGTGGCAGATATGACTAACGTGTGTGTTCCTACTTATACTTCACATGTAAGCATGAACACCACTTTTAAGAATGATTTTGAGTATGATAGGAATAAGTATGTGGAGTTGAAGGAATTGGTGGATTTAAAAGAAAAGAAAGAGCCAATTATGAAGTCGGAAACAAAAGATGTGAAACCTAAAATGAAGAAAAAAGTTGGCGATCCACTTGATCCTATAAAAGACAGAGTTGAGGCATTAATATTTGGGCCACAATACGATCTAGTTGAAGAACTGTCGGATCATTTGAAGAATACTGGAGTCAAGCATCCTACTCGACCACCATGAGTGGTCGCAGGTACGGTCTGGCTGAAAACCTAAAACTTAGCCCTAATCGGGAGGCAACCCGAATTTAATTTTTATGTTTTGTGTTTGATATGTCTATTTAAGTAGTTTATTTTGATAATCGTTACGTTTGTGTCTGGGTCGGTTCGGGTTGGAAAAGTCGTTTGTGTTGATTAATTGAATAAATTGATTTTCAAAGAAGAAAAAAAAACTCACACACTTAACTTAAATACCACACATTGGGGACAATGTATCTCAAGTGTGGGGATGAGGGAAAATTTGGAAAAATTTTATTGTTTTTAAGCAATCCAATCAAACATGAAAACGACAAGCATATCAATTGAGTCTTGCCATGTTTGATGTAAGGGTCCTTAGTCATGGTCTAATTCTACGATAGCAAAAATAATTATGTTAGCAAGGTTTTACAAAAACTTAAGAACTGTCTAGTTAGGGTTAACAGGCTAATGGTGTAATAAAAACATGCACACACAGGCAACCCTAATTCCTACTTGGTGAGATTTTGATGCTTACTAGATTGTTAGTTCACATAAAAAGTGTTTCAATTGTTGAGTGTAGGTAATATGATTCTTTGTTTTAGAACTTGTGTGATTTGATACATACCAAGACGGTGAATTTGATAAATGCACATAGATGATAGAGGCAAACTAGGATTCCCTTCTCTTTTAACATCATTTCTTGTGATGCATCAGTTTACTTAAAATTCCCCCTAGTAGCCACTTTCGAGCCTTAAACCGTTTATTTTAACAAACCCATATCAATAAAACCCAAATCAAATTTTACCCAATGTGACCAAGTTACCACTGTTGATAACATTCAGACTAGCTTCAGTATTTGATTTATGACAAATAATAATAATAATAATAATAATAATAATAATAAATAAAAAAATAAAAATAAAAAAAGAGAAAAAAAAAGAAAAAAGAAAAAAAAAGAGAAAGAAAAGAAAGATGCAAATTGTTGGTTATGGGTTAAATATGCACCCATGTGTTTGCTTTGTTTGAATAATAGTTATGTCAATAAGGATGTCAACAGTTGGTATTGCCTTAATTTATATTTTAGCCACACTCACAGCCAATCATTCCTACCGTAACCTAAGCCCAAAACCCGTAAGTCCTTTTGATGTGTGCATTGTCAATTTATTATCGTGGAAGTTTGATTGTCACCCAAGCATATGATAACAAAGTTTTATATGTGGACCTTTTGAGTGATATATTGGTGCAATTTTCACCGATCCAGAAATAAACTGAGATGAGTGACAAATGGTGAGGGGTGTGTTGCATGACAATAAAAGCCGGAAGCTTGTTAGGTTTAATTAGTCGGATTCTATTTTGAATTAAATGTAACATCCTTTACTTGCTAGCCAAATATGATTATTGCAATTCTGGAATGGGCATGACTTTGGACTATCGCTAAGGCGTGCAAGGGATTTTGGTTTATAATGTTGTTAAATGTTTTGAATTAGATTTGCTTGAGGGCAAGCAAAGCTTAAGTGTGGGGATATGATGTGTGTGCGTTGGAATGAGATTTTAAGTGTTTAAACGTTAAATATTACGTATGATTATTCGTTTATATGCATGTGATTGAGTTGAATAGGTTGACTATGAGTTGGAAGTGATTTTGTAGGAAAAACAAGGAATTTGGAAGCTTACATGATAAAACAAGTCATTGGAGGGGTCAAGAAACGAAGTTTCAAAGTGCAGCAGAAAGGCTTCCACCGTAGCCTACTGTAGCCACCGTAGGCTACGCCAGCTCAAGTAAAAAATCAGCAGAATACACCCCACCGTAGGCTATGCTGTCTGGCGTAGCCTACGCCAGGACCCTTTTCAAAAACCCTTAAATACGCGTTTTATTTAGGTTTTAGCCACCACTTGATTCTCATTCGACCTAAGACGAAAAAAGACGTATTTTGGAAGTTCTGGGATCAATTCTTCACCATTCCAACTCTCAAAAACAAGATTCAATCATCCGGAATGCAAATCAACAACGGTTTTGAAGATCATTCAAGAACAATGAGCGGCTAATCCTCTCGTGATCGACTTCGGGTATTAGGTTTTGTGTGATTAGGTTTTTGTTTTTGTTTAACTTTGTTGGGATTAAACTTTAGAACCCGTTAAGTTCTTTTATGAGTTTAACTTGTGTTTTGATTATTTAAACAACGACGTTGGTAAACTTTTATTTGAATATCATTTAATCTTCCGAAAATTATATGATTGCAAGTTTTGGTTTCTAATTGAATTGGTATTGTGTATCAAGATCCATTAAGTCCTGATTATCGATATCACTTAATCATAGCACGTATAGAGTCCCTATTAAGGATTTTCCTTGAAGTTAAACTAAACAATTGCTGAAAACCAAACCTAGAACCGAAGTGGATTACTTTCTCTTATAATCGTTTTCTTAATCAAGTTTGATTCTTTCCAAGTTGTTTTCTTAGTTTATTTATTAATTATTCCAAAAATCCAATTTTCACAGCTAATAGGCAATAGTTAAGTAATTTGTTAACTTAATTAATCATTATTTTCTAAATCAAAGTACAATACACCGACCACTAATTCCACGAGGATCGACAACCCTACTTACCCTAGCTAGTTTAAGGTGAATAGGAACACACATTTTAACATCTTATTTGATTGATACTTCGACATCGATCAATGTTTGCAAAAAAAAAAATATTTTTTTTTTACTTTTTCTAAAAACTTTTACCAAATCCTCTCATCCCCACACTTGAGATGTATATTGCCCCCAATGTACTAACTAAATGTTACTATTGGTGTGGAAACAAGAGAATGTTAAGATCAAACCCAATTTTAACATATTCACAAACCATTTACAATCAGTCGGGGACTCACCATCAATAACCAAAAATAAAAACTAACTACAAATTAACTATTTTTAACAAATAAGGGAAACAAATGCACCTGGTTATGTCTTTATGGCAGGATCTTCAATTGTACTAGTGATCTTCAACATCTCGTCCACTAATCTACAAAACATAGTAAAACCCGTGTAGAAGCGAATTTCTCACTTCATGATTAACACCTCACATTTAAATCAATAATGCATCCCCTTCCCCACACTTAAAGCATTGCATTATTCTCAATGCAAATTTTAAGTGAAAATTTGATTAAAAATAGTTAACTTATTAAATAAATATAAAAAAACCACTCTAATGATAAAAATCCTAAACTCACTTTCGTAGGAATCATGATTGCATTTAGCATATGCAACAAGTCTTTTAAACCATCTGGTAGACCTAGGTGGACGAGTGTAGTCTCGTGAGGGTTTCTAGTGAACACACCCATAAAGTTCTTAAATTGAAATAAAATAAAATCATAAATAAACAAAAATAAGACTAAAAAAACACAAAATATCTTGGGTTGCCTCCCAAGTAGCACTACGTTTTAGGTCTTCAGCCAGACCGTACCTGTCAACCCTCATGGTGGTCGAATGGTGTGCTTTCCTCCGGAATTTTCTAAGTGGATTTTCTTTAAATGATCTGGTAGATTTTCTAAGTCATTCCATTTTCTTCCAAACACCATCTCCATAACTCGAACATTCACAGGATCAGGTGGATCACCCGTTTTTTTTCTTCCTTGTTGGTTTATCCTTCATCATGTCCACCTTCCTAACCAACTCTTTATTTTTTCTTAGATCTACAAGCTTAGTCCTGTTTTGTTTAAAACCAATCTCAAAAGTGGTGTCCTCACTTATATGTGGAATATAAGGAGGAACACGCTCGTTGGTAATACCTGCCTCACTAGGTTCATCATTAACAAAATAATTGATAAGCTTGGAAAATACATCAAAACGCAACTTACGTGTTTCCAAAGTCATGTCTATTGTTCCTTCTCGGCAGTTAATTTAAGCATTTGCAGTTGCTAAAAATGATCTACTCAATATGACTTGAGGTTGCTCCCATGTCCTCTGGTATACATAATCAAGTACTATGAAATCTACATGATAGTAAAATTCTCCCACTTTGATTACTACATCTTTCACCATCCCTCAAGGACGTTTATGAGTTAAGTCGGCTAACACAACGGTGGTTTCAACTTCTTGGAGAGGGCCAAAATCATATTGATCATACAACGTACCTGGCAGGATGCTAACACCAGCTCCAGAGTCCAAGAGAGCCCTGCTGATTTTAAATTTCCCTACTTTGATTGGAATTAGAGGTGCTTCTGGGTCACTCTCTTCAACTTCCTCCTCTTTTTCCACTTCATCCTTTTCTGTTTCTTTACTTTCAATAACTTGTGTCTTTGGTGTAACTGCAATTTCATATTCATCACAACTTGAGATCGTACTTACTGCATTGATTTGCACACTCCTTGTGTTCTTTATACTTGAGCTTTGATGTTGAGGATTTAAGGTGGTGTCACTAGGGAGTTTGCTAGGATCTCGTCTTAGTTGAGCCATCTCTTCTGCTATTTGTCCAACTTGCTTAGCTAATGCCTCCACTGTTTTGTCTCGTACCTCGTTATCCTTCTTAATCTCTCTAAGAAAGTCCATTATTTATGATGAGTCGTTTGAGCCTCCTTGGTCAACATTAGGTTGATAATTTCTTTGATATCGTTTGTTATACCCCCCTTGGTTGTAACTTTGGTTGTTATATGATGGTTGGCGATTCTGGTATGGTTGACCTCCCTGATTTGGTACCTGAAAATAAGGATTAGATTGGTTAGATGTGTTAACATACTTAAAATTGGGATGATTACGCAAACCTGGATGATATGTATTAGAATTCATATCATATTGATTTCGATCACCATATACTTGGTTGGCCTCTTCTTTTAGCTCGACCCAATTGCACCGGGCAATCCATAATGGCATGTCCCAAGTCACCACATCCTTCATACACGGGAAAAACTGGACCGCCTTGAGGTGTCACATTTCCTCCATTAAGATTCAAACTTGCCAGTTGTTGTTCCAACATTTGATTGGCTCTCTCCAATTGTTCTAATCTTTCATTGGCATTAGTAGTGCATGCGGATCTAATAATGGCATGTTTCTTCTTCCGATTGGATTGAGCTTGCCTTTTTGAGTTCACCTCCATCTTCTCCAAGAATTCCCAATCCACCTCCACATGATTTGAAAGAAATGTTCGTCCCGTGGTGGAGTTCACATCCCGGATGTCATCGGTGGATAAACCATCATACCATGATGAGGGCAATTTCTTAACAATTGTTTAAATCTTTTCCAAGCTTCATAGGAAAGCTCACCCAGTTGTTGTTGGAAGTTTCGAATATTGGCCCTTGTTCATTGAGGTGTGTAGTATTCTTCTAAGAATTGTTGTTGCATATCCTCCCACATAAAGATGCTTGCGGATGGCAAAGATAAAAACCATTGTTTTGCAGCATCCTTTAATGTGAATTGAAACAATACTAGTTTTACTTGATCCGGTGTAAACCCTTGTCCTCCAATTGTGCCACACACCGCTTCAAATTCATAAATATAAAGATAAGGTTCCTCAGTTCCCTTACCATAGAAAGATAGCAACATGTTCAATCCTTGTGGTCTCACTTCAAAAGATCTACCATATGTAACAGGGCTAACTATTAGAGATGAGTTGACTGCAATTTGGGGTCTAAAATGGCTTTCAACTCCTCAGATTGGGGCACGATGATGGACTTGTGGAAGACCATCATGATGTTGAGGAAAATCTGGTTGAGGATGTTGATTCATTGGTTGCCTCGTGCCTCTTGGTGGACCTTGATTAGCCATTTGAAAGATTGGGTTAAAATGTTGATTATAACCTCCCTGATGTTGATAGCCATAGTTAAACCCAAATCCATCTTCATCTCCCCCTCCATAACTAGCATTTCATGCCCTATTCCATCATCCCAATTCGATACCCGATCCCTTATGTCCTCATCGTCATTAACACCATCATTCCGGCTCGAGTTTGATTGATTGAACTAAATTAAAGGATTTCTTGGAACCTCATAGTTAACATTTCTAACCGGTTCTTACTGAATGGGTGGATTGGGTTGTGGGTATATACGATTATTTTCACCCATTTGGAATTGTGGTGGTTGAGGTATAGGGTTTCCTTGAACTAGGTTAAATGGCGAGGCTTGTTGCTGAGGTGGTGGAGTATTTTGTGGTGGGAACATTGGGGGAGGAATATCACCTAAAGGTTGTTCTCTTTGCGACGGAGGTTGATTAGACGGAGCACCTTGATTACTCGAGTTATTCATATTGTTGAGTGGATTACTTTCCGGTGTTTTGGAAAGTCTTCGTAAGATCCGACTAGCTTTGGCTGATGAAGTTCCTTCTTCAGACCAAGTACCTTGTAGAATAGGAGCTATTGAAGGATTTACTTTGTGAAAGACTTGGTTGTCTCGTGCTGTTTTTTCAATCTCAGGATTAAAGAGTAACGGTGAAGTCCTTCCGGAATGTCTCGTATGCATAAGAGTCTTGAACTACCTACACACAAGAAACAAATACCCATGTAATTCCGAACGACGAAAATAACAAATAAACTAAAAACAAGAAAAAGAAAATATTTTTTATGGATTTTTAAGAAAACAAATAACTATTACTAACACTTAACGCAACGATTCCCCGGCAACGGCGCCATTTTGATCGATGTCGTGTGGTCGGTCAAAAATATTAATTAAAGAGTCCTTAATCACCCTTAATAGTAGATGGTAAGAAGGGTGTCGAATCCACAGAGAATCACAGGAAAGTGCTAGTAAAGATCAACTAAAAGAATTAAACATTGAAAAGTAAATTAATTTATGGATTTATTTGAGAAATTATTAAATGAATGAAATAAAAGTTTAGGTTTTTAACAATCTTGGAGAAAAAGCAACCCACTTCAGGATTCAGGTTTGGCAAAGTTATAATTTTTCTTTAATGAAACCTAGTGAGAAGTCATTAATGGTGACTTACACATGATAGGATTTAAGTGATAATTATGGATTAAAGCTTAAAGAACCTTATTCACACAATTACCAATTTGAATAATGAAACCCTAATTGTAATAATCAATCATACAATGATTAAAGACAACCAAAGTTATAGAATATCAAAATTAGGCTAAGCATAATCAAACCGTTTAAATAAACAAATCATAAATTGAATCCAAACGAACTTAAAAGGTTCAAGATCCAATCTCAAATCTAGGTTACAACTAAGAAAAATAAGAACTTGCACAAACCCGTCCCTCGAAGTGAATCACAATTGATTTAGCCTTGCATCATCATCGATTCTTCAACAAAGTTGTAATTGATCATGTAAATCCGGATGAATTTGATGTTGGAAGAGCTTAAGAATGATCTAAGATTGTTAATTTTCATCCAAGATTGTTTTTGTAAAAATTAAAATTCGTATTAGGGTTTTTCCTTTTTTAAATCCCTCCAATTTAGGTCAAATCTCAACAAAAACCCGGACCCCGGCATCGGTGGCACCTATGGAGGCGCCGGTGGTGCCACCCCCCTGTACATCCTTTATTTTCTTCTGCAACTTTTTGAGATCTTTCAGTTGATAGGTCGTGGGCCCCATAACTCCCTTCCTAGCTCAAGTTATGCCCGTTTTAAGATACTGTTGTCGTGCAACTTCGGTTGATCATATCTTTACTTCTCGAGCTCCAATTCTCGTCCTGTTTCTTCCACTTTCTTCGTATTCTTCACGTTTGACCTACAAACACAAGATAATCCAAAAGTAACTCTATTTCTCATAAATTTACACATAAAACACGGAAATAAAGCTATTAAACATTAAACTTTCACCACCCGATCAATACCTCCGAAAGAGCTAGAGCCTAATGTTGATCCAGTTTATCCCAACCATTCTCATGTGCTTATTTCTTCAACTATTAAAGTTGGAAAAGAAGATTTGAAGATCAAGATAAAAAAAGTGGCATTGAAATACAATGGACAAATCATCTTGAGATGGCACCACAACAACTACTCAACAAACTTGCTAATCATGATAACATAATTATGGAACTGATAGGTCAACTATCGAGCTTTTATTAGGAATTTGGTAGGTAAATATTCACTTAAACCACCATAAATATATCAGGTACGGTCTGGCTGAAGACTTAAAACTTAGCGCTAATCGGGAGGCAACCCGAAATTGATTTGTTTCTTTTAGTTTTTGGTTTTTTTTCTTGTTTTGTTTATTTTGTTTTTCAGCTTTAAGCACCGGATGCATATATTCAAGTGTGGGGAAGCTCATGGATCTTTAGGAGCATAAAGGAATGTGTGTTTAGGCGGCTTTACTTATCTGAGTTGACCCATAACCATCATATATTGCTGATGAGGCACCTTTTGTCATCTATGATCAGGTCCATGTACTTTTTTCGTATCTTAAAGCTTTGCTAGTTTGGTGTCATTTAGTACAATCATGGTAGGCATAATGCGTCTTTGGAAAGTTAGCCTTGTAACTTCGCTTGGGTAAAGGTTAGGATGTTTGACAGTACCCTTGTTGACATAACAATTATAAAATTTACATTGAGGACAATGTAAGATTTAAATGTGGGGATGAAGGGAAGTTTGAAAATTGAGAAAAAAAATTTTGATTGAACAAAATCTTTCAAAATTCCCCTAAAGCGACTTATTTATGCATGGAAGCTTAATTTTTTCAATTTAAATCGTGAAAGTATGTTTAACCTGTACACAAGCAGAGGTCCTTAGTCATAGCTATCCCACTTGAAAAAAAAGAAATTTATTAGAATTATTAGAGATGTTTAACCCGGGGTAACAAGCAATATAGTGGACTTTTTATGCATGTTTTCACATCCTTAACCTGTTTACCATTTTTTTTTGTGAGGATGGAGCCTATATATGAGCTTAGAACATCAACAGGTTAATTGCTCAGCTTCCTTTCATAAGTGTTTACCAAAACGATTGCATTATTCTAGAACTTGCATAATTGATACATTTCTAAATCACAAACCAAACTGTTGCACATATATGATTAAGGCATTAGGATGAACCTTTGTTTTATTAGCCTTTTTCAATCATATTATACAACCCTAAAATACCCCCTAGTCGCCGGTTTGAACCCCTAACCTCTTTAATTGTTTAAACCCTAATCAACCCATTAGCCTTTTCAAATATTTTTCACTTTTTAAGCCCATGTGATGAAATCTGATAAGTTTGCTCGAATTTTTGATATAATATTATTAGAAGCAGCGAAGTGTTTAGATATAATCATCATTCAAAAAAAACAAAGAAAAGAAAAAAAAGAAAAAAAATGAGTAAATAATGGGTCAAAATGACCACAATATCAATGTCATGTTTTAGTGGTAATAAATTGTGATATGGGTCAAGTTTACCCAAATTCATTGTGTAGTGTCATTTTATTATACAGTACGTTTCAACATTCTTATTTGAATTTCATCACCTTTAGCCGCTTCAAATTCTCTATCCGCACCCAAATCCTAAGCCTTACATTACAACCCTTCAAAGACCTTTTGATGTGTGAATGGTTTGTGTTAATTGGTGGAGTTGCGATCATTATGCAAGGTTATGGTAATCATGAGTTGTTCTTGGTTGAGAGTACTACACTGATATACTAGCATACCTTTTGCTAGACCAGATACTAAACCGAGAGGAGTGAAACTTGTGAGAGGTGTGACTACATGCATAGGGAAGATCAGAAAGCTTGTTAGGCTTGGTTAGATAGATCATATTTTAAAGAGTAATATCTTTGCTTACAAAGCTATAGCTTGAGATATGAAATTATAAGTTGGGTATTACTTGGGACCTTAGCTAATAGAAGGTGAATACATGGCTGGATCGTATTTGTCTAATGATAGTTGTAGTGTTATGAGCAAGTTTGCTTGGGGGCAAGCAAATGATAAGTGTGGGGATGCGATAATTGGGTATAATGCATGCATGTATCATAACTAATATTACTTTTTTAATATCCTTTATGTATCAAATGATATTACTTTCTTACGTGTTTGAAATATAGGTTAAATAAGGCTTAACGGACATTATTTGAGAAGGATACAAAGGATAGCAAGACTACGGTTTGAAAGGCGCTGAAAATAAAGAAAACTGTGCAAACTGCAGGGAGGCCGTAAGCTACGGCCTGAGGCCGTAACTTACGGCCCTGTGCTAAGTCCGTCTGTGAACCCCGTAAGACAGGAGGTTTGGCCATCTGGTTGAAGGTAGGCCATAACCTACGGCCTATAGGCCATAAGTTACGTTCTAACGCGATATTTTGAGGATTGTTTCAAATTTTAAAACCTATTTAAACCCTAACATTAAGGTTTCGAAGGGGGACTTGCCTCCAACCCCAAGAACGAATCTTTAGACTAAGCCTTTGGAACTCTCTTTAATCATCAATTGATCAACGAGTTATATGCCCAAGTTGAAGATTGAAGAGATTATGATGAAGATGCAAGGCTAACCATCCGTGATCATCTCCAGGTGGATGGTTTATGATTTGATTATGCTTTCTTATGTTCTTACCTAGTCAAGACATAAACTTTGATTGTTTAACAACTTTTATTCGTTTATGTGTTTTGAATCATGTGTTGATTAAAGATTCGTGTTAGTTGATTTGATTATTACTTATGATGTTATCAGTTTTACATTATTAACCATTGAGTAGTAATTAGGTTATCATCATTAATCGGTGATTGCAAATAAAGTTTCTAGATTGTGGCATTAGTTAGTTTACTAATTAATTTACATAATCGGATATCAATTTGATAATTACCATTCAACATATGTGATAAACAAGTTATGTCTATGTGATTTCAAGATTAGATGAAACATAAACCGTGTATTCAATTACATTCCTGAAACCTGGTTGTGATCTCTTTCATCTCTATAGTTCCAAACCAAGTCTAAGTTTTGTTTTGTTTATTAAAATAATCTTTTTAGTTAATCTCATCCACATCCATTTACAGTCAAGAGACAATAGTTCAGTTTTCTAAATTAGTAAGTTAGTTTAATAATCAAACGAATCGTGTAACACTAACCACATGCTCCCCGTGGATTCGATACCTAACTTACCCTAGCTACCTAGGTTGATTAGGTTTTTGCATGACCCCAACGACAGGTCATCAGATCCCAAAACAAAACCAAACTATAGGGTCTAACAGTCAGGTTATGACGCCCGATCCAATGACAACTTGTTTGGGCCTATACATAATGGAGAGCCGGTCCAAACATCCTAGATCCATCACAAGGAGTTTAAGATTTTGAGAGTCAAGATGTTCATTGTTTAACAAAGGTTAAATTGTTGATTGGTTTTCGTGAACTTGTTTCATTGCTTGTAAAATGACATTAGTTCCTCTAAAATTTTCATCCTAAAGAATATTGGATAGGTTTCTCTCTCTCTTTAAATCCTCCAAATGCTATTGACTTGCTTCTGATCCTTTATCAAGTAGTTGAATATCATGTTTGATTGCTTTTGCAATAAAAATTCACTTATAACTCGACCTTTATATTCTCTTGTTTGGGGAAGTGGCGTGTGATGTAATGTATTTTAGTCATGGAGTGTTAAGCTGAACTATTTGATGTTAATTGCACTATGATCATCACCGAAGACAATAGTTTTCTTCTTATTTAATCCGTATTCAACCGCCATTTGTTGCATCCATAGTAGTTGAGTGCAACAATATCATGTGGTCATGTACTCTACTTCTGATGTTAAATGGATCTTGAAGCTTGCTTGTGGCTATATCATGCCACAAGTATTGTTTCACATACAGAAACTAAAATTGACAACAGGTTGTGTTTGGGGATTGTTGACATGGACCCGAAAATTTCGTGAGGCACATGAGCCCAACATGATAAATATATTCATGGGTTGACACAAACACCCCTTTAAGCTAATATTTTGTTATATTTTTATGTATTAGTACTTTAAAATTACAAACTTACAACAAACATACAGCTGTCTATAAAACCATTATGTCTAAATTATAAAACATTATGTTATTTTTTTCTTTTACTGTTTAAATTTTAGGATAAAATATGCAATGAGATTAATATATTACATAAAACACACTATTAAAACTTTTAAAAATAAACAAGTTAACAAGTCAACCAGTGAACCAGTCTATCCAAACACTACCCGTTTAGTTAAAGTTGTTCATTGGTTCGATCTAAAACTAACTTGAACTCGCTTATAGTACCTAAGCCTAGAGCTTTGAGTTTCGTGTTATGTAAGTGCAATGGCAAACCCAAAAATTCTTTTTGTGGGGGTTGAAAAATTTTGATAGTCAATTGTGTATTGTTAAATTCTACAAGTTTAGGTTCGCAGTTAATTTTATTCACATAAAAAAATTAAAAACCAAATCAAATTTAAAGCATAATACATCAATTGTCAAAATATATAATAAAAATACAATATGTCTAAAGTTATTCTAAACTGATTTTATATTTTCAAACCTAGCCATTATATTATCTATAAAGATATTACGATAACAATTATTTTTAAATGTAATATATACAATGGGTTTGTAACCACGAATGGAGCGATGACCGATAGTAAGTGCTCCGAGAACAAGTATTCTTGCGAAACTAAGAATTTAGGGCTTGGGGAGGTAATGATGATAGAACTATCTAGAATCACATATGTGATTGAACAAACTATCTTTTCAATTGCCCTTAATATTGTAATTTTGTAAATTGTAATTGAAATTTTTATTAACTACTAGCAGATTAGACCCGCCCTTTGCCGCGGTTCAAATTTGAATGTAAAAGAGAATGTCACAATGATCTTAGGGTTATTTTAGTTTTGGTGAGTTCAATAATATAGGCACTTGGATTCTTGTGGATTTCTACACATGTTTTAGCGATTTGCTATGATACCATCAAGATATTATTACCGAACATATGGTATCTAATAGGTCGTGGATATCAATTAGTTAAAACGTTTGAATAAAAACTCTTATCAAATGTAAAATATCGTATTATGATTAACGGTACAATACTATTTGTAAACGATAACTCTTTAATCACACTCATAATTTTAGTTACACTGAGTTATAACTATCTTTTTAGATTAAACTATACTATTTTTCAATTAAGATAATATTTAAATAAATAGCATCTAGTTATAAAAATATAAATAATAAATATAAATTAAAATATTAATCTAAAATATTATAAATAAGATAATATTTAATGTAGTGATTTGAATAATCTTATGTTATTAAATAATGTATTAACAATGTAAATTAAATAATATATTAATTAAAAAAAGGTTATTAAAAATGGAGGCAAAATAGAAATTATTACATATAACACTTGTCCTTCATATTTTATAAGTTATGCTAGGCGTCTTAAAAATTATGTAAAATGACCATTTTGTCTCAAAGAGATGTTTTATATATAGTATAGATATAAATAAAATTAGGTTAATTGTTTAATGGGCGGCTCATTGCTTTAATGGGCTTAATTTTTTCATAATAGTTATCGCGTATTTGGATGATTGGATTTATAGGTATTAACGAAGTAATGAAATTAATTGTTTAAATAGTTGTTTGGTTTATAAGAAAATTTTAAAATATGTGTAAATTAGTTTATAATATGTTTATGTTTTTAAAAATTTAAGAATCTAAATTGATTTTTTTTTTGAAGTCGGTGTCAAAATTATTAAGGGTCGGTGTAAAAATCTTTTAGGGTCGGAGCCAAAAGATCGTGGGGCCTGGTGTCAAAATTTATTGAGGAGCGTTCATAATTAAATCATATATATACCAAAGAACTAAAATTTTCATGGAGTGCAGACGATCCCACCCCCACCCCTTAGGTCCGCCAATGCGCCAATGGGTAAGTGCCGTGCTTTCACTTCGCGTTTGAAATTCACTCCCTTGATAGAAAGAACCGCGCGTGTACTTTTTCTATTATACACACAACTTCATTTGTTTGTATCCTAGAATACGCGTCTTGAGTTTCACATACTCTCTCCAAACAATGCAAGACAATTCGGGTTTGGCTAGTTCTTAGGCCGAGTCAGCTTCCTATCATACTTATGTGAAAACTTTGTTTATCTTGATTTCCATCTCTAACTTTCCAAATCTTATCATAAGTTGATATTAGAGGCATTTCTTGAATAATCAAGGAACAATTAAAAGTTAATGTCTTTTTATAGCATACTTTCGTTAGGACATAAACAACTTTGTGTTATGGAACTTCCATTTATAAAAAAGTAGGTTATTTCCTTTCATGTTTTTTTGAAACTTCTTTTCCATCATTTATGATAATATTGTCATAGTCCCTAACCGAACCAAATAGAATATTATCAACATAAATTTATGACAACCTTTACTTATATTCTAAACAATGTATGATAAATTAATTTCTTACATAATGTGAAGTAAAAGAAAACATTAAGAAAGAAAAACTGGCTTTAAATAGTGTGATTATGGGTTCAAAATAATTAGATAATTTTATTTGTTATTGTTATATGATTTATAAAAATTGTCTCCTAAATAGTTATCCAGAGTAAAAAAATGTAGAAAAAGAAAAATAGATGAAGATTTAAGTCTTAAATTGGGCTCTAGATAAGTTTATCCAAAGAGTTGATCGACGAACGACTTTGATTTTAAAATTTCTTGACGAGTCACATGATTCATTTAAGTGTGAACGTATAAGTCAATTTGCTACAATAATTTTCTTTTAATTATTGTTATAATAGCTATCGTATTACTAATAACTTTTCTAACTTAGTGGCTTACTTTTACCTATTGCAAAGTCTAGGGCCGCACACGACTCCTATGTGGCTATGTGTGCATTTATATATACTGAATAAAATCAAATTAATGAAAAAATATTTATTTATAATATAGCGATATAAGTGATGTGAAGGTAAAATCTAAATGAGTTATGGAACAAGCGGATAGGAATAAATAAGTAGATTGGATTCATGTATATAGTCAAAATGGGTGAGGATAACGTAATTATTCGGATTTCAAACGATAAATGCAAATCACAAGCTTGTTGCGTATCAAAATTTTCATTTTTTTGAAATTTTATAAATTTAAGATCGAAAGGCTAAGACATAACATGAATGAACTAGATATCAACTTTTTGTATATATATATTTTTTAATTATTTTTTATTACCGAACACAATTTCTATTTTAGACATACTTTACTCTTAAACATTTGCACACTGTAGAACTCGATCCCACATTGCTTTTCCATCAAGGTTTGTATCCTCAACAAAACAAGTATAAAGTATTTTTAAAGATAAATTTAAAGATAAAAAAAATAAAAAAAGACGATCCGATACTTGAATTATCGCTTGCTTTAGGTAGAGTCTGGATAGGGCCAGATAACATAGGAATCTGATGTATTCACTCTTACTTTACACTTTGTATAAGAGACTATTTTTCATGATTTGCACCCATAACCTCATGGTTACAAACCAACAAGCTTATTGGTTATTAACCCCTCCCACAACTTATGCATCTCGTTTTGTAGATATGTGAAGCTTTTCACAAGTGTGGCTCATTCAGGATTGTAGGGTACACTATTGTAATAGATTAAGTTGTTCAATTTATCTAAGTGTTAGTAAGTTCACTTTCGAGTGGAGTAATAACAATCAACAGTGGATTTGATCGAAGGTATGATTTTGATAGATGGTTTGTACATATCGAAACTTTACATCGAAGTTGCACTTTCAATTCCAACTTCGATATGAAGTGATTCGAATGTAGCACTTTCAATCGACGTGGCAACTGGTCTTGCAGTTTTAATGTGCATGCATTCAACATTAATAGAAAAAGTTTATTATCGTATTAGAAATGCATGAAACTTATAATCTATACAACCTTTAGATTGTATACAATTACATTTGGTATTTATTATTGTGCTTAATTCTTACAATTCGTCTTACTTGTATTCGATTTGTGTTTGATTTTTCACGTAACTAAGATTTATTGAATGTTTACACCATCATACATACAGATTCCACATGTTTGTGTGTGTTTAAATGATTCAATGTTGTTTGTTTGATTTTATTTGGACCTGCATCGGTATCAGAGCATAATTTATTTATTTATTTTAACTATATTACATCTACAAGATAGTATTATGTTGTGTATTGTGTGCCATTCATTGCAAGTTTGCATGGATAAGTATCAACATCTAAGAGCATTCACAATCGTCTATTCATATAATTACATTAAAACTTATTATTATTTTTTATTTTTAATTAAATAATATTTTTATATACCTTTATCGTTATATTTTCTTTCTCCTTCACTCACAACCACATTAAAAATATTAAAATATTTATAAGAATTGAACAGTGATTTATACCAAATATACAAATGAACAGTTTTTCTCCTACACTCACAACCATTTATAATCATTTCATATAATATAAAAAACACACTCATATATTTATAAGGTATTCATTGTGAATGCTCTAACACTTCTAAATATTAGAGATTGATTCATGATGTTGATTTCATTGTTGGATCCTACTACTCTAAAATATGCATGTTAAATCTGTCTAGGGACACGAGTTAATGGATGGTTTTATAACGTTTCATCTTTTAATTATTCGTTTTTTTGAAGTATCATTGCTTGATATGCGTTTCAATATTTTAAACAAAGCTTAAAATGCTAACCGAGTACGTATACGTTCATACAAAAATGCTAGGTAAATGTAAAATAAAAAATATTAACTTAAAAAAAGTATAATTATTATTAAAAAAGGAGTATAATTATTATTCGAAATAAATAAAGAACAATGCGTGTAACATGTTGCTACACGTGGGCCGTGCGTAAAATGTGTTTCATGGACAAATCGCTTTTTAAAGTCATTATCTTATCATCGTTTAGATGTTAAAAAAATAGATAAGATATTACTTATATATCTTTTATATTATTTTATTATATATTTGTATTATAATATCTGTCAATGATATTTCTAAGCTTGTTACAAAAGTATTTTTATTCGAATATGTAATCAAAAGAATACAGAAACTTATATTTGTAAGTCTGTCTTGGCATTATTGATTTCAAACATTAATATTTAATTTTTTGGATCAGTATTAAACACGTACAAAATATTGGTTCACATAGTTTAAATTCCCATTATTAAAAAAAAACTAGTTTTCAATTTGATTAAAGTCATTACTAGACCTTTTTTTTAATATTTATTTTAATATTGTCTAGATTACAAAATAATTTACAGCAACTTAATTGAATATTTACAATTATTTCATATTCTATAAATAAAAATCAAAACATTAATAATTTAAACAGAACTGAAGCAGACTATTACTAATGAGTTGATAAAAGTTTGGTTTAATGGTTTGGATTTATTAAAAATTGGTTTAGAAACCCGTATAACATACGGGGTGAATAAAAATATTAAATTGAAAGCTAATAATCAATATTTATAAATTATAAAACTATTATTTGAGTTAAGATATAATTCAAATTATGTATAATTAACCACTATAAGTAATACTACAATAGCATTTTTTTTAAACTTTTGAATTTAAAAATGTTTGGTTTAAATTAAAAAAAATGATTTTTAAAAGCTGTCATTTTTAGAAAAATATTTTATTTGTATTATAAAACTTAATCATTCGTAAAATGGTGTTTCAAAAAAATTATGCTTTTAATAAAAGAAACATGTTTTTTATTTATTAAACATTTGTTTAACAATTTGAAAATGATATACAACATTATTAGCATTTAATATTATCATTAAAGGGTTGTTTGGTATGATAATGATACGTGACAAAATAATTGTAAGAAGATGACATGTGACAAAATGATTTTAAGAATGACACGTGACAATAATTATTTTGCATATTAGTATTGATTTATAATAAAAAAAGGTGTGTAAAATACGATTAAAAAAATATATATACCAACAATTAAGACTTAAGGGACCGACTCCATGTATTGTATTTTTAAGCCAAACTCAATCATATTTTTTGTGACGGGTGACTCAGTCATGTGTATGATCTAATTCATCAAAATTAGACTAAAGTAAAATTAAAAAAAAAAAGATACACAACTCGAAATCCTATAGCCTGGTTCGATTTTTTCCTATTCGTTTCAAGTATAAATCACAAACCAAACCGTAAGATTTTTTCCTAAACCGACAGTCTCATGATTTTAAACCGAAACATAAACATCACTACTTATTTCCCTACCGACTTCAAAGCATTAAATTTAAACTTCAAAACCAAAATGAACACTTAAGATTAAGATTTATTAAAAAAAAAGTTAGAGATGAGAGTGGGTGACACACCATTATCATAAAACATTATGCTATCCACACAATGTGATTTCCAGTGACGTGGACCAATCACAAACACCTCACGATTTCATTCCACCCAACTCCTCTTCTTACAAGATTCACCAAGTTGCCTCCTTTCACCAACATAACCGAAATTACCACCACCACCACCACCGTCACCACCACCACCAACCACCAACCACCGTCTAAACCCACCCATTTCACCTCCGATCACCACCTCCGCCACCGTACCACCACACATTCCTAATTCCCCCTTTTTCTCCACTCAATTCGCTCAATCACCGTCCAAATCGACCCTTTTTCAATGGCCCTTTGTGGGTTCGCATTTCCGGCGAATATGAACCACCGGGCGATCGGTTCTCACGCTCCGGTGGTGCAGCATTGCTTCTTTGGTAAAGATCTGCAACACCCGCAATCGTCCCACAAGCCCTTCAATCAGGTTTCATGTGTTCAAGTTTCTTGATCTTGTTTGAGTTTTTGATTCGTTTGGAGATGAATTGTTGTTGGAATTTGAGTGTTTGGTTGTTTGTGTGTTTAGTTGAGTAAAAGGGTAGGTGTGGTTCAAGCGACAATGGCTGATAGAGGTGAGTATCACTCTCAGAGACCCCCGACTCCGCTTTTGGACACCATTAATTACCCAATTCACATGAAGAATCTCTCGATCAAGGTGAATTAATCGCACCCAACTTCGATTCTATAACAATATATGCTGGATGAGCATAAAAACAAGCATAAAAGTTAATTAATCATCTTAATTTTAGATTTGAAATCATGTTTGGTTTGACTGCAAAGTCAAAGCATGTTTTTGAATCCTGTAAGTCAATGGTTTATGCAAAGATACACGATTCGAATTGAATTATGTGTGTGTTCAAGATGTTTGAGTCAAAATCTTGAATTATGTAATTTACTGTTCGATATTTTTTTACTATTATATGATGTAGGAACTGAAGCAACTAGCCGATGAGCTGCGGTCTGATGTAATCTTTAATGTTTCTAAGACTGGTGGTCATTTGGGTTCGAGCCTCGGTGTGGTGGAGCTCACAGTGGCTCTTCATTATGTGTTCAATACGCCGCAAGATAAGATCCTTTGGGATGTTGGTCATCAGGTGAGAGATGGTAGGATTATACAAGTCACAGGATATGGAAAATGTTTATGCTTGAATTTAAATAAGGTCAATATTTGTTTTTGCAGTCTTACCCGCATAAAATATTGACGGGAAGAAGAGACCGAATGCATACCATTAGACAGACAAATGGGTTAGCGGGTTTCACTAAACGCTCTGAAAGCGAGCATGATTGTTTTGGCACCGGCCATAGCTCTACCACCATTTCTGCAGGGTTAGGTACTTAACTAAATTTATGGGTTGTGGCTTGTTTAATCCTGTATAACGCGCTTAGTGGAAGATAGTGTTTGGATGTGCTTCTGTTATTTGACGTTGTAATAATCGCTTGTTTGATCGTTTTACAAATATTAATATATGTAAGAGTCAATAGATTAAAGCGCGAAAAGCACATATAAATACTATCTATACAATATAATTATTCAAATCAAGTATCACTTTCAAAACAGATATTCAAACACCCCCTTGTGGTCTTTTTCAGCTTAAAGTTTGTATCTTTAAGACTATAATTAATATCATCTGATTCTAATTTTGGTTTCTTTATGTTTACCTAATTGATTTATCTTTCTGTTTGTAAATTATGAATGAACAGGTATGGCTGTGGGAAGGGATCTAAAAGGTGGAACAAACGATGTAGTTGCTATTATAGGCGATGGTGCTATGACCGCGGGTCAAGCCTATGAAGCCATGAACAACGCGGGCTATCTAGATTCAGATATGATAGTCATCCTTAACGACAATAAACAAGTCTCATTACCAACTGCAACACTTGACGGGCCTATACCTCCTGTTGGAGCTTTAAGCAGTGCTCTCAGTAGGTTACAATCTAACCGCCCTCTTAGGGAACTGCGTGAAGTTGCCAAAGAAGTTACCAAACAGATTGGTGGGCCCATGCATGAACTTGCAGCTAAAGTTGACGAATATGCTCGTGGTATGATTAGTGGTTCAGGGTCGACACTGTTTGAAGAACTTGGTTTGTATTACATCGGGCCCGTTGATGGTCATAGCATTGATGATCTTGTTGCCATTCTTAAAGAGGTTAAGAGTACTAAAACAACAGGTCCGGTTTTGATTCATGTTATTACAGAGAAAGGTAGAGGATATCCATATGCAGAGAAAGCTGCTGATAAGTACCATGGTAAATAATCAGTTTTTAGTGTTTGGGTAAACAAATTCTGCTTCTTATCTCTTTTAGAACGCGTGTGCGACTTACACGCTTATTTGTATCAATGTAGGTGTGGTGAAATTTGACCCTGCAACCGGGAAACAGTTCAAGTCAAGTGCAGCAACTCAATCTTACACTACTTACTTTGCAGAGGCATTGATTGCTGAAGCTGAGGTGGATAAAAAGATTGTGGGTATCCATGCTGCAATGGGTGGCGGGACCGGGATGAACCTATTTCACCGCCGGTTCCCGAACCGGTGTTTTGATGTCGGGATCGCTGAACAACACGCGGTTACTTTTGCTGCTGGTTTGGCCTGTGAAGGCCTTAAGCCATTTTGTGCAATTTACTCATCGTTCCTGCAAAGGGGTTATGATCAGGTGGTGCATGATGTGGACCTGCAGAAGTTGCCTGTGAGGTTTGCAATGGACCGAGCTGGGCTTGTTGGCGCAGATGGCCCGACACATTCGGGCTCGTTTGATGTGACTTACATGGCGTGCCTCCCGAACATGGTGGTCATGGCTCCTTCTGATGAGGCTGAGCTTTTTCATATGGTGGCAACCGCTGCAGCCATTGATGACAGACCTAGTTGCTTCCGTTATCCCCGTGGAAACGGGATAGGCGCGCCCTTGCCACCTGGCAACAAAGGCGTTCCTCTCGAGGTACTTCAAACAATTCAAGTTAAAATTAGTAAATTACCTTCTTAAGCATACTGATTGTTACAGTAAGTGATGAAAATCTTCATTTAACAGGTTGGAAAAGGTAGAATATTGATTGAAGGAGAGCGTGTCGCGCTCCTAGGGTATGGAACCGCGGTCCAGAGTTGCTTGGTAGCAGCCCGTTTGGTACAAGAACGAGGCTTAAACATAACCGTTGCAGATGCCCGTTTTTGCAAACCGTTGGACCATAATCTCATCCGGGCCCTTGCAAAGTCACACGAGGTCTTGATAACAGTTGAAGAAGGATCAATCGGCGGGTTCGGCTCGCACGTGGCTCACTTCATGGCACTAGATGGTCTTCTAGATGGAAAACTAAAGGTAACCCATTCCTTTCACTTCATATGTCAGCCTGTTATACGGCAAACTGTATAACATGTTAAAAGGACTAATTTTGATGTGGTGTATGCAGTGGAGACCACTGGTGCTTCCGGACCGTTACATCGACCATGGTGCGCCTGATGACCAACTAGCCGAAGCGGGCCTGACTCCATCGCATATAGCTGCAACCGTATTCAACGTACTTGGGCAAACAAGAGAGGCTCTGGAGGTTATGTCATAGAGTAATCTTGTGTGTTCAATGGTGTGCACAAATGGATTTAAGTATATGCATAGATGTACAACAGTTGCTGTTGAACTTGTAAGAGTCAAAAAATAGAGTCAACCCTTTGTAAAAAGTCAACTGATATAGTCAACTGATTTGGGTTGGGCTTGTAAAGTTATGGATAGTTTGGTGCATCTTCAGAAACCAATCTCCTTGATATTATAAAACCCGACCCGAGTTTAGTAATAAAATTGTTGACTTTTAGGTGGTAAGGAAATGGGTCCGGGTTAATAATAAAAGACCCGTATTAGAACCCGGTTAATTGAACCGGAGGCCCAATAACCAGCTCAATGGGTAGGTGTAGCCGTGTAGGTATGCAAAATTTTCTTTTATTATATGTTTTTTTGTTGTTGTGGTAGTATATGGAAGTTTTATTTTGTGTAACGAGTAACAACGGTACCTGATGGGTAATAAGCAACAGGTATTATATGAGTATTAAGTATCCGATGGGTATGATATCACATATAAGATATAATTTTACAATAAAAAATGCGACTGAGATTACTAAAACTTATCCATTACTAGCCTCCTAGTATCGTATGCTGCGTATTACCGTCCTTATTACAAGGCATAGAGGCCTCACATAATAACAAGTTTCCCATGGTGTTGAATGTATAAATGATGTCTAATTCCATCACATAAATTTGGATTTTATCACAACCATTATTATTGAGTACAGAGATGTCACACGACAACAAATCTTCCATGATATCGAATATATTAGGCGTCGTATAATTTCTTTGATAACCGTAAAAACATGTTACCAAAAACACACGGGATTCAATAATACATTGTTAATCAACGAGATGAGATAAATCACATGTTACGTTGAAAATGTGACTTTTGAAAAACTATGACAGAAAATAATGGAATCAATATTCAAACCTGATAATTCTGCAACACAGAAATTAGGTGCTATCACTTTGGCACCCTATAATTATTTAAATTAAATTTTGAAAAAGGTGCTTATGTATTTTAATTTTGTTTTGTGAGTTGATATTTTGTTTTTATAACTTTTTACCAAAATCAAATGGTTTGAAAAGTAACTCCAACTGTTCATCTACAGTTATGATGAATAAATATATTATTATAAGAGCATTCATCTAAAGTTATGACGAATAAATATATGAGCATTGGATTTACTATAAATATACGAGTGTTTTTTTTATATTATAAGTAATGATTATAAATGTTTGTGAGTGAAGTAAAAAAAATTTACTTTTTATCTGTATATTTGAGGAAACACTGTTGAGTTCCTATAAATTTTTAATTATTTTTTAAAATGGTTGTAACTGGATAAGAGAGAAAATATAATAATAAAGATACATAAAATTATTATTTAATTGAAAAAAAAATAGTATTTTTAATGTAAATATATGAATGAGAATTTGAAATTCACTATGAATATTCTAATACCGAAAATCTTGACAAACTATATGACTTTCTTTTTCCTTTCAAGAATAACATATATATATATATATATATATATATATATATATATATATATATATATATATGTATATATATATATATATATATATATATATATATATATATGTATATATATATATTGTTTTTTGATGTGTGAAAATATATATATTAATTTATTATAAAAACGATTTTCACAAATCAGTTTTAAAATGGAAATTCCTAACTAAACTTTAAACAAACGGCAAGTGTACCGGTAGTGATATAGTAAAGTTTAGGTAAGTCCGGATATCGAACCCCAGAGATACGTTTGGCGGATTTTGTTACTAAACCTCTATCAACTTCTAACCCAATTAGTTTAATTGATTTAATTAATTACTAATAAACAAAATAAACAATTTAACTAAAATTAATTAATCTAAACAACACGGTAGAAATAAACAAATAAGAATTCAAACTTGTAAACTTGAATACGATCAAATATGTTAAATAACTACCTAGGTAGGAATCCAACTAACATGTAATGACACAAAGGCAATGACTCGTATGACTATCTCCAAAAATACGAATCTAGGGTTAATTAGGTATGTTGCTACTCCCTAAGAAAACCAAAGACACGCGTGAAGCACTAGATAGGTTTATTAAAATGTCTAATGGAAGATCGCTCTAGGTTTTCTACCACAATGTATTTAAGATTATATTTTCCAACCATAAGACAAAGGACAACTTAATTAAATCTAATTAAATACCCTAAAACACTAACACCACGAATGAATGGCAAAACACGCTTTCGCGAAATCTAAACCTAACAATCAATGAATGGGCGGTTTTAAGCAATATCTATCACCCCTAGGTTTTAGACAATGTAGCACATTGAAAATACTTTTAAATAACAACCAATACTTCCAAGATTATCTCTAATCAAAATTTATAATTAAAAAAACAAAGTAATTAATTTTAATGTGCAAAACCTAATCAAGATGTCACCTAATCAATCAATATTAAACATACACGAACATGACAATAACTTTCAAGCATAAAACAATACACATATTCATATTTAATTGAAAAATAATCAAGTTCTAAGATTAATAAACAAATATATGAAATCAAAACCTAGTCTTTAATCAAAACATATTAGTTTTCTACCAAACCTAAGTAGTACTAAAAAAATTAGCTACTCATAACGTTTGTAAACATTAAGAACAATAATAAAGATTCAAACTTTAGAAACATTAACAAAAGAATCGATGAAATCAAAAAGAAATAATTGAAAACGAAATGAAATCATATGATCTTTAATGCTCGAATGCTTTAATCCTTGCTCCTAAATCTTGCTCTTTTGCTTTAAGATTGTTCTCCAATCATGCTCAAAACTCCAAAGTTGAATCAAAATTACAATGACTTGTTTTCTTTGTTTCTTGTTCGTGCGTATGAATCCTTTCTGCCGTCCCGTCTTCTTCTTTTTTCTTTTTGCGTAGGGTTCTTTTTTTTATATATAATGACCACATCTTTGTGAAGCGGTGCCCCTTTTTTTTTAATTGATTTCCACAATTCTCCTCGTGATGGGCTGCTTCAACAAACAATTAGTAAAACTAATTCATGGGCTTTGAACAATTGTATTTTTGAATATAATTAAAGTGGGCTGCAGTAGTTCGAGAAGAAATCCATAATCATCCACCATGTGGGTTAATTTGACTTGTTTATTGACTTTGTGGAAGTTTGATAAACTTATTATATGAAGGTTAATCAAATCTAAGTAAAATAATCTAAAACTACTCAAAGGATACTCAAAAGCGTAAGAAATATTTTTATTTATTATGTATAGTTTACGCCACATCATTTTTATTATCAGTTATTCCAGACAAAACATATACATATTGGCTAGGATTATAGTAAAAGGAATTATTTAATCTAAAAATACTAAGAAGATTTTAAACTTGAAATGTGTCATTATATTATTTTTAAAGTGGAAGATATTTTTTTATTATATCAAATAGGTCAATATATCAGGTCATTGTGTCTATTATTATTTTCAAAATTATTTTTACGTTTTAAGTTATTTAATATTACTTTTATCATTGTTTTTTGTGTATTATATAAATTTATTATTATTTTAAACATGTTTACATATTAAAAGTATATAACAATATTATTTCATCAATGTATATTTCAAGAGCTATCCATTTTAGAAGAACACAAATGTGTTCAGTAAAACATAATAATATTTTATGTGATATATATCATTGTATGATATTTTATTATTATTTTAGTAGTCTTAATGATGTTAATTTATTATTGTGAATTTCAAAACTCATCATAAAAAAAATGTATTAAGGAGAACACAATGAAAAACAAGAAAGATAGAAGGATGAGCAAAAAGACACAACGGCGTAAATTTTTAACTTATATATATGTATGTATATATATGTATATTGATACTATACTCGTTCTAAAGATAAAAACATATATTTTTTTGATGTATCTTTTATAAAAAATAATATAATATGTAAAAGTTATAAGCATTTAAATAAGGAAAGAGAACTTGAACCGGCTAGGAATAAAACATTATTTCAACAACTTTTTCTCTATCTTAACCATTAATTAAAAAATTATATTGTTAAGATTTATTCTTACACTTTATACATAAAACACTCTTTTTATTTGAACTCTTACTTGTATATGTTATCATAAAATTTAATAAATTATCATAAACCATTTCAATATTCAATTGTAATATGATTTTTGATATATATTTAATCCAACTTTGAGATATCTGTAGATGAATGTACGGTGACAAATTATTGCAAACACGTAGAGCTCTTTGTGACAAGATGGGTACTAAAATGAATTATACGTATGAACCCATGGCCTCTTTCACACACAGAAACGTATAAAATCGTCGAATTTCTCAGGATAATGGAGCAAAAAACTTTTTATCAAGACTTTCAATAGATTTTTTTATATCAACTAGAATATAACTATTTAAATAATAAAATTATAAGAAAACTCAATCGTTAAATACTTTATCAACATAAAATTGGACCGTCTAATGGTGAATTGGTCCTAATCCACTTTTAGTTAAGTTCCACCCCATGTTATTAAATTGTACTGAGTAATGACTAATGAAGTAATGAGAACAACTTCGATTCATAAATGTATTATAGGGTTAGGGTAAACACTTTGTAATTAAGCTTTTTCAATGGAGTCAGCATATAAATTAAAGAATATTTCATCTAATAGTGACTAACTTTTTTCGGTGTTCCACTAAAAACAATATTTTCTCTTATTATAAACCCACCAACTATTTTCATTATTCTTCTACTTTTTTGATTCTTTTAAAAGTTTTATTTTTTAAATTATGTAATTTAAATGGACCACATATAAATCTTGATTATTATCTCGTGATTGATTTTTTTTTTAAATTTTAATCTTAAGAAGGAAGTAGGTCATTGTAAAAAAAGAAAACTCACTATTAATAACAAAATTAATTGATCAATTCGATTAAGTTTGAAAAAATAATCATTAAATTGTAATCAATTTTCATATATCAACTATTAACTTATTTAGTTTTAAAAAGATTTAAATATATTAAAATAGCTTTGTAATAATAAAGCATATATGTGTAATTTTTATAGTTTTTATTCTCTTGAAAAAAACAAGAACTAAGAATTTTTCTTGACGAATTTTGTCTTAGACGAGATTAGACTCATCAACCTTTAGTTATGAGAGTCTCTCTTAACATTAGACCATAACCTTCAACTCAATTTTTTTTTTTATAATTATAAAAAATAGATGACTATATTAAAACAATAGCAAACATGATTGTTATTTTACAATTTTAACTCTAGACTTGATCAATCTCGCCAAAACGGGTCAAAGCTACTCTTTCAATAAAAATCAAGTATGTCTCTCTCAAGTTGACGTGCCCTACAATTTCGTTTACAAAAATTGGCAATGAGTGTCCTAATTAAAAAACTATGTACACACATGACACAACGTCACTGAAAGCAACACCATTTAACTTTCAATTAATATGTTCACACCCAAATGTTCGTTAATAGTATCTATATTTTTCTTGATAATATTTGTTAGTAATCTCTACAGTTTTAATCGTATGACAGGCTTGTACATTTTCTTTCAATGACAAATTGGATTAATAACGTACCATCGACCTACCCGTTCATCTTCATTTCTCGAGTATGTAACCCGAGACCACTATTAGAAGAAAACTCATTGGTGTATCATATACATGTACCATTCACCTCAACCACTTGAGCTAAAGATCATTGGTGTATCATATACATGTACTATTCACAACTCTATGTGGGATGGAATTAAACTTTTCAATTGAACAGTTATATTACAAGTTTTGATTTTTAATCTGGTTCAACTATGCCATCGATTACAATTTGAGGTCTAAACACCAAGAAAAAGACAGTGATTAATCTCTTACTCTTAAACACTTGGATCGATTGACCTTGAATCATCCCTGTGTGAATCGTCTAATTCATTGATAATTCGCTTTCTTTCTTGTGATGTTCACGTATTGTATTCGCAACTCAAATGATACACAAAGTTTCACATGCATACCAAGACACTTTATTCCAAAAAATTAACGTTCGATAAACCTTTCCAAGCTGATCTTCAGCAATCATCCACTCGAGACGTTTATCTAAATATATATATCTCAAAATATTAGGTTTCGTTAAGTGAGTGTATTGATTGAAAATCTATTTATCACTGTTTGACAATGATTTTAAACACCATAAACCCACTTTCCAAGCAAAAGGACAATAATGCAAAATATAATTGATTCATTGTCATTTAGATTTAGGCTATAAAACATATCATACTTACGTGTCATTTAACCAACCAATATGACCCTTATTTCAATAGACCACATCCCCCCTTGGGGTCTTAATCTCAACCATCTTTGTGGTACAAATTATTACCTGACCACATACTGTCGTATGAACTATGATCACAACTAGTAATATCTTTGTGATCATTCACAACCATCTTTGTGATTTTAGACTTTTAGTTATCATCTGACCGCATGTCGCCCTCGTGGTCCTGATCACAACCGTAATTATGATTTGATCACATCATCTTTGCGATTCCATATATAACTTGATCATATAATTCCCATGTATTATCAATCACAACCATCTTTGTGATCCCACTTATTATACATGTGATTTACTCATCCCACTGATCGCCTACAACCCTCGTAGTCATTATCTAAATCCAAAGACAATCGAGAACCTTGATATAGAAATACTCCCGAAGAACCATAATAAAAAGCTTTAGCATGCCCATCATACGCCTACAAAGATTCCATTACAAGTTTATTGAGTTAGATTTTTCTCATAATCTGTTATATTTTCAGAACCAACAGAACCAATAATAATTATTGATTAACTTGATCAATTGCTATGATTGAATGTGACAGAAAATGTAAATTCGACATTAATTGAGTACAAATTAAGACAAACAACATATTGAGTAAATTACAAATTTCATCCTTTAAGTATGTATCAAATTTCAAGTATTGTTCTAAAACTAAGGAAATTACAAGAATTGTCCTTTACATTCAAGTTCTGTTACACATTCAGTCCTTTCCCCTAACGTCGATTTGTTTTAGTCGTTAAGTCATGTCACATGTCTTACTCATGAGGGTAAATCTGTCTTTTTACCCTTATTAATAAATATAAAAATTATTAAAGCTCACCCACCCACCCTACCCCATTCATCTCTACATAAAAACACATACCGTTGTCTCCCCCACCTCCACCACCAGTGCTCCTCCATCGCCGGCCCTCCTCCACCGCCGTCATCTCCTTCCTCCACCACCGCATCATCTACTCCTCTCTCTCTCTCTCTTTACACAAAGTCCCCATTCCTCCACCGCCTCCTCCATCGCTGCCGCCACCGCGCACCCTCCTCTTTCACCACTACCACTGCATCAACATCTTCCATCTTCATCATCGCCTGATCCATCACCGTCGATGCCCCTTCAAACAACATATCCATCACCGTCACATACCCTCTTCACCCACCAGATCCACACCATCGATTCCCAAATCCATACACTACACCACCATCTTTAGTCACAAATAGGTGGAGATGCCATCGATTCCATACCCCCATCCTCACAGCCATCACCTTGAGCATCCACTCTTCCCGTCTACCTTCACGATTTCAGATGGGGACTAGCTTCAAGATTTAAAATATTTGATTGGACACCATCTCATATGACACACACCACACCAGCATCTTCAAATGGTGGGAGATGATTGCAGATTAGAGAGAAAGAGTGTGTGTGAGAGAGAGAGTGTGTGTGTGTGAGAGAGAAAAACTCAAAAAGTGGGACAAAAGATTAAAATGAATTGCACAAATAGTCCTTTAGACAGGAAAATTCCATTTTACCCTCTCATGAGATGCACGTGCATAGATTTAACGTTAAAAATAAACGGATGTTATAGGAAAGGATGAAAATTGTTACAAAACTTGAATGTAAAGGACAATTCTTGTTCTCTATAGTTTAAGGACAATACATGAAATTTGGTGTAAACTTAAAGGACGAAAAACGTAATTTACTCTAACGTATTAGTAAAATGATAAAAAGTCCCTCTTCAATTTAAAAGAGATAATTTATGTATTCTCTTTCCTCCCCCGTCTCTTCTCTTCCATCTATCTAAATTTTATGATCTTATACAAATGTAAATTTCATACCATTTAATTTATATTTGTGAAAATTTGATATATTTTACATACTATTTATATATATGGTTAAATATATGTTTTTATATAATATTTACATATGTGTAATTTTTTAAAATCATTTACCTATTTTTCATACCATTTACATATGCAAATATTCATATCCATCATACATCTTTTAAATTAATAACTATTTAGATACGTGTAATTTTTACACTAAACTTTTATTTTTCAATGTAAATTAACAACTAGTTTCTTCCTCATTTAATATACACAATTATATTATTTGAAATATACTTTAAACATCCTCATCTATAAACTTCACATACACCTCTTCACACACACATACATACATACATACATACAACATACATACATACATACAAATATATATATATATATATATATATATATATATATATATATATATATATATATATATGGTAGGGTTATCTTGAGAACTAGGTTTTTTCTTAAGACTTTAAGAACCAATATAAGTCACACATTTAAATCACATGCAAGTCACATGTCATTTTCACATTTTTTCTTAAAACGTTCATAATTTTTTTTTCACGACATTATTTTTCAAAAAAAATTCACCATTATTTTCAGTATTTTTTAATCTTTCCAACGCGTACTATATTGATATATATATATTTTTTAAAAAATCATCCACCCGTTATTTACACATGTGTAAATTAGTCATTACACATGTGTAAACCCTGTTTTACACATTTGTATTTTCAGGTATTACATATGTGTAAAATAACGTTCATAAAAAAATGAGTTTTTTTATTTTTTAATTTTTTTATATTTTTTTATGAAAGAAGGAAACAAGGAAAACATTTTCGTCATTTTACTTTTTTTATTTTTATGTTATTTTTTTATAAATTTTTTTTATTATGTTATCATTATTTACAATTGTGCTTTTGAAAATGTGTGGCTCACATAGTTTTCTAGAGTTTTCATAAAATAAGTGAGTTTTTATTTGATCCCTCAACTATATATATATAGAGGCCGGTTACTATACAAAGTGTTTTTTTCGTGCGAAGCGTACGAAGTTTTGGGGTGGATTTATCACGCAAGAACAATAAGAATCACGCAAGAACAAAATGATAATTACACAAGACAAATTACACTCGCGTGGAATTATCACGCAGAGATGAAATTATCACGCAAAAAATATTTTTGCGTAATAATTTCATCTTTGAATGATAATTCTATCTCTGCGTGATTAATTATTACCCTTGCGTTATAATTCCACCTGTAACATCCATTCTTGTGTGATAACTTTGTACGCTTCGCACGAAAAAAACACTTTGTACCGTAACCTTTATGTATATATATGTATGTATATGTATACATATATATATATATATATACATATATATATATATATATATATATATATATATATATATATATATACATATATATATATATATACATATATATATATATATATATATATATACATATATATATATATATATATATATATATATTGATTAAACATAATTACGTACATGTTCACTTAGAGTCTTTTATTATAATATAACCGTCAGGAGAAAAATTTTCCTTCATGTACTTACCGGGTGTGGACATAACATCATTTACTTTCCACTTAAGGTGTCAAACATCCTTACTTTAAACATTACATGTTTACATATTAGTTTTGACACACTGAGTATTTTTATTATATAATATTTACCACTTAGTGTGGTGGGGTATACATGTGATATGTAGTGCCCCAGAAATCTACTTTTATGGGTTTACTGTTTTTAAATGCTAATTTCCTAAAACGTCTGGTCACATAATAAATATAAGATACAAGACTTTGTTAAAAACACTTTTCATTATAACCGATAAACCTAGTGAAAATAATAGATCAATTGATAATTATTTTGTTTTTTGCTCCACCATCCTTTTAATAAGATCACTTACTTCATTCATGTTGACAAAACTCGTATCTTGTTACACATTAACAATATATTAAGTGGCGGAGCTAGCTAGAAGCTTTTAACTGGAAGGTTATAATAATATATGAAAAATGAATAAATAAAAATGCAAAATATTAACTAAAATTTTAAGCTAAACTAAATAATCAAGAAAATTTTAAGATATATAAACTAAATAAATGTAATAAATTAACAAAATAAAGAGAAAACTTAAAAAAATATTTTAAGCTAAAGTAAATAAACAAAGTAAAGACAAATAAAAAAAACCAATTCAAAATATTAACTTCTTATTAACTATATCACATATTACACGAAAATAAGTTTGAATACAGTATTATAAAGTTCCGTATGTATTGATTAAACTATTAGTATATATTAAATAAAAAAAAGACAAAAGATAAATTAACTTAGAAGTAAAGAAAGATGTTCAAATATAAAGTGTATTTTTGTTACAAAGTGTAAGAAGACATAATGAGTCAAAAAAGTCACAAAAGAAATTATATTTCACAATCTAAATCGAATTTCAAAAAAGTAATTCCGAGCTTTTGTTCCCCTAGCCGTCTTCACTAAGAAATAAAATAAAAAAATAAAAAACAATAAAAAAATTAACGTTTTATTATGTCATTTATGAAAGACATAATGACGTCATTGTGTCATAAAAAGACATAATGAATTTTTATTTTATTTTATTTTTCTGAAAAAGGACGACGAGAGAAACAGAGATTCCAAAGTAATTTTTTGAAATTCAATTTAGATTGTGAAATATAATTTTTTTGTGACTTTTTTAGCCTCATTGTGTTTTCTCACACTTTGTAGCAAAAATACATTTTGTAGAATAACCTCACCCTAGAGGTAAATATCAAATATACTATTATCTTATTCAAAAAACACTTATCTCTATTTGTTGCAAGTTTTGCGATATTCGTAAAAGAGAAAATTCTGATTAACATTATTCTTTTACATCAACTTAAGTTTGTCTTTTTGATCGTAATAAAAATCGTATGGAGTCACCATCCAAAAAATATTGGTGTAACTTTTTTTTTTGAACGACCAATTAATTAAAACCCGGTTACCCGGGGTACCCCAGTGGCGAAAAGACACCCCATATGCCCGCGAGCACAGACAGCGCTGGGTAGTCCAAGCCCACCAATCATCAATTCCAGAGAAAACCCGCCACCCGAAAACCCACTGCGATAAAACTCAGCCCCACAACAAATTTTTACTGTTAATAGAACTCAAACTCATAACCTTCCTTAAAAGAAATCATAAAAACCACCCAACCAAATGGTTGATGGTATTCTTGTCACTTAAAAAACACATGCATATATTTATGTATACTCATAAAAATTAATTTATTCTAGTGACTCTACTATCACATGTCTAGGTCCTCCCGTGATGGCGTGGCATTAGTATGGTGAAGGTGGGTGGGAGGCATTGTTTCCACCTATATCACAAATTCATATCACGCTTCCATGATCCATCTTGTCATATCATACATTAATAGAAGATAAAACTTAAAATCTAAAGACTTTGGCAATGATTTTGTCATGCTTGTAAACTCTTATAAATTTTACTTTGAGATTTTATTTTAGAATCTTTATTTTCATTCTTCATATTTCTTGTAGTTTTTCTATGATTTTTGAAATTATAAAATCAGTGCCCGAGTTGTATTTGTATTGCTTTCTAAAATTCATGGTCAATAGCTGATTAGAAATAGAAAGTAAATAAAACCTAACTATTATATTTGTACAACGTGTCCCTAAGCTAGGGCGGGATTATAAGTAGATAAAGAAAGTCGTCACACAACAGGAAAGATGGAGGAAGAGAGCCGATGACTAACAAATACGTGAAGGTTAAAGTGGCGGAGGGAGGTAGAAAGGGAGAGAAGAAGAAGACGAGCACCTAAAGGCTTTGATACACCATATATAGCAATGAAAACCCAAAAAAGTATTGTGTATTACTAGTAAACTATTTATAAGAGTATAATAGGAATAATTAGAAAATGAACTTAATCTAATTATAACTCTTAATTTAATAAAGATAACTAGTCCCCCCTACCCCTTGCTTCGCGGTGGGGTTGAATCGACACTTAGATAACTCGAAAAAAGGCTCGGAAATGTTAGTTTGTTGTGCCTGCAAACTAACCGTTTGATGACGGACAGCAAGGCGACACCGCCCACCGTAACCAGATCCCTACATTTGTCACCAAGAAAGTCTATGCATGTTCAGACCGAGTGGTGATAGGAACCAAGAAACCACCAACGCAGCCGACAGACCAAGCAAGCCGGCGCTGTGAAGGCGGCAACTAGGAGCGCCGTCGAGCGACAGGCAACCCAATTGTGGGGCTAGTAGTCGGGAACGCCGGAGAGCCTACCACCTCCAGCCGCCGGTAAACCCCAACTCCCTTTCAGTCATAGACCATAAACCCCACGAAATACCTCAAACCGATAATGTTTTGCCTTAGACGAGAAACATAGACCATCCACCAAAACCCGCCGCTTTGCCAGCGGAGCTTCGTGGCGGCATCAACAAAAGCTGCCTCCCCCTTCACAGAAAACCTTTTTCTCTCTCTATATAAAAGACATCACCTTATATATATTTACGCTCAAAGGGAGAGAATTGCAAAAACAAAAACTTCAGTTGCCAAATGCATAATCTTCAAAACCCATTATTTCTCAAACTTGTTATTTTTATGTATAGGTAAATTACAACTAATCACATCACCATAATATTTTACAATTATTTTTAAAACCCAACCCGATGGCTCCGCCCTTGGTCCCACCTTCTTTGTTCTTATACGTTCATACACATACACTAGCCATCAAAAACCAATCTACGTGATGGTGAGAAATGTCAAAAATAACCGTTCTTGAGGAACTAAAATTCTCCCTTATTGTGAGTGGTCTTATTTAATGTAAGAACACAAAACGATATGTTCGTCCACACATAGATGATAGAACGCAAATGAGAAATTGCAACATTTTCCCGTGCACGTAAGGTTGCTTAATTAATGAACTAAATAAATATTGAAACAACGTTATTGAAATCAACAAGCTTTATGAATAAAACCAAACTAAATAAAGAAACATAATGTCTCATATTACATCTCGTCATGAACCAGTGAGTATTGGAATCTTACAGCATACGAGATCACTGGCGCCAGAGGTGATTAATAATAATAATACTATAATAATAAACAATAAAAAAAGATCGGCGGCTATCGTCTAAAGAAGGTAATAAATACGTCATCGACTATTATATCGGCCATCAACCTTTGACTTTTATCCTCCATGATCAATGGTGCCTTCACACAAAAGCAATTAAAACCCTTTACAAATTTGGTAATCTATAGCTGACCAAATCACCAAACAGCATGTGAACATGCTCACAATTTCAATCTCACCAATGCGTGTGTGAAACTGAAGCATTATCCAAATGGTGCCAATCCGTTGACCGTTGACCGAACCATCTTGTATAAATGGATAATCTAACCCGTAATCCAACCACACTTCAAAGTTCAAAATAATAGCCAACTTCAATCTATTGCAAATACAACCATTCAGCATCAATGGCATCCAACGACACCGCGACTCCTCCACATGCGGCCGTTAGCATGGAGGTGCCACTGAAAACGTCAGCAGGACCACCAGAGTACGGCTCGGGGGCGCGTAGTTTCAAGAAACACGCGGTGGTTGATATGCTATTGAGGGTCTTGCTGCTTGGATTAGCTGTGGCTGCTGTCGTTGTTATGGTCACTTCTAAAGAAACCAAGCAGCTTGCACTTGCCCCCGGTGTTGTAATAACTAGAAGTGCAAAATTTAGTCATTCACCGGCTTACATGTAAGTATCATAACATAACTTTTTTTGTGAAGAGAAAACCATCAAAATAAACCTTTTAATTAGATTGATAAATTTATTACTAAAATATTATATGTCTATGACTTTTTAACCTCATGTTAATAAAAATCAAACACGTCTCTAGAATTCACACGAGGCCGTGACGACGGGCTGACATTACGTGAGTTTAGTGAACTTAATTGACCAATTAAAAATGGACAAGTCTACGCAAGATTTAAGCATTATTACGCGATTTAAGTTCTTTTAAGGTTTTTTTAATACTTTTTTTTTTTCAAATTTCTAGAATAAATACATAGGAAACAATAACTTGATCGTATAGGGTAATCTATGCATACCACTTAATCATTTTTAGCAGCGTTTTCAGAATTGCATCGGACCAGTCAGATTGAGAACCGGTTATAGACCAGTCCAGTAGTGTGTAATTGAATCATTTTCAGTTGAATCGGTTTGTTACTAGTCGGACTAGTGAATCGGTTGAACCAGACCGGTGGTCAGACTGGATTTCGTTTTTTTATCCTTTTAAAAACTCATTTTTGATTAAATTTAGTAACTTATGATGCATATTATAGTTAACTAAGAGTTAATATATTGAGCTAGAAGAGTAAATTCACTCTTAAAAAATGTAATATTTTCATATTTTGTTGTAAACTGAATATATATAAATAATATATATATAACCGGTTCTCGATCGGACCAGTCAGATCGAGAACCGGTTATAGTTAACTAAGAGTTATCCGGTTTTTAAATTCGGTTCTACTGATCCAACCGGTTCGAACAATAAACCACTTCGACGACCGGTTCGTTCTCCAGTCGATTTTAAAAACATTGATTTTCAGGATTTAAGTTCTTTGAACTGATTCTGACCTTTTACACCATTTTTTTGCCTTTTTACGAAAAACAACAAGAAAAAGTGTAAATCAGGTACATAAGAAGGTAAGATAGTGTAGAAAATTAAGGCCAAACCACATAAAAAATAATAATAAGACCGGGTAAATATAGACATGTCATTTTTAATTGACTAAATTTATTACCATCGGGTAAATTAGTGTAGTCAAAGTCATATTTATGTTTAAAACACTTTTCCTATATTTATCGGTCAAAATGACCACTTGGATGATTTTCTCTTTGAGAAAAGCTTTCAGCAGCAACGATATGAGAATTTTGTTGCTAATTAGCAACGGCTAAATAAACTCATTGCATTTTTCCAAATTAACAACAATAGTCCCCTTTATTCTTTGCAGACATGATCTAGATATTAAACGAACCCTTTGGCTCAGTGGCACCAATATATTTGTGGAACATGGTCTTATATATTGTTCTTTTGTTATGATGTAGATACTTTGTCGCAGCGCTCTCGGTGGCTGCTTTGTACAGCATCATCACTGGTGCGATATCGGTTTTGGCGTTGATGAAGCCGGATGGAAACTCTGCTAAGCTAAAGTTTCATTTTGTGATTCTTGATTCGGTAAATATCTTCAACCACACTCGCTACTAGAAAACGACCATTTGCTACCATTAAAACAGTCGCAAATATCTGCGACCGGTATCAGTAGTCGCTAAACACTGGTGGCTAGTTAATTTACGACATAGTCGCTGATATGTTAGCTATATTTACTACTGATTTAATTTTTACCTTTATATTATTTTTATAAAATAACTATTTGCAACCAAGGCAATTTCAGTCTCTATTTTTACCATTGTTTATATGACCGAAAGAACTTTGATTTTATTTTTTACTACGTTTTTGAATTAACAACTATATTCGTGACTAAAATTTTTTTAATTGGTTGCCATTCTTGCGACTGAAACAATCTTGTTCACTAAGTTTGAGGCTGAAATTGCTTCGATAGCTTTTGTAAAGATCTTGTTTTGGTTGCTAATTTTACGATCACTAACATTGTAATGTTTTGTCAGTCGCAAAAAAAAAAAATAATAATAATGAATAAATAATTGTTTGTTCTATTAGTTATTATTTTCTTAAGGTCACAAACATAATCAATTTCACTTGAATAAAGCAAATAAACTAACATGTAATAATCCATGTGTATCGAACTATCGATCTATGGTGCAGCTGCTATTGGGTATTGTGGCCGCAGCAACAGGAGCATCAGGTGGAGTCGGATACATCGGACTCAAAGGGAACTCTCATAGCAATTGGAACAAGATATGTGATAGATATGAATCTTATTGTTTCCACTTCGGAGCCTCTATTCTTCTGTCACTCATCGCCTCCATAACACTTCTATTGCTTGTTTGGCTCTCTGTTTACGTGCTTTCCAAGAAGATCGCTAGGCGATAGTTACGTTGGTTGCTACCAGAAACATTATTCACGTGTGGATTGATTTTATTTAGGTTGTTGTATATTTTTTTGTATCAAGTGTTGATCTACTTTGTGTGTTTTGTGATTGTGTTGATGAATAGTAAATTGTTACATGATATTTATGGTTGATGAGACTATACTTTTAAAGCATTTGTTCCCTAGATGTGTTGAATACTTTGATTCTATAGTTCATGATGTCTACAAATTCCATAGGCTAAATTTACCCCTCTTACAAATATTTAATAATATGGTATATTGAGTAAAAAACGTAAGTGAAAGTATGTTTTGTAGGACACAAGACCACAAGACATGTCTTTTCTTAATAATAATAGAGATAGTAAAACACTCTACATAGAAAATATAGTTGGGCCTAGAACCAAATAACAGTAGCATTTTCTCCTTAAGTATCGTTAAATATTAATTAGAAATCTTCAAATCAAACCTACCTAACCTAACCTATTATAATTTATACATACCTCAAAACTAACCTAACCGGTTAATTTAAAATTGGAAACCTTAAACCTCCCAAGAAGCTATTCTTCAAACCTAGAAACCTTAAGCCTAATCTATTGATTATGAAGTGGTTTACTTATTATGTTAGTTTATCCACTTGTTAAAATGGTTTTAGATTTTGATTGAGTTTGATGTGAGCTTGATTTAGGGGCATGCTCGTTCTAAAGGATTTCACATAAGTTCAATTGAAATCTAAATCCACTTCGCCACTGGATGAACTAACATCATAAGAGGACCCCTAATGAGGTGTCCATTGATATACGTGTGAGCAACGTGGCATTTGATTTCCTCATGTGAGCAACGTGGCATTTGATTGCCTTACGTGGCGTTGGGGAGGGGCACCGTAAGATGTCCGTAAGCTTCCATCTATGGTGACAGATGAGCTCAAAATGGGTTGGGTGAGGCCGGGTAAATTTCATTCTTTTTCTTTTTCAATCTCTACATAAATTTTCAAATTCCTAAAAGTTAATAACCCCTTTCCTCAACTCAAATCAAATTCCGTGTTATATTTTTTCAAATTCTAAAATTAAAACTGTAATTTTTTTAATTACAGGAACAAAAGATGAAATTTTAACAAACCTCATGCACAATTCATGTAATTTATTCTTTTTATTATTTGCCTAAGAAAATACCTATTTTCTGTAGTAACATCTTGATCTGGTGAAGATTATCTTTCATGTGTTTTACTCACGCATCAAATCACCATTCAAGGAAGAAGCTTTTAAAAGAGACAAAATGCTGAAAAGACAATTATATTTTTTTAATAACATTTTTTTCTTCCATCCATCTTATCAATTCATGTCAAAGCATACAGAGTCGGTTTTTTATATGTGAATGAATGCCTTATATTATTGAGGATGTAATTGTGAATGAATGTTCAAAAAATTTGGGAATTTTACCGTGTTTAATCTTGATATTTGGAAAAATCGGTACAATCCTCATAATTTTTTTAATATTTTTAAAAGTGGTTGTAAGTGGATGATAGATAAAATGTAATAATAAATATATGAAAAAATATTATTTAATTAAAAAAAAAAGATAAAAAATAATGATGTTTAATGTAGTTATAAGGATGGGGATGAAGGATGGATTGTGAATGCTCTTAAACTCTATTATTTTTATGAGAATGATCATCTATATTATTAGAACACTAGGACTTGAGAAAACACTTAAATCCTTACGTGCAATATTATACATGAAGTGATAACGACTCCACCAAAATCAGCCCGACGCCATTAGAACCTAAATATGTACTTTGGAATAATTAACTACCCAGGAATCTTATCCATAATCAAGACATAAACGTGACGGATTCATGTAATTTTCCTTAAAAAAAGTAAAACAATAAACTAGATTTTGGGTTTGAAATTTTATCAAGATCGTCTAACTTGATATGAATTTGCAAAACAAGTGAATGATGAATGTTTTTTTTTTCTTTTTTTAATATATATATATATATATATTTCCTAAACGCCTATAAATTACTATTTAAACACAAATGTTATTATCTTTCATCACTCACTATTTGTTTTCATAGAACTAATAGCCTGAGCTCATGAAATATTTTTCCTGAATATTTTTGTTATTGTATACCATAAATGGTATAAAGTATAAACTAAACTTTAGGATAACACTTACAACATCTCTACTCAGGGCGTCACTGGGCGCTCATGGGCAGATGTGAAAGAGAGCGATGAGCGGGTAGGATATGGTGAGGGGAGAAGATGGTGAAATCCATTTCCATAGGGGTTCCGTATATACATAAGAAACAACTTTATTTATTTTTTCAGAACAAATTTTAATTTTCTCCTATTTATATTATACATCTTCGGTTTGTTTTTTTTTTTAAAACTCATCCTTTTAAAAAGAGAGAATGTATCTTATCACCAGACTTGGACACTTCATGAGAAAGAGACCATAACATTATTAAGGTACCAACTATGCAAAGTACCATTCTTCATGAATATCTATTTGCTCACGCAACTTGTCTTTCAAGTGACAATAACCTAGTAAACACCAAATTGATATTATTAAATCAATCCAACTGTCACACACATACATGAAATCTATACGCATCTCCAGTAAGTAAAATAATAGATATGTGTGACAAATCATTTTGAAACCTTCAAAGACTTGAAATGTGTTGTTACGAACTACGCCATAGATTGCATTTATACTACATACCGATCTTAAGGTAAAAATGAGAGGTTAATCATGTAAATGCATACAATGACATGACACCAGGATTTGATCATTATTAAATTATGTATGCCAATTATAACTGTTACAATATTGGGTTGGTGATCCAATCGAACCAATTTAGTAGAGGATTTAATCTTGATAAGTATTAATATTAGTTTTATTAATTGTTTAGTAAAGATTATATTAAAGTATGATTAGGTTTATTTATTTATTTGATTATTTTATTGAGTTTGAGTTTGGTTAGGATTAGTAATTATTTAGTATAAATAGAGGTTAAGGGGTTAACTTAATTTGTGGTCTTTGATATTAATAATACAGAGTGTTGATTTTGTGATGGGATCACTAATAATCGTATTTTTGATGTCTGTCGCTTGATCCAATTTTCCAACATTTAGCGGTAAAAATATTCTGACTTTTCTAGTAATTCATAAAACTAGAGGACTTGAACCGTTAAACGTCATTGATCAGAAACCTTTTCTAAGGAACTTTAGTGCTTATGGTAACCGTCACCACAATCAAAACTGGGTCTATATAACATGGCTATAACTGAAAATTCAGTTTTCAGAAGATATGTAATAGAAAAGTAACTAGATTTCGATTATTCAAGCGGATCTATAAGCAATATAATCCACTGAAAAGTATTTTTGAATTTTCTAATTCTATCCATTTTGTTGAATATTATGGAAATTCCTGATTAGGATTTCTCTGTATTACTCGCCCACAAATAATATATAATACGTGTTAAAATAACTAATTGAAGTGACACTCTATACTAATGCAAAATATTATAATATCAATGTAGATTTTTTAATATTTTCCAACACACCCCCTGTAGTCTAGTAGAGGGTTTTTGAATGCAAAGACAAGATTTTAAGTTAAGAAATAGCTATGAAGATAAGCATTTCATGAATATATCTGCAAATTGGTGACCGAGGGAACATGTAATACACGAACTTGATTAATGGCAACACATTCTCTTATAAAATGTCAACATATATCCATATATTGAGTTCTTTAATGCCTTTCAAGGTTATTTCAGACATTGTATCTCTTTTTTTTTTCATAATCCTTTCCTTAGTTACTAAAAGCTACCCTTTTGAATATTAGCAAATATAATAACTGAACATTCGAGGTCGAAAAAGAAGAAGGGAGTAATGATTTAGCGTTCACAATATAAAATATTAAATGTTTTAAAGAGAATAGGTATAGAATGAAGTCCTAAAAATTATCAAACAAGCTAGATGAGAAGTTAAAATAAGAATAATTAAACAATTCAAAGTTACAATACGATTTTTAAAACATCTTATATTTGAAGTAGAAATCAATGTTTTATAGCATTGTGCTTTTTAAACTTCCACGTATCCAACCATCACTTGTGTTACCGTATCAAAAACAACGCCTTTAAATCACACTTAGACATGTTGTGTTGTTGAAATTTTTCTTGTTTTAAATGGTTTAGACATGCACGTTGACATGATTTCTAGGTGTATTCTGAAATTATTTTTGCATCCAAGTGATCTGCTAGTTGGACTAGATTGTGAAAGAGTGATCCGCTCGTGGAAGGAGTAGATATCTCATTTTCTTTCTTAAAAGTTAATTTAACATATATTTTAATTTTTCTTAAAAAAATTATAATATTTACCTTTTAAAAAAAGATCTAAATACAAAATTTTGATTAGTTATTTTCAGACACCTACATAAATTTTGTTAGAAAAACAAGTTTATTCAGAAATACAATTTTTTTTTTTATAACAGTGAAATGTCAAAAAAAGAAAGAAATAAAAAAAAATGTCCATTACAATAAACAACAATAATCTATTTCATTTATTTGTTCATTACATTCACACGTCCATTTTATTACTCTATATAAAAAAAACCTATGTTATACTTAAAAAATATGAATATTATGTTATAATATCACAATAATTAACACAAGATTAGTGTTATAACCTTAAAAACTTTAAAGAGAATTGCAAGAGTAAGAAGAATAAAAATGTATAAATTATGAAAGTGTACACAAGAGGTGTATTTTCTCTTCTACATTGAGATGATATTTATACTACAAAGATCAATCATTTTGGTAGACAAGTAAAACTATTTGGTAGATAAGTAGCATAGTAAACTTATCTATAAGTTTGACAAAGAGTTCATCCACTTGCTATGGTAATAATTCATAATACTCCCCATTGGATGACACTTTTTAAACTTCAAGAGTTTAAGTACCGCCTCATTAAAAACCTTGCTAAAGAAAAACCTAATGGAAAAAAACCTTAGCTAAGGAAAAAAGAGTGCAGCTTATAACTCCCCCTCAAATTGTCTTCTGTAGATCATCACATTGTGTGTACATGATGCATGCCAATATCATAAACATGTTTTCTGAAAGTTGTTTTTGGAAGTGCCTTTGTGAAAAGATCAGCTGAGTTATTGCTAGATTGAACGTATCTCATTTCAACTTGTTTATCTTTAATAATGTCTTGAGTGTATGAAAAGAATCTTGGTGGTATATGTTTTGTTCTGTCACTTTTGATATACCATTCTTTCATTTGTGAGACACACGCTGCATTATCTTCATAGACTGGTGTTGCATTTCTATCTTTCTCCAATCCACAAGAAGTTAATATGAGTTGTGTCATAGATCTTAACCATACACATTCTCTTGAAGCTTCATGTAGTGCAATGAATTCAGCATAATTTGAGGATGTCGCAACGAGTGTTTGTTTCTGAGAACGCCATGAAATCACAGTTCCTCCATTCTTAAATATGTATCCAGTTTGAGATTTTGCTTTATGGTGATCAGATAAATAGCATGCATCTGCATAACCGACCAACCCTTATTTTGAATTATTAGGATAAAACAAGCCTAAATCAATAGTACCTCGAAGATATCGAAAAATATATTGGTTTCCATTCCAGTGCCTTTTAGTAGGGGCTGAACTAAATCTTGCTAACAAATTAACTACAAAAGAAATGTCAGGTCTCGTACAGTTAGTAAGATACATAAGAGCTCCAATTGCACTGAGATATGGTATCTCTGGACCAAGAACCTCTTCATTATCTTCGCAAGAACGAAATGGATCATTATCAACATTGAGTGATCTAACAACCATTTGTGTGCTTAAGGGATTTGCTTTGTCCATATTGAAACACTTTAAGAGTTTCTCAGTATAAGTCTACTGATGTACAAGTATTCCATTATGCATATGCTCAATCTGCAAACCAAGACAATATTTGGTTTTTCCAAGGTCTTTCATTTCAAATTCTTTCTTTAAAAGAGTAATTGTTTCATTAATTTCCTTTTGCGTCCCAATTATATTTAGATCATCAACATACACAGCTATGATCGCATATCCTGATGTTGTCTTCTTAATGAAGACGCATGGACAAATAAGGTTACTTGTGTATCCTTTACTTGTCAAATAATCACTCAAATGATTGTACCGCATCCTTCCAGATTGTTTGAGTCCATACAAGGATCTTTGTAATTTGATGGAATATATTTTCTTAGTCTTTGAGCTTAATGATTCGGGGAATTTAAAACCTTCAGGAATTTTCATATAGATGTCACTATCTAGTGATCCATACAAGTAAGCTGTGACAACATCCATAAAACGCATCTCTAAATTTCTAGAGACTACTAAGCTGATTAAGTATCTAAAGGTTATTACATCCATAATAGGGGAGTATGTTTCCTCATAATCAATCCCTGGCCTTTGTAAAAAACCTTGAGCTACAAGTCTAGCTTTGTACCTTGTAACTTCATTTTTCTCATTTCGTTTTCGTATAAAAACCCATTTATACCCTACAGGCTTTATGACCATCGGAGTAATAACAATAGGTCCAAAGACCTTTCTTTTGTTAAGTGAATCTAATTCAGCTTGCATAGCTCCTTTCCATTTATTCCAATCATGTCTTTTTTGACAGTCACTAACTGATTTTGGTTCAGGATCATCATCTTCACTCATGATGTCACTTGCTACGGAATAAGAAAATATTTCATCAATACCTTCCATTTCATCTCGATTCCATAAGATATGTGTGTGACCATAGTTAATTGAAATTTCTTTATTATTTTCATCCAAATCCTCCTCATGAGAGGTTTTGGTATTTAGCGTTGCATTAAGATCATTCACTTTATTGTCAACTTTCTTTTCAGGAGTTTTTCTTTTTGGAGGGATTTTATCCTTGGAACCGATTGGTCTTCCTCGTTTTAAACGTCTCTGAGATTCATGAGCCATTGTTTTATTTATTTGCTTATTTGGAATCTCAACTCGAGCTAGAGCATTAGCAGCTGGTATATGAGATTTAGTAACTTTGTTTGTATCAGTAAATACATCAGGTAATTGATTTGCAATTTCTTGCAAGTGTATTATCTTTTGAACCTCTGTCTCATATTGTTTAGTTACTGGATCAAGATACAATAGTGAAGAAACATACCATGAGACATCATTTTCTTGTTTTTTCTTTTCTCCCCCTAATGCCGGGAAAACTGATTCGTTAAAGTGACAATCAACAAAACTTGCTGTAAATACATCACCCGTTAAAGGTTCAAGACATCTTATGATGGAAGCTGATTCATATCCAACATATATTCCCAGCCTTCTTTGAGGACTTATTTTTATACGTTATGGTGGTATAATAGGGACATACACAGCACACCCAAAAATTCTAAGGTGAGAAATGTTTGGCTCATTGTCAGAAACAAGTTGTAAGGGAGAGTATTTAAGATTTGTACTTGGTCTCACATGAATTAGTGATCCAGCATGAAGATTTGCATGATCCCAAATAGACACATGGAGTTTTGACCTCATTATTAATGGTCTAGCTATTAGTTGTAGACGTTTGATTAATGACTCAGCTAAGCCATTTTGTGTGTGTACATGAGCAACAGGGTGTTCAACAATAATTCCTACAGACATGCAATAATCATTAAAAGCATGTGATATGAATTCACCAGCATTATCAAGTCTCACCCTTTTAATGGTATAATCAGGAAAATGCGCTCGTAATTTGATAATTTGTGCAAGAAATTTCGCAAATGCTACATTACGAGTTGATAACAAAGAGACATGAGACCATCTACTTGACGCGTCTATCAAAACCATAAAGTATCTAAATGGTCCACATGGTGGATGAATTGGCCCACATATGTCTCCTTGAATTCTTTCAAGAAACAGAGGTGATTCATTTTTAATTTTCACAGGCGAAGGCCTCGTAATTAATTTCCCAAGAGAACAAGATGTACACAAAGGAATTTTATTCGATTGTGGGATCTTTTGATATTTTAATGGATGCCCATGAGTGTTTTCAATTATTCTTCGTATCATTGTAGATCCTGGATGACCTAATCTGTCATGCCATAAGTTAAGTGTTTCAGAATCACAAAATTTTTCTTTAACTGCCATATATGCCTTAGGCACATTAATGTGTGTATAATATAAACCAAACTGAAGCATTGGCAGTTTTTCTAATATTTGATCTTTGCTTATGATATGCAAATATTTTTCACTATCAACAGTCCTTGACTGAGTATCATATCCGTTATGATATATGTTATTAAAACTCAACAGATTTCTTGTTGATTTTGGGGAAAATAAAGCATTTTCTATTATAAGCTTTGTACTATTTGGTAATGTTAAATTAGCTTTTCACACTCCTTCTATCAGGTTTGTAGGTTCTGATATTGTATTAATGATTCCTTTTGTTGGTTTAAGTTCATAAAAATATTTCTTAGATTTAAGGATAATGTGTGGGGCTTCACTATCCGCTATACGTATATCTGCTTTATTTGTTTGATCTTGCGCTCCAATGATGTTCATTTTAATCTTAAAAGTATAAAAAAATAATAAGTGAAGAACGATGATATTGTTATATTTTAACAAGAATTATATTTAATCGAAAGAAAACATTACATGAAGGAAAATACATAATTAAAGATAGGAAAACACTTAATTATTGCATATAACTATTGTGGTCAAGCAACATGTGTTTCAGAGTTCTATGTCAAAGTCTGCGGTGTTCAACTCAACGTTGAGATTATCAAAATTATCAACATGGTTCACTTCTTTCTCTTTCCTTTTAAGAGAGGTTTGGTATAGCTCACATAAATATGAAGCTGTGCGACAAGCCTTTGACCAGTGTTTTGTGCTACCACATCTAAAACAGGAAGTGCCATTGTTTTCAGACCTACCAGCTTCATTCCCTTTGTGTTGGTTAAAATTGTTATTTTATGGAGCGTGGTAATTGATTGTTCTTTGATTTCTACCACGGCCATATCCACGGCCACGACCACGTCCACGACTATAAAAGTTACCCCAGTAATTATAATTACCCTTGAAGAATGGTTGCGACCATTAGGGTAATTTTTATCAACAGAACCACGACCACGACCTCATCCCCGCTTTCTTCCAGAGTTTTTAGTAGCAACATTTACTTCTGGAATTGCTAATGATCCCATGGGATGAGCTTGATGATTTTTAATCAAGAGCTCATTATTTTTTTCTGCTACAAGAAGAAATGAATTTAAATCAGAATATCTTTTAAACTTTTGCAACCTATATTGTTGTTGCATGTTTATATTTGATGCATGAAATATGGAGAAAGTTTTCCCCAACATATCTTCCTCGGTAACATTTTGTCCGCAGAATCTGAGGGTCAAGCATATCCTGAACAAAGCAGAGATGTACTCGTTTACCTTTTTAAAATCTTGAAACCTGAGATTGTTCCATTCATCTCTAGCAGTGGGAAGTAGAACTTCCCTTTGGTGATCAAATCCGCTTTTTAAATCTTTTCATAAAATATATGGATCTTCATAATTTGAATTTTTAAACTGTAACATTTCATCAATATGCTTATGCAAAAAGACATCAGCTTTCGCTTTGTCTTGTTCCGAGCAAGCATTTCCCCCTTGTATAGTTTCTAAGACACCCATGGATTTAAGATGTCTTTTTACATGAGCCGTCCACGGCATATAGTTTTCTCCATTGATATTAAGAGCTGGAAATTTGATTTTCGCAATGTTCGATATTTATGTTTGCTAAACAAGAACTAAGCAAATAGTAAGATAATTATTAGAATCCATATATATCAATAAGCATTGCGATACAATAAAGCGGTAGCGCTATAAACAAATATAGAAATAAGAAAAGTTTAAATTCTTCAGGTGGTAGTTCAGCAATGGGGATAAGAATTAAAATCAGCATTATGGTTGCCAGTACTAAAACCGAGTGTATCATCTTGAAAAATTACCTTGGATGAACTTGAGAAAAGAAATAATCTGTTTATTAAAAAATAGGTTGATAATGGTCAATTTATAGTTTAAAATTATAACCGTTTGTAACGGCTATATACAACGGCTATATAACCGTTTATAATGGCTAATAACCGTCGCGTGTGTATATATCAACAACAGTTTTAAATAAAATAGATAAGTATAATATTATGTTATAAAAACATGAATTTAGTTTATAAAAACAAAAGAGAATAAGAACGACAAGTTAGAATAAGATGTTAGTATGAATAAATATAATCAAAATGTTAGTTGTATAAAGTTAGTTGACACATAAAGAAAAGTTAGTTGTATAACTAAAGATTAAGTAAAAGTTAGATGCATAAATAAATGTTAGTTGCATAAGTAAAAGTTAGATGCATAAATAATAATTTAGATGCATAAGTAAAAGTTAGTTGACATAAAATAAAATGTTAGTTGCATAATCAAAAGTTAGATGCATAAATAAAAGCTAGATTGTTAGTAGTCTCATGGTTATCAAGATGTCCATAATAAGATCTCCTTTATGCTTATTTTTTTTATCATAGTTATCTTCTCAATATAAAATATTATACATTATTACTTAATGAAGCACTTACCTTGATTAATGGATGACTTTGTGCTTTATTGATCTTCTTGATTAGAGTTTAAGAGCTCTCCTGCTGATAACGTGTTATAATATCACAATAATTAAAACAAGATTAGTGTTATAAAATTTAAGAACTTTCAAGAGAATTGCAAGAACAAAAAGAAGAGAAATATATAACTTATGAAAATGTATACAAGAGGTGCATCTTCTTCTCTACATTGAGGTGGTATTTATACTACAAAGATCAATCATTTTGATAGACAAGTAAAACTATTTGGTAGATAAGTAGCATAGTAAACTTATCTACAAGTTTGACAAATAATTCATCCACTTGTTATGATAATAATTCATAATATATTACAAGTTATTAGAGAAAAATCTAAGTACAATGAATACATTTATTAGAAAATAAAATAATAAAAGAAATAAAAAACCACATTTGCTTCTTCAAGGAGCGGAAAAGTAGTTTTACAAAAGACAAACTATTTTGTCCGCATTCCGTATTCCACACATTCCATAAAGAATAGTAAAAGCTATTTTTGTTTTTATTGTTCAACAAAAACACAATTCCAACATCGTTACAATAACAGTAAATAAAATACAAAAAAAATCGAAGACTTAAAAAAGCTAAAAGTCTTGATAGACAGACAGAAGTTCAATTATCGAACGAAATGATAACAATATAGACTTAATGTTGAATGCGACATTTTCCAAATAACACACAGTCAATTTCATAGAAATGCGTCTGAGTATCTTACAAATAATATTATCTTGCCATCTTATTCTATAAGTCTTGTATAAATCTGCAATTTTTAGTACACAATAAACTACACTTAAATTTGATAGCAAAACAAACTTCAATGGCATCCACTGACACTACAGCTCCTCCATATGACACCACCGTGAAGCCGTCGGGACCGCCATCGGAAAACAAGGGTGGTATGGGGCCGGTGGTTGATGTTGGTTTGAGGTTCTTGCTGTTTGCTACTGCCCTGGTTGCAGTCGTTATTATGGTCACTTCTAAACAAAGCAAACTTGTTACGGTGTTTCCAGGCTTCTCAATACCATTAACGGCAAAGTTCAGTCAATCCCCAGCTTTCGTGTAAGTAAGATCTACTATGAAATCAGTCGTAAATAGCCTTTTACGAATGATTTGGGAGGGTAAAAAATCTTTTACTACCTCGCGAGCGAAAATGAGTTTGTCAAAACGTCCAAGGAATGTCATTTTATGATGGCTTTGCGACTAGTAATTTCTTTCGATTGTTTTTTACTGTCCCTAGTTTGATTATTTTTTAAATACTTTTGCGACGGTTTTTGACTGAATTTAAAGGTCACAAATTTGATGACCGAATCAGTTTTGATTGTTAAATTTAAGGGAAAATGTCAAAAAAATATCAATTAAGTTTTAAAAGTATTTCAATTAGATAATTCATATATATTTTGCCCAAACTGGATCACCAAACCATCAAATCGAGTAATCATCAGACTTTTTATGTCAAGAATGAAATAGTAAATCTATGGATTGAGATTTCTAATATATATAATTATGTTAAAAAAATTAAAACCCATGTTAATTATATTAAAAGAATAATAAAAACCTAAAATCCATGTTATCACTTCACATCAACATCAAAAAAAATAATAATAAAAAAAAATATTTTCTAACTAAACCAAAAGATTTTTCTTGAAGTGCATGTAAACCTTGATAGAACTTAGTATTAACATAGCTTTTTAAACCAATCGTCGTGAGTTTTTATTTATAACATGAGTTTAACACTTGCTACTTGTGGTCATATACTACTCAGATACTTTGTAGCAGCACTATCAGTGGCTTGCTTGTATAGCATAATCACTGGTGTGTTATCTGTTTTGGTGCTAATGAAGCAAGGAGGAAACTCTACAACACTGCAACTTTATTTTGTGATACTTGATGCTGTAAGCTCTTTAACCATACTCAAACCCATCAATGTATGATAATTCGAATTAAACCAAGTGATATTATGTTATCTCAAAGGAAAGAAAATTCTACAAAACAGACGAACTTACCGACAGACAAAATTGTTGAAAATCCGTAGGTTAAACTCCATTGGAAATCCAACAGTGAGTAATATTTATTCCAACGGATTATCATCGATGCAAATTTATAAAGGATAATCACGGTACTATTGACAATAAAATTTTGAGAGATTACGAGAACTGTTACGTACCATGAGTATACCATATATAAACAGAAAAGATGTTTTAATGATAAACAAATGGGCATGTATATGTGGTGCAGTTGCTACTGGGTATCGTGGCCGCAGCAACAGGAGCATCAGGAGGAGTTGGATACATTGGATACAAAGGAAACTCGCATACGCAATGGCTCAAGGTCTGTGATGAATTTGGTTCCTTCTGCACACACTTTGCAGCCTAGATTTTTCTATCACTCGTATATTGCATAACTCTTCTGCTGCTCATTTGGCTGTCCGTTTACGCGCTTTCAAAGAAGATCAGCAAGCGATAATTAGCTGATACCGAAACTAGTTCAGATGTAAAAGATTTATGTAATAGTCATCTAAGCAGCATTAGTAAAACCTTGGCTATTAGTATGCAAGCCTCACATAATGAGTTGTAGAAGGATATTAAATATATTGTTTATTTGTCAGTTGCAATGATACGATTTGGATTGATGAAAAAAATGTGGAGTTGGATTTGTGGTAATATGATTATGCTCTAGAAATTACCCTTAGGGGTTGTTTGTTTCGTAGAATGGGTTGTAAAGGAATAGGAAATGAAAATTGAATTGGAATTGTATCGGATTCTTATTAAAATTGATAAGGTGTTTGATTGGTAAATTTTTTAGTAGAATTATAATGTTAATTTTGAAATTTGAATATTTTATTGAATTATTAAACATTACATGAGTAAGTACAATGAAAATAAATTCAATAAATGTGATCAACTAAACATAATTTTAAATAAAAAAACTTTTTGATTTTAATTTCAATTTTTAATTCTTTGATATTCTGTGAAACAAACGGGACTTCGTTGTAATAACATTCCAATCCAATGCTTAGAGTGAAGAGGGGCCCTCTTGACTTTACTTTTTTCGTTTTCTTAAAATTTTCTAGTCTAACTTCCAATTAAACTGCAAGTCTATAACGCATCACTCTTGTTGAACTTCTTTGAGAGTGGAACCCTTACCTTTTTTTCTTAATTTTCCTTGTATTTTTTATTTGGTTATAAATAATATAAATTATATAATTTTAACATATGAAATATAATTTTTTGTTATATAACAAAAAAACACATTAATAACTTAGAATAGAAATAAAATAACTCAAGGTAAAAAAAACTTGAAAATTAAATATATAAATTATTTTGTAAGGGTCAAGATAATGGGACAATTGCATATATCCCCTTAGTAAAACTTATTATTTGCATATTTGTCCGATCAAAAACTAAATTGCATATATGCATTCTTTTAAACCTCTTATTTGTATATTTACTCAACTCAAAACTAAAATTGAATATTCCCCTCCACTGTTTAACTATTTACAGAGTTACCTATTTTGTTTTATTTTTAAAACGTAATTTTTGAAGTGACTATTTTACCTTTATAATAAAAAACATAAAAAACTTACTAATTTTCATATTTACCCTTTTTCAGCCGGTTTTTTTCATTCTTTTTCAAGTAACAATCATATCAATGGCAATTGTCAAAACAAAACAAATGCTAACTTTCAATCCATTACGATACCTGAAAATCATGATGAAAATAACAACAAATGATATTACGATCTCTAAAATGTAAAAAAACAAATGTCATGATTTTTAGTGACTTATTTTGTCATGATTTTTGGGTATTGCATTGGATTAAAACTTTGACATTGGTTTCCATTATATTACTCCAAAAGGTAATGATAAAAAATGTAGGCTAAATGCAAACGGAATGGAAATGTGCATAATAAACATAGTAAATATGCAATAAAGATAATAAATATCAAAAAGTTAAATAAAAATTTTAATATAAAAAAGGTAAAATATTTATTCAATAATATATTTAAATAGTTTAATCAAAAAGATAAATTTGAAATTTTTTTTTATCAAAGAAGGGAATAAATTTAATTTTTATTTTGAGTTTGGTAATTATACAATTAAAAAGATGGGAACGGATATATGGAACTTTAGTATTTGGTTGGATAGATATACAAATAAGAAGTTTTATAAGAGAATATATGTTATTGTGATTAAGACGTAATAATCTTTTCACGAACATAATATACTTTTATTAAAAAATGATTCCCGAATATAGTTTAGGGAAATTTCATAATGTTTTTTTGATCGACCAGTGGATACAACATCATCCAAATAATTGGTAAGAGTTTATATTATTTTTAAATTAGAAAATAAATGTTAAATGATATATTGGGGAGAGATGAGCCGAGTCAAGCCTAGTCTGGCTGGGCTTGGGTTGGGCTTGGGCTCGGCTTGCATTTGTCTATCTTGTTCATTGAAAACAATTCTATAAGATTATTATTTCAAGAATTATAATCATGTTTTTATATTTTTATAATTAGTTTCTCATTCTATAATATCAAAATAATCATATATGTATGGTATATTTTAAATAATATGTCATAATTTTTTATTATAGATTATATAAAGTATAACTCAGGTTTAAATTTAAACGAGCTTACGAGCGAGTCAATGAGCCAGCTAATGAGGCGAACTGACCTTGGCTTGGGCTTGGCTCGTTTACAAACTGAGCCGAGCTGGCTCGGATCGTTTATAAACAAGTCGATTTCAAGCGAGCTTTTTTCGAGCTATTTTCGAGCAAGTTTCGAGCGAGCCACGAGCAGCGAGCTTTTGGAACAACCCCTAATATCCAAATAATTCATATATTTCTAAATTTTTTATATTTGTGTTATTTTTCATGTTTTCTGCATTTTGGGCTATTTATCTGGGCTAAGTTGCTGATGGGCTATTGCGGCTGATAAGGCTGATGACGCTGGTGGGCTGGTCTGCTGCTGATCTTTTTGTTGTCCGTTTATTTATTGGAGTTGAGACTTGAGAGACTGTAGAGGTGGGCAAAAAAACCGGGTTCGGACCCGACCCGGTGGACCCGACCCGGAACCGGGTACGGGTACGACCCGGTATAGTTGAACCCGGTTTGTACCCGGAAAAAACCCGTAGGGTTGGAACCGGGTATTAGTTTCTAGATTTTCTTAGAACCCGACCCGAACCGGAACCGGTTGAACCCGGGTTGGACCCGGTTTTGCCCCTTTTTTTTTTTTTTTTTTTTAAAAGTAGCCGTTGGGATCGATTTTTGGCCCTTTTTTGTCACTTTTAGGCTTATAACTTAATATAAATAGGTGTAGGTTGATATGGTTTAGTACCCAAGTCTCAAACGCAAAAACATACGCAAAAAACGCAAAAAAATACTCTCGTTTACTCTCGTTTTACACGTTCACTTTCTTCAATCTTGATATGGCTCACTAACAATCTTCCGTTGGTCAAGGTTCGTCCAACGCTCCAACCGTCGTTCGTGTCATTCAAGAAAAGAAAAAAAAATAAAAAAAAAAGAAAAAACCCGGTTGGACCCGGGTTTCATACCCTACCCGAACCCGACCCGACCCTACCCGGGTATACCGGGTAGGGTTTTTATGCTACTGAACCCGACCCGGGTTCACCAATACCCGGGTACAAAAAAATCCGGTTGGGCCAAACCCGGGTTGTACCCGGTTTTCGGGTCCGGCCCAAACCCGAAATGCCCATCTCTACTTGAGAGTGTGGACCGTGTGATTCTAGGTTCAACCAGACATTATTTTACACATATATTTTCTCTCTGATCTTCTCAAAACTTTCAAGGGTTTTCGTTGTGTTGATGAATCTGGTATTTCTTCATTGTTTTCTGTCTTGTTCTTGTTCTTTATGTCATTACAAAAATAATCTAAATCTTTGTTGTACTCAAATTCATCCCGTGTTGATTGTAAATAGTTCATATTTACATCAAACTGCGATTTATTTGTTGTGACAGACGATATTCCCGCTAAGTACCAAACACTACTAACTCAAACAGAAGTAATTCCCATCCTCCCTTAAATAAAATCTACGATTTAATCCTTATATCTAAAGTTATTTTTCTATTGCGTAAGATCACACAAAAAACTATTATTAAATTATTTATTACGATAAACTAGTTATTTTTTAATTTTATAATATGTAAATGTATAATATCTTCTATACTTGATAAATTAGTAACTAATTGCGTTATGTCTCATAATTTTGTGAGCAGGATATTTCTTTTTTCCACCTTTTTTGCTATATTTGTGATTTTGATATGAGAAAAAAAATGTAATTTTAATCATTTTTAATATCATAATAATTCATAAATATTCATACTAACTATTTAATATTTTTATTTATTCAATACATTTACTACACAATGATTCTAACTAGTATAGTTTTGAAGTATAATAAAATACTTTTAGATTGTATAAAATAAAAAAGGCAATACAATTTTATATTCGATCATTATTTTATTATATATATTAAGTAAGTGTGCAAAATGATTTATAAGCTAAAAAATTTTGGAAATGAATCTTAACGATCAATCTTTTTAATCGATGGTTACAATCGAATTCTATGGTAAAAATTTGTTAGAAAGGTATTCACTTTTTTTTAATTTTTTTCAAGTTTCTCAAGTTTTCTAAACGTTCATGGATTTTATATTTGTTTTTATTTTAATCTTTTAAACAAGTATATTATCGGTATATATAAAAATCAAAAATTTTTAGTTTTTCAGCTCATTTAATTTATATTCGTTGTTGTGTCTTTCAGACAATTCATTGTGTTTTTTCATTCATTATTGTGTTTTCAAGAATGTCATTGTGTTTATTTTTTTGAATGATGAATTCTTAAAAACTTTATGGTAAAATAAAACTATTGTGTAGTTATAATATGTACAACACAAAGATAAATTAGCAATAATTTTATCTAATACATTAAAACAATGGCAAAATAACATAATATTATATGAAAAGTAAAACACATTTGTGTTTTTTCTGCTTATCATTATGTATTTCTGAATGCTATTTTGTTTTTCTAAAAAAGTGAGTTTCGCAAAACACATTAATTGGTGAGATAACATCATTTTGTACAATCGTAAAACACAATGATAAAATAATAACAAATTTATATAATACATAAAAAACTATAAAAAATTAATATAATATGATAGAACACTTAAAACACAATGATAAATACGTATAGCAAATGATGAAAAATATATGACACAATGATCTGACTATTAGATACGATAACTTGACGTATTTGAAACAATAACCAAAATGTTTTCCTCTTTAAATACAATAAAAGAACACATGTCAAACTTAAAATAAATTTTAGTCTTTTATATTATATACTTTCTTACTATAATTCTACCCTATATATTAAATATTACCAAAACGTAACATTGGAAAATCTAAGTTATTTCTACTTATATATTTTTCATAATCATGGCATAATTTTTTTAATGGATGAAAACATTCGTGGCCCCATTTAGATTGTATCCTTATATATTATACTGGGTCATAATAGAAACAAATACTAATAAAAGTAGAATGGTTGAAAAGATAAATTAGAATAAGAAGATTATAATATTATCATAATACAATAGTATCAAACTATTATACCAAACTATTATACCCTTTTATAATAGAAACAAATAAAGGTAGAACGGTTGAATAGAAAAATAAAAAAATTAACTAATGAACATATTTGATAAAATTTATAAAAATATGTAACAATGATACGTAACCAAGACAATGAACTGTTAAAACTAAAAACTAACAGTTCAGATATATGTAAATATTTTTTTGTGTAATGGTATTAAAGGTTATAAAGAACGGGTAAGTCATATCAATGAAAGATTGTTAAAAAATAAAAATTAACAAAAATATAAATAATGTCATGAATTTTAAAAATTGATCATAAGAAAAATGTTATTTCAAAGAAAATACGACAAAAACTTTTATTTTAATAAATAAAATTATTAACAGTAATATTAAAATAAATAACTTAATCATTATTTGTTAACATATATAGCAATTTCTTGTAACTTTTGGATATATGTCAAATAATTTAAAATAAATAAGTGATCATAAATATAATATTCATAATAATTGTTATGAGTTAATTAATATTTTTCAACTTCATTATAACTTAAAATTAAAGGATGTAACTACAGATAATGCAGATGTGAATCTTTGGTGGACGGGCTAGAAAAAGACCACGTGTACCCATATTTAATTTTTTATTATAAGTTATAGATTATAGATTTATTTTACTTGGTGCAACATCTTCTCTAAATTTGCCTTTTGATAATTTAAGCCTAGCCTTCTTCGTGCCCATAGAATAGGACAATTCATCGACATCAATTTCATAATCATCAACCAATAAAGGAATATAGTCCTCGTTGAGGTAAAAAAACAAGTATTATCATTTGCATGAACGTTTGTTTTCAATTGATCATCACAACAACTACTCCTTTGTTATATAATCATGATTCCCGTAAAGCTGTACACATGTTTTTTTTATATCTTGTGTCATTGTCATCATAGGTTTCAGGTGTTCTTAAAACATGAGAATGATATCCCATGGAACATCTCTAGAAATGAATGGCCACTTTGTGTGTATAAATATGAACTTGGGTTTTTGACCCTAACCTAGTTACACTAGAAATCATATAGAAGCACCACACTTTTATAAATAGATTTTTTTAGCAACACTAAGTTTTGAAGAAATTGTGTAATACCGGAAGAACACTGACTTGTCTTGATTGCATTTATGTAGGAAATCGAAATAGCGTCTTCAAACCAATCATCATAATCTTCTCCATTCAACTCGAGAATTAGATCGATTATATGAAGAGGTAGTAATCGCAATGATTTTGTCTCTTAAGATTGTCATGCCTCTTTTGAGACACAAAGGATATAATCATATAAAAGATCGTAAGAATATTTTTTGTTTTGATGATCACATATGTTCAATCACTACATTAACTATTTTCATTCTACAGGCATGTTAACATACGAAGGATATAAAAGGTCTTGGAAAACTCATCGATCATACTTGCTATCAAACTTTTAGAGTCCACTTTAAAAGTTATTCTTTAGGACTTACTTCTCATCACATTTTCCATTTCCTTGATATAAAATGTACAAATTAGTAACCAGAGGTAAGAAACTAGTGACAAAGTATTATATATAGTGGTAACTAACGTTACTTTACTACTCAAAAGTAACATATAAACGACAGAATTACAACAAAGACATAAAGTTCGTAACAATTTGATGATATAATGACAATGACGATCATAACCAATATTAAAACTTATATAAAAAGAATGTTAAATTCTATTAAATAAAAACAAAAGATTAAAGACAAGCAAAACTGTTGTTTATCAATTGGTAAAATAAAAAAAAATAGTGATATTTTGAAACTTTCAACTATAAATGAAGACATTATAATACACTTCATGTAAAACGATGATGAGGAAATAATCAAAATCATATTACAAAGTTAGTTTAGAATACACGGGCGGCCTTCCACTCACTTTATTAATTTTCCCTCTTAATTTTTGAATTATTAGTCCTTAATTTGGTTGTTTCTTGACAATTCTTTGTGTTTGTAAAGGCACGAAGGCTCCAAATTAATTGTCACCGAAACCTTAATTGCCCACTATTGGCCGATGGGTATTTAAATTCTAAGATCATCAATTCTAACAAAACGGTTAGCAACGATATATATGTTATATATAACTATAGGGAGGTTGATATTTTTAAGCATGAAATACAAGATCATGAGTGTTTATATGCATAAAATGTAAGGTTGAGAACCAAATCCGTAATCTTATCTTCATATATAGCGAACACATTACCTATTTATCTCTTCGGAACATTGTTCCTCCAAAACGACAAGATTGCACCGTTCCCTCTAAAATAGTTTTACTAGTAATCCTCATAACTGATGGCTTGACTAATGGTAGTTGTTTGTCTGTAATCTTTGATAGAAAGTTTTTGACGATGATACACTTTTGTTCAATAATGTTATATTAATTAAAATGACTTATTGTTAGCTAGGAACATGTTTTATAATTAATTTTAATCGTAGAAAAACTAATTTAGGTTTTAAGATTTACTCATGAAAAAACAAATGGACCTCTATAGTTTTTATTTCATACTTTTCCTAAACACTTTTCTATCCTTTTGGCGAAATTGCAAATCAAGGTTCCTACCTACTATTCAAAGAACTCCAACTTTTAAGTAATCCAGTCAATTAAATTAACGTCGCATATAACCCGACCTTTTTGTCACATTATAGAACATATGACATATAATATACACTTCTTTGAACATGCTACCGCAATCATGCAAAGCAAGTTGAAAAACTCTAGTATAAATGCATAATAATATTACAAACATAAAACCACACTTGAGTCTTGACCACAAGACAATCAGTTCTCTGATATCTTCTACATTCAAGCAGCAAGCCATCTATGGCATCCGTTACTTCACCGCATTCCGCCATATCAGTGAAGTCGCCTCCACCGGAGTACAATGTTAGCACCGGTAGTACTGGTGGTGTCAAGAACCATTTGGTGGTTGATGTGGTCTTGAGGGTCATGTTGTTTGCAACTTCCTTGATTGGTATTATTGTTATGGTCACTTCTAAACAAACCAAGCTGATACCGGTTGCACCGGGCTTGGCTATACCCATGGCTGCAGAGTTCAGTCAATCACCTGCTTTCATGTAAGTAACTGACTAACAGTTGGTTTGACAAAATCTAATATCCTAAGTGACATCTACCGATGTGACGTTTTTTTTTTTTTTTTTTTTTTTTGTGATGCAGATATTATGTCGCGGCGCTGTCTGTCGCGTGCTTGTATAGCATCATTAGTGGTGTGTTATCAGTCATAATGTTGAAGCCCAAAGGAAGCTCCATTGAGATGTTGTTTCACTTTCTGATGCTTGATGCGGCAAGTTTATAAATAAAACCTACTACTACACAAATGGGCTTTTGCGACCATAAAAAACTGTCGCAAATTTGGGGCCGGAATGGTTTGCAACCAAAATCAAAACGGTTGCAAAATTGTGGTCGCCACCAATTACGTTGCAAACAGGGCGCAAAATTAGCGATACAAAATTGTTAAAAATAAGTTAAGGCTAAAAACAAGCCGGTTGCAGATGGTCATAAAATCAAGCACTTTTTTTCGCTGTGTAGATGTAGGAAAAAGATATTAAAAGTGAAATTTAAAGTTAAATGTCGGTCGTAAAATTTACAACTGATTTTATTCGGTCATAATACATGTTTTGTTGAATGGCAAACGGAAAAAAAACCGGAAAAAATGTACGAAAACGGAATACAAATATTAAATTTAAAAAAAAAACAAAGAAAAATCAAAATTAAAAGTAGCCGTAAAAGTGTAAAACGGTTGTTAGAGAGCGGTACCAAATCTAGTGTCCACAAACACAAAGCCTCGTAAAAAGGTCGGTCGCAAGAATTGCGACTAGAAAATAAAAACCCCGGTCGCAAAGCGATCAGAAAATGGGTTTCGCTTTTATAGCAAACTTGTTGGAACTTTTGACAAAAAATGTTTTTGTCAGAAATTCTTGTCGGGAAATTAACAGTTTTTTAGTAGTATAACCCCTGGTCGCATAGCGATCACAAAATAAGATCGATCACCTACAAAGGTTTTCTTGCCACAATATTTTGGACGCAAATTAGTTGTTTAAAGCTCATTTCGACTGATATGCAACGGGAAATATGGTCACAGATGGTTAGTTTTCTGGTATTGACCTTACTAATTTCTTTAAAAACAATTCTCTTGAGAAACTTTTGTTATCTCCTTGTATCGTTTATGGTAGCTCATGTAACTTAATGAATTAACATATAACTATTTGTATGCTATGCTGCAGCTTCTGCTAGGTATCATGGCTTCTGCAACAGGAGCAGCAGGAGCCGTAGCTTACATCGGATACAAAGGAAACTCTCATACGCGATGGAACGAGGTTTGCAACATGTATGATTCCTTCTGTGGTCATATTGCAGCCTCTGTTACTCTATCACTCTTACCGTCTGTTGCGCTTGTATTGCTCGTTTGGCTCTCCGGTTTCGTGCTTTCGAAGAAGATTGTGAGATGATCTTTAGGCTGCAAGAGAGAAAGTTTCTTGTATCACTATTTTTGTTAGTTTCTTTTGTGTGGGATTTGAAAGCTTGGGTATACGTAATCCTTTGTACTAGTTTGTGTTAGTGAAGTTTCTGACGAATAAAGAGTACACAAGAACAGAAAATAATTACAGTGATACTTCTTTGTCATATAACTCACCGAATAAAAACATAGTGGTGCGAAATTAGTGGATTACTACTTAAACAATAATTGTTGATTTAAATCCTGAAGAGGATATGATAAATGTGAAGATTTTAAGAGATGAGCCAGTAAGTGTATAAGCACTACAAGATTTAAGACCTATCGCGACGACAAATGTCGACGACAAAAACCAAAAACCAAACTGATCCTATGGCGACGACATGTTGTCGCGATAGGGTGACCTATAGCGACAACACCTTGTCGTCACCATAGGTCTTGTCGCCATAGACTCTTTTTCTTGTAGTGAAGTGAGTTGTTGTAAAAAAAATTACACTAAAGTATTCAAGGTACATAGCTGACCAATACAGTCAAAAGTCTCTCACTCATTTCTATTAATTTCTTATTATTAAGAAAATTAGTAGGCGTAAATCTATGAGTTGCAACGGAGTTGTTGATGTCGCGAGAAATCTGCAACATTTGGCTTAGAATAATATATCGATACGTAACTAGATAAACAGAAGAACGTATACCATTCTCGGCCTTTAGAATTAGATCAAGTGGAGATAAACAGAAGAACGTCATATTAGTATTATCATAACTTAATAAAACGAGAAGGAAAAACCTCGTCACTTAATTAATATATGAAATGAAAGAGTAAAATAGTTTTGATTACTTGTATAGTTGTACGTTTGTGTTTCAGTTAAAAGTTGCGTCGAAGCTAGCATATGTATGTATCCAACACAAAGCAATTGTGGGGAAGACTACGTTTAGACCCTAGGTTACATTGGAGTTATTATGTTTGTAATGTCCAAACAATAGGTTGGTGATTCCCTAGTCATGATGAATGAATATCTATATACGGTAAGAAAGTTAAATCTATAGTAGTTAAAGAGTATTATTTCCAAAAAAAGATGAAGAGGAATTTCAAAACGAAAGCCAATTATATGGAGTACAACTTTCAAATTTTCTTAACAAATCATCCGCATGTATTATCCTGCAAAACAGGAGGTAGAACTATTATTTCTAGTATAAATATAAGGGTGTAGCATACATTCCCACCATAAGGGCAAGGTTCTCTTTGCTGCTATCAACATTCTAGTGAGTAGTGACAATGGCACCCCATAACGCCACTGCTCCTCCGCACACAGCGGTTAATATGGAGATGCCGTTGAAGTGGTCAGCACAAACACCAGACCACAAGGCTAGTAAAGGTGTACATGGTGTCAAGAACCATGAGGCGGTTGATGCAGCCTTGAGGGTGGTGGCGTGTGTAACTGGTTTGGCTGCTGTCATTATTATTATCACTTCTAAACAAAGCAAGATGATACCCATCTCGCAAACTGTGTCAATACCCTTAGATGCGAATTGGAATCAGTCCCCAGCTTATATGTAAGTATTAAGAAACAAATGCATGCTTTGGTAGTGTTTGATATGCATGAATCTTAGGTGAAATGGAACGCGTCATTCCGTCGCAATGAAAAAACAAAAACATGTTTGTTGATCACAATGAAATGGAATAGATCATTGTATAAAGAATGTGATTCTTCCTTTCTAATAATTTTCACTCCTTGGGGTAAGCAGTGAATTCACTGCAAAGTTGTCCTAGGGGAGGCAAAATTCACACACTACATGATTAGTGATTTTTTTTTCTTTTTCTAATATCTTACTTAAGATGTAATTTAGTACTTTTTAATAACTTGTAATATTTAATTTTTAAAAAAAAATCCAAATAAATATTCTTTTTAATATATATGTTTCCATGCATTCTGATAAAATTTTTAATAAGCAACAAAGACCTCTGGCCTCAAATGGAATCCATCTTGACTTTATGAACTATTTTTGCTTATGATGCAGATACTTTGTAGTAGCCTTCTCAGTGGCTTGCTTGTATAGCATGATCACTGGTGTTTCATCAGTGTTAGCTCTAAAGAAAACAGAAGGAGCCTCGACAAAGCTGCATTTTTATTTGCCGATACTAGATTCAGTAAGCGTTGCTTGCACCCTACTAACTTACCGGCTAAGGGAAATACAGGGCATGGAGGTTTCAATATATATTAGCAGGGACGACAATTCCTGACACGACTCGAACTCCAACCCTAACACACACGAAAAAACATGTTATGGGTCCACTAAAACGACATAAACAAGTCAATTAGAACACTACCCTTTTAATAAATAAGTTAACCGGACATGACCCATGTAATAAGTTTATATTTAGATGTCTATAGATAAAAATTTTAAAATTTAAACTTATATTAAAATTTTAATTTTTCTTTAATATTAACTTCTACAAGTGAAATTAACTTTCCCTTTCATAAGCTCTTCAATTTGAACTATTTTATATTATTACTTCTAACACATGTTCATAATTCTTTTCATTTAACTTTTCTAAACTCGAGCTAAATATATAAACCCACATTTGTTAATTGAGAATGAAAGATAAAACAACAAAAACAATTATAAGCGACACTAATTAACAAAAGGTTTCATTCGAATAGGACTAATGGATTGTGTAAATTGTTACTAAGTCACTATGTACTATTCATGTTCACATTTACACATTAAACAGGTCGACCCAAACACGAGAAAAATTAAAGTGGGTTAGACACAACACATATAAATATATAGGTCGGGTTAGGATTGAAGAATTCAACCTGTCAACCCGAGACCCACCAACCCACCTCACTCTCAAACCAACACGATTCACGCCTTGTATATAATTAAGGGTCTAGCCATTGAGCGAATTATTTTTATTGGTGGGTGATTTAGACTAGAAGTGATATTTAATACTAATCCAAAAACTAGACAATTCGTAGAAGGGGAAGTAAATTATTTCAAAAGTAATTTTTTTAAATATAGTTTTATTTTTATTTAATAACTTGTAATATCTATTTAATAAAAAGTTGAATACATAGTTTTGGATAATTTTTTTCTATATTCTAATTTAAATCTTATTGATAATTGAGTTAGCACTCAAAATAAAGTCTCTTTTATTTTCACAAGAACATACAAATATTTTATTTTGAATACAATTCGCTTTTCAATAAAATTTTTATAAAAACGTAATAGTAAAAATTAGACAAGAATGTGTATTTTAATTTTAAATATTTTAATTTTAAAGGTTTTAAATATTACAAGCGGTTATTTTAAAAATCAAATTATATATTACATTAACGTATTAAAAAGAAAAAAAAACTAATAATTAATACCCCCTCCAAACAACCCAACCCCCACCCCCACCCTCACCCTCCATCCCACACACAACCCCACCCCACCCCCATCCCCAGACACAAAGTGTAATTTTTTTTTTATTTTGCTTCTCATTCAAAGGAGTAATTTAGTTTTACGTATAAATACTAACCACCTAATGAAAAAACACACACACACACACACACATTTAGCATATATTAAACAACTACATTTTATCAATGCCCAAAATCGACTAGTACCTTATCTAAATTTCCCTATTGTTACATTTTTCATCCATAAAATACAAGCACTATGTATTTTCTGACCATTGGTGTTTCCGTCTAAGAACTCCCTCCCCTTCTAGGTAACATACAATTGGTAAATATAAAGCATGAATTGTGACAAATTTAATAAATCTATAACTAATACTAAGTGTGTGGTGTATGTAGCTGATGTTGGGTATTGTATCTTCGGCACTAGGAGCAGAACTAGCGGTAGCATACATAGGACTCAGAGGAAATCCTCACTCATTCTGGAAGGAGATTTGCAATGCGTATGGGTCCTTCTGTCATCACTTAGCGGCCACTACTATTATGGCACTCGTATCCACTATCGCGCATCTACTACTCGTTTGGCTCTCGTATTACTCTCTTTGGAGGAAAATTGCGAGGCAATAGTGGTCGATAAGCTAGAATATTAATTTATGTACCAGTTTGATATTATTTAACTTTCTGCAAGCGGACACACTTCGATGAGTTTATGCTTTTGCTTTGTGCTAGTTTGAGCTTGAAATTTATAAAGATGATGGACTTATTAATAAAATGTTCAAGATAATGGTTAATTTAAGTTAACACTTAAGAAGATGTAGTACTTTGGATTTGTTAATGTTTTTAGTTTGGAAAAGTGTTTTTTTAAGTGGTAGTTTTTATTTATTTATCAAGGATGTGCCACTCATACGCCAAAATTTAAAAGAAAAGAGTCGCCCTGCCTAAACGCTGGTGTTAAGTTTTCACCTTTGGCTTTGGTTAATCAAATTAAATTTTTCTATTAATTATGATAAAGATAATTATAAGTAAATAAATATCAGGTAGTTTACACACATGAAAGTAATAAACTTCTTACGTAAGTTTTCATTTGGTTTTGATAAATCATGTTAAGGAATCTGGGACTTTCGCATGCAATCAACAAGTTACTCAAAGCGACAACACGTTCACATTGTTGTTAAAAAAGATGGCCGGCATAACATCAGGGCGAGATTGGGTGATTGCTTATGATAAGTGGGTATGACAAAATAGGAGAACTCAACCCAAAAACTAGTCGGATGGGCGAGGGAATCCATTTGATCTATAAACCCACATCAATGGCCCATACAAATGATGTGAAATAAGTCTCATACCTAACAATGATTCAGTTCATAACAAAAACAAAGGTTTATACTATAAAATAAGTGTCACAATTGTGTCAGAAATAACTGTTTCCTATGCATTTGCGACACATATGTGTAAATTACCCAGTTTTCTAATACAAGTGCAGCCAAATAACAAGCTAATAATAGAGGCAAATAAACAATCACCCGGACAGCTAGTTGTCCGCCAGTGATAAAGTGCGAAGTAGAGTTGTGTTGTAAGGGCATTCACAATCCATCCCCCATCACCATCCATAATTACACTAAAAATCATTACTTTTTGTTTCTGCTTTTCAATTAAATAAAATTTATACATTTATCATTACATTTTCTCTCTCATCCACTCACAACCATTTTCAAAAATATTAAAAAAATTATGGCGGTTGTACCGTGTTTCCTCAAATATAAGGAAACACGGTACAATCCCCATAAATTTTCTATCTCTTTCACTCACAATCGCTTACAACCATCCCATACTATAGGACACCCATTTATATATATATATATATATATATATATATATATATATATATATATATATATATATATATATATATTATATATATATATACACGGGGAACGCGTGCTGTGAATACTCTAACACCCTTTCAGTTGGTGGGGGTTATTTGGAAAGAGTAGAAAAAACAAGAAAAGAGAGCCCTGCCAAGAAGAGAGCTGGTGGGCAGAGCCACATCCACGACCTTCGCGACCACGTCCTCTGCCCCGTCCCCGGGCAGATTGCTGACCGCGCCCGCGTGTGGGGTAGTCCCCACGCTGGTGCTGCTGAGAGTGTGGAGGGTGGTCGGTAGAGCCTGGAATAGAGGTGGCGTGAAGGGCGGCAGAGTTAGAGGCCTGATTCGACTTTCGGGTTTCCTCCAGAATTAGTTTCGATCGTGCTTCGTAGTAGTCGGGTAATGGGACAGTGTGTTGAAGAAGCATGGCAACACCGTCATATTGTTCGGAGAGGCCGGAGATGAGTTGTAACACAAAGCGTTGGTTAGTCACCGGAGAACCGACGTTTTCAAGTTGATCGGCGAGGACTTTCAAGGCTTGACTGTAGGACGTGACATTCGAAAACATGTCAAGTCGGGTATTGTTGAACTTGTGTTCAAGGTAGACGGCTCTAGAGTTAAGATTGTCTTGAAAGATGTTGGCAAGAGAAATCCATGCTTTGACGGCAGTGTTGTTGGGTATGAGAATAGTGTGGAGCAGATCATTGGATATTTAAATGTCTAAAACGACATAAACAAGTCAACTAGAACACTACCCTTTTAATAAATAAGTTAACCGGACATGACCCATGTAATAAGTTTATATTTAGATGTCTATAGATAAAAAATTTAAAATTTAAACTTATATTAAAATTTTAATTTTTCTTTAATATTAACTTCTACAAGTGAAATTAACTTTCCCTTTCATAAGCTCTTCAATTTGAACTATTTTATATTATTACTTCTAACACATGTTCTCTAATTCTTTTCATTTAACTTTTCTAAACTAGAGCTAAATATATAAACCCACATTTGTTAATTGAGAATGAAAGATAAAACAACAAAAACAATTATAAGCGACACTAATTAACAAAAGGTTTGATTCGAATAGGACTAATGGATTGTGTAAATTGTTACTAAGTCACTATGTACTATTCATGTTCACATATACACAATAAACAGGTCGACCCAAACACAAGAAAAATTAAAATGGGTTAAACACAACACATATAAATATATAGGTCGGGTTAGGATTGAAGAATTCAACCTGTCAACCCGAGACCCACCAACCCACCTCACCCTCAAACCAACACGATTCACGCCTTGTATATAATTAAGGATCTAGCCATTGAGCGAATTATTTTTATTGGTGGGTGATTTAGACTAGAAGTGATATTTAATACTAATCCAAAAACTAGGCAATTCGTAGAAGGGGAAGTAAATTAATTCAAAAGTAATTTTTTTAAATATAGTTTTATTTTTATTTAATAACTTGTAATATCTATTTAATAAAAAGTTGAATACATAGTTTTGGATAATTTTTTTCTATATTCTAATTTAAATTTTATTGATAATTGAGTTAGCACTCAAAATAAACTCTCTTTTATTTTTACAAGAACATACAAATATTTTATTTTGAATACAATTCGCTTTTCAATAAAAATTTTATAAAAACGTAATAGTAAAAATTAGACAAGAATGTGTATTTTAATTTTAAAGGTTTTAAATATTACAAGCGGTTATTTTAAAAATCAAATTATATATTACATTAACGTATTAAAAGAAAAAAAAAAACCTAATATTTAATACTCCATCCAAACAACCCAACCCCCACCCCCATCCCCACACACAACCCCACCCCGATCCCCATCCCCACACACAAAGTGTACTTTTTTTTTTATTTCGCTTCTCATTCAAAGGAGTAATTTAGTTTTACGTATAAATACTAACCACCTAATGCAAAAAAAAAAACAAAAAAAAACACACACACACGCACACACATTTAGCATATATTAAACAACTACATTTATCAATGCCCAAAATCGACTAGTACCTTATCTAAATTTCCCTATTGTTACATTTTCCATCCATAAAACACAAGCACTTTGTATTTTCTAACCATTGGTGTTTCCGTCTCTGAACTCCCTCCCCTTCTAGGCAACATACAATTGGTAAATATAAAGCATGAATTGTGACAAATTTAATAAATCAATAACTAATACTTAAGTGTGTGGTGTATGTAGCTGATGTTGGGTATTGTATCTTCGGCACTAGGAGCAGAACTAGCGGTAGCATACATAGGACTCAGAGGGAATCCTCATTCATTCTGGAAGGAGATTTGCAATGCGTATGGGTCCTTCTGTCATCACTTAGCGGCCACTACTATTATGGCACTCGTATCCACTATCGCGCATCTACTACTCGTTGGCTCTCGTATTACTCTCTTTGGAGGAAAATTGAGAGGCAATAGTGGTTGATAAGCTAGAATATTAATTTATGTACCAGTTTGATATTATTTAACTTTCTGCAATCGGACGCACTTCGATGAGTTTATGCTTTTGCTTTGTGCTAGTTTGAGCTTGAAATTTATAAAGATGATGGACTTATTGATAAAATGTTCAAGATAATGGTTAATTTAAGTTAATACTTAAGAAGAGGTAGTACTTTGGATTTGTTAATGTTTTTAGTTTGGAAAAGTGTTTTTTTAAGTGGTAGTTTTTATTTATTTATCAAGGATGTGCCACTCATTTCCAAAATTTAAAAGAAAAGAGTCGCCCTGCCTAAACGCTGGTGTTAAGTTTTCACCTTTGGCTTTGGTTAATCAAATTAAAATTTTCTAATAATTATGATAAAGATAATTATAAGTAAATAAATATCAGGTAGTTTACACTCACATGAAAGTAATAAACTTCTTACGTAAGTTTTCATTTGGTTTTGATAAATCATGTTAAGGAATCTGGGACTTTCGCATGCAATCAACAAGTTACTCAAAGCGACAACACGTTCACATTGTTGTTAAAAAAGATGGCCGGCATAACATTTGACCTATAAGCCCACATCAGTGGCCTGTACAAACGATGTGAAACAAATCTCATACCTTACAATGATTTAGTTTATAACAAAAATAATGGTTTATACTATAAAATAAGTGTCACAATTGTGTCAGAAATAACTGTTTCCCATGCATTTGCGACACATATGTGTAAATTACCCGGTTTTCTAATACAAGTGCAGCCAAATAACAAGCTAATAATAGAGGCAAATAAACAATCACCCGGACAGCTAGTTGTCCGCCAGTGATAAAGTGCGAAGTAGAATTGTGTTGTAAGAGCATTCACAATCCATCCCTCATCACCATCCATAATTACACTAAAGATCATTACTTTTTGTTTCTGCTTTTCAATTAAATAAAATTTATACATTTATCATTACATTTTCTTTCTCATCCACTCACAACCATTTTCAAAAATATTAAAAAAATTATGGGGGTTGTACCGTGTTTTCTCAAATATGAGGAAACACAGTACAATCTCCATAAATTTTCTATCTCTTTCACTCACAATCGCTTACAACCATCCCATAATATAGGACACCCATTTATATATATATATATATATATATACACACACACGGGTAACGCGTGCTGTGGTAACGCGTGCTGTGAATACTCTAACACCCTTGCAGTTGGTGGGGGTTATTTGGAAAGAGTAGAAAAAACAAGAAAGACATTTAAACATCTAGGTGAAATTTTTTATGTTAATTCTCATATATATACGCATACAGCAAATAATTGATTCCAGAAGTTTGGAATAAAAAAATGAATTTATTTTTTGTTTTTTTTAAAAGTACATTCAATACTCCGTTATTTTCAAGTTTTTAACTTTGCTTTTTGTTTTCCTCTTTATATTAGTAATCTTTTTAATGGTTTCAAATCTACTCTTAAATCTATGTAACGTGCTTACTAATCTTTTTAATGGTTTCTAATCTACTTTTAAATGTATCTGACATGGTTACTAGCTGTAGGATTTGAATCTAAATCCTACTATTTGAAAATAGCTATTTTCATTTTGGTATAATATGTTTTATTTCTTGTCGGTATAAAGTAAAATATGTTAAAAGGCAAATTACATACATATTATAAAGAACAGTTTGTACTCTATTATTTACAAGTTTCTAACTTATACTTTCTTCTTGTATTTTTACTTAACTTTCATTTTGAAAACAAGTCAATATTTATGTGCCAACGTTTTGATATGTACATCCAATTAACACACTTCAATGCTCATTTGATGGGTTGGCACATATAATATACATAATGTATTAATGTGCTACGCAACAGTGATTAGTAATCAAATTGGGTGTTCATTAAATATATTATTAGATTGACTTGACTTACTTTGTTTCTGCTTCGCCCACGTTTAAAGACCAAAGCGAGTGGCCATGCTTGAATCTAACATCAAACTAATGCCCAGTGGTTAATCATAAAATTAGTGACTATAAAATATTTAATCAAAGTAATATATATGTTATATTTTATATTACTAATTATCAAGTGGTTTATGTATTATGATATTGTACATCATGCTTATCAAGTGTGTTATGCATGAATTAGTTGTACTCTTAGGTTTATTGGGTTGTACCCAACAACTTGATGAGCAATTTATTATATTGCAAAAATACTAATTACTAACTTGGTTATGTATTATGGGTTGTACTATGTGTTTAGTGGGTTGTATCCACTTTTTTTTAACTCTAACAATTTTATTTTAACCTAATACTTTTACATTTTTTACAATTTAGCTCAAACATTTTTTTTACTTTCAACTTTGGTCTCTATACTTTTCATCTTTTAAAATTTTTTCGTTTTATGTTACGCTCTGAATTTTACGTGTTAACACGCTACAACGTGCTTGTGTGATTCAATGTTTTTATTCTTATTTTTTTCCTCGTTTAACTGCTACGTCGCAGGGCGTTAGTCCTAGATCGACTTACTTATTGTTTTAGATGTTTTACGATTCGATTGTGTGGTTCAACGTTTTTACGTCTACTTTGCGTTCGGTTTTATTTTTTTGTTTTTTATTTCTTTTTTAATACAAGTTTTTTTGGTGTTGGTGAACACTGACAGTGCTGTATCATTGGTGCTACTTGAAATGATTTTACGCCCCTAGCTGCAACGCGGGGTGTTTAATGCTAGTTTAATGTAATTTTCTAGATGATGTTTCTTAATTGTAACATTGAAGCTTAGAGAATTTGAAATCAACAACCAGGATAATTTGAGAGTAGACACACTTTCAGATCGAAATTATTTGGTGGTTCATCCGGATAAATTAGTCGGATATAACTCAGATGCGAATCAAGAATAAGTATGGATTTCTATGAGATTTTCATGAACAAGAAGAAGAACAAAGAGAGTGGGGGATAAAACTACCGTTTGAAGTTCTTGAACCGGTCAGGGGCTCTGCCCTTTGGACCCCGCCAGGGCTGCCGCCACTTAAACCCCACTCCTAGAGGTTGCCGCCCCTTGGATCCCGCTCCCAGGTCTGCAATCCCCATTGCTTAGGAGTTTCGCCTTAACAAATTATAAGTTTTTAAAATCATAGATCACAATAAACTCAAACAAGTTCGTGCTTCGCATCTTCTCACTTGTTTAGTGAATATTATGATCACACTGATCAAAAAGTATATCCAACTATATTAAAATATCTAAAATAAAGTACTTTGATGGATAACTCGAATCTCGATCATAAACTTTAGAAAATCAAGAATGAGTGATGCATGCTTCTATATATTATGAAATTGTGTCTCTGAAATAGACCAATATTACAAATTATAAAAGTTGAACCATCAAAATTATATGTTAGAATGACACAATACATATGAAAACGTGTGTCATTTTGTTGGTTAAAAGAGTTGTTGGTTAATTCATAGTGTTGGTTTCCGTCTGTACAAACTTAGTTGCTATAGATGATTGGCTTCTGTCACTAGAAACCAAGTTGCAAATGATGGATCAGATGATATTAATTACTACTTACTAGTGATGGTTTAATTATAATGAATTATGCTATACATATCCCCATCTACTATTTGTCATCTCTCTTTCAGAAAATTATTTTAAAACTTGTCATATTTTACATCAGATTTTTTTTTTGAGTTTTAGAAAAAAAAAGGTTTTCTTTTTTTAGTAAGTTTCAAAAACACTTTTTTTATAACGATATAAAAATATATTTAAAAAAATTAATATAATAGTTTTTTTGGTTAAAAAAACTTTTAAAAATATTTTTTTTTAAATTGGAAATAGAGCTAAACGAACTTAATTCAACCGATTAAATCGCTTAAACCGATTTATTCGGTTCGGTTATCCGACTAAACTTGATAAATCATTTATTATTTGGTTTATACGGATAACGGAGCCGAATAAACAAGATTTTGTGTAACCGTTAACCGAAGTGAAAACCAAATTTACGATTTTATTCGAATTTTACGGTTACGGATGCGATTCGGTTTTCATTTATTTTCTGATTTTGGCTTTTTTAGAACACTCGTAACCACTACAAATATAAAATAAAAGACAAAAAAAATACAAAGACTAATAGTAATAATAAATAGATTTACTTTATAACTTTAGTTTAAAAGGGGTGATATAATAAATAAAAAAACTTAAAAGCAAAAATGAATTATTTTTATAAATTGAATGAAGGAGTACAACAAGTAAAAAACTCTCAGCCCGCTCATTACGAGCGAGAGCCACTTCTCCCAGAAACCATGAGCCACAAACTTTTTAAACATTCGTACACTCAAATCAACCAACACGAAGCAATTATTGTGCAGAAGACTACGTTCAGGCCCAGTTACATTGGAATTATTATGTTTATAATGTCCAAAGAATATATTGGTGACTCCCTCAGCATAACGAATTAGACTAAACTCCCTTCAATAAATTCTTTAAACTTGATATTTACCCCACACGCACACATACAACAATTAATATCATTGCAACAAAGTTAAATCTGTGGTAGTTATAGAGGAATATCAAAAACAAAAGCAAAGAATTAATTATGTGTAACCCCACTTTCATATTTATATCAATTTTATAAAAATTATCCACATGTGTTATAACTATAACTATATAACTATATAACGGTGCAGCATGCACTCCGATTGACCATAAGGGTTAGCTTCTCTTTGCTCCTATCAACCTTATAGTGAGTCTATAGTGACAATGGCACCCCCTAACACCACTGCTCCTCCACATGCCGCGGTTAATATGGAGATACCGGTGAAGTGGTCAGCACAAGCACCAGACCACAAGGCTAGTAAAGGTGCAGATGGCGTCAAGAACCATGGGGCGATTGATGCAGCCTTGAGGGCGATGGTGTTTGTAGGTGGCTTAGCTGCTGTCATAGTTATGGTCACTTCTAAACAGAGCAAGATGATACCCGTTTCGCCCGTCATGTCAATACCCTTGGATGCGAATTGGAATCAGTCACCTGCTTATATGTAAGTATTAAGTAACAAAAGTTTCTTTTGGCCCAAAAAATGGCATCATATATATATCCATGTGATTTTATGTACTATTTTTGCTTATGATGCAGATACTATGTAGCAGCCTTCTCAGTGGCATGCTTGTACAGCATCATCACTGGTGTTGCATCAATTTTAACTCTGAAGAAGACTGGAGGATACTCGACAAAGATGCAGTTTCATTTGTTGATACTAGATTCTGTAAGCACTTCTTGTAGTACCCTATCAGGAGGATACTCGACGAATTTGTTGTTACATCAATAAATTTCTTTCAGAACTTGTAATATGTATTGTTAAACTGCATATCATACATTGCGCATGCAGCTGTTTTTGAGTATTGCATCTTCTGCAGTAGGAGCAGCACTAGCGGTAGCCTACATAGGACTCAAAGGGAATCCTCATTCATTCTGGAAGGAGATCTGCAATGCGTATGGGTCCTTCTGTCATCACTTATCGGCCTCTATCACTATGGCAATCATATCCACCGTTGCATTTCTACTACTAGTTTGGCTCTCGTATTACACTCTTTCAAGGAAAATTGGGAGGCGATAATATGTTTGGTTAACTTATGTACCAAATTTGATTTGATTTACATTCTGTTATTCGACTTCTGTGAGTTCGATCTTGCTTTTGTTTTGTGCCAGTTTAAGTCTGAATTGTATGATCAGTAAAGGTTACACATGATCAATTGTTCAAATAAAATGGTGAATGTGCTGAAAAAATTAGTTTCAAATATTACATTTATATACGAGTTATATAATTATTAATTTAATGGTTTATGATCTTCATGACGTTCCAAACACGATAAAATGTTTCCTAAGTGTAGCCAAGATAAATAATAGACGCTCAAAGTAATGAGTTTGATTAGGGTCGCACCCCATGAAATTTTACTTTTTTGTATATATAAGATCTAGTCCTAGCCGACTCCTAAAAATTTGAACACCGACCCCATATAACTTTGATACCGATGCCAAACAATTTTGATACCGATATCAAGAAAAATAAATTTAACATCTAGAATTATACAACTACAAACCTATTGTAAATTATTAACACATATTCTAGAATTTCTTATAAACTCAATATCCATTATTTTAGTTTTTTCTTTATGATTTAGTATTTTACATGATGTGTTAAGATGATTTTAAAAAATATATTAACAAATATATAGTAAGAAAATTTTAAAAATGATATTTTTTAAACGGTTTGTTTTAAGACAAAATGCTTAATTTATTTTTTGAGAAAAACAAAAAAAAAGTTTAAAAAGTTGATTTTACTTAAAATTCTTACTCGTACGTAATTTAAATCGTATCTTATCTTATCTTAAAATATTGTTTTATAATTAGTAAATTTTTATTCTATTTAATATTTTATTTAATCAACGCGTATAAAATACGGGTTTACTAACTAGTTTGAATATAAATGATTTTAAAAAGAACATTTTTTTGTATTTTAACATAATTTATGGGCTGGGGTTTCAGTGTTCACTAGACACAATCATTCCTAACAATATGTTAATGTTTTTATTAACCGTGTAGTATACATGTACTAACATAATAATTATTAAACAATTGATCACAATTTATAAAATTAGACCATTAGTGACAATTAGAAGACGATTAGTTCAATCACACATATATGATTCTAAGAGCAATGTGGTGTCTTTGGAAAGCCAGAAATGATATTTTTTTTTTAAAAAAAAATGGCGGATTCTATCAATATAATGAGAGAGATCAAAACTTTGAGTTTTCTATGGATCACAAAAATTGGTTACTTGGAATTCTTGATGTAACTTTTCTTTTGTTCATCATTTGTAATCTCCAGCCTCTACTAGCTACTTTCTCGTTGGCTTTTTTAATAAAAATCTCGCCGTTCAAAAAAAAAAAACATTACCAACCCATGCCCTAACTGCCTAATTTTTACTAGAATTCATGTTGTCAGAATGCCTATCGTTAACCGCCTTTGGTCTACAGTTACACTCCCCTCTCTCAAACTTGATTCTAACAACCAAAAATTCTCAATTTAGGTATTTGTTTTTTAAATTTATTCAAAAAAATTACCTTTTCTAATTATTTCCGAGATTATTTGTTTGATTATTTGAATCTCGGATTGAAACTTATTGGTTATATATTTTATGAATTGCTTCTTGATTTTATAATATTTTATTCTACTTTAAAATATTTTCTCTAGATGACATAATCGGATTAGTGAAGAGAATCTGAACAAAAACAATATTTGTTATATTGAAAAATGCTAGTGTAAAATATATCAATAAATAAAAACTTGAAGAGAGCAATTATAAGAATATTATAAATCAATTATTGATTTTTAGTGACGAATAATCGGATTGGTGATGAGGATTTGAACAAAAATAATATTTGTTAAATTGAAAAATGCTAGTGTAGAATATTTTAATAAATAAAAACTTGAAGAGAGCAATTATAAGAATATTGTAAATCAATTATAGATTTCTAGTGACGAATAACACATTTTTATTATATATTTGAAATTAAATTTGGTTTTTATGTAATTTAGCTGACCCGAACCGTTATTTTGTGACCCCAAAAAATTCTAGTCCCATGAAAAAAAATTCTGAGTTCGTCATTAAATTTGTTATCAAGCTGGAAATGAATACAATATACATGTCACGCGCAAACCTTGGAGAGTAATACATAAGTGGAAGCATTCCTTGGGTTACCATAGACCCATCGTAGAGATGGGAAGCCAAATGGATGCAAATGAAATCATCCATTCACCCTTACGTGCATGCATGCCTCATGATTGTAACTAGCTAGAGCCAATGCGCTTAAATACGTAATGTAGCATTTTGAGAATTTGCTTTGCACTTCGGACACACTTAACTTCTCTAGCAGCTAGAGAGCCGACTTTATATTTTTGAAGGTTGGTTCAACTCTACTAAAGGCATTATTGTTGATCGATGCATAGTGTTGGCATGAAGTAAGTTGATGTCAATGGGCGTCTCATTAGCATGAACTTGTTGCTAATATATCTAGTTGGTTGCCGCTGATGGCAGTTGCTGTCTGATGACGATTGCTGCAAACAGTCTTGTTATTGTTGGTGGGTGTTACTAATGACTCGGTTAGTGCTAATGGTGGTTAATATTGTAGTTACTACTAGTAGCTCGGTTAGCATTGATGGTTGATGGGGTTACTACCGATGTTGCAATTTCAACCAATCACTTACAGAGCATTGTAACGTTTTGTCATTTAATGAAATGATGGTTTTGGTTTACCACATAAATCCATATTAAGAGAGAAAACACACATAGAAGGAGCAAAAGCGTCCAAATAGAAAGTCTTTTAAAACTAAAAAATGTAAGAAGTAATCTTAACCATCAATCTTTTAAATCAATGGTTAGGATCAAAATGTAGAAAAAAGTTTATTAGAAGGATACTTTACGAATAGATACTTTTGTTGACTTTTTGCAAATTCCCATATTTTTTTAAAGCGTTCATAACATTTACGCACGACATTATTTTTTACAAATATACATCATAAAAACAAACGTTTTTTAATCTTTAAAATGAGTACAGTAATGTTAGATAAAAAGATAAAAAAAACTTACGTTTTAAGCCCATATCTTGTTATCGTGTTTTTAGTGCAACTCATTATGTTTTTTTGTTAGTTATGTTTTTCTGAATAATATTATGTTTTTCTAAAATGATAAATTTTACAAAAAGATAGTAATGGAATAGCATTATTGTGTATCTTTTATATGTAAAATGCAATACTAAATTAACAAATAATTAATCTAATACATTAAAAATGATGACAAATAACATAATATCTCATTGTGTTTTTTGATAATCATTGTGTTATCTTGAACACCGTAAGTTTTGAAAAATATATTGGTGAAATAGTATCATTATGTACTTCTAATGGTAAAACACAATGCTTGATAACAAGTTTATGTAATCTATTAAAAATAACATATCGTATTATCTTTAACACTATAAGTTTTAAAAAATATATTGGTGAGAGTATATCATTGTGTACTTCTAATTGTAAAATACAATGACAAATAACAAGTTTATAATCTGTATAAACAATGACAAAATAACATAAAGTAATCTAAAACGTACAAGACAATGATTAATACACATAACAAATGGTGCGCAATATATGACACAATAAACGTATAAAACACAATGAATTGATGTATTTGATACAATAACCAAAATACCATTTTCTTTAATATAATAAAAAAACACGTGTCAAACCCACAATCCTTCTTAAGTTTTTTAGATTAAACATTATGTTTACTGTAACCCTACCCTAGAAGAAGATACTAGCTATTCAAAACATTAAGAGAAGAACTCTAATCGCATTGCTCCATTTCTTTTCACTACGTTCTTCTTCTTCTCCATAAACAATCAAACGCTAAAAAGTCGAATGCAATATAACACTTGCAAGCTCATATTTCTTAGCATAACTACTCGTCTTAGAGGAGTCGCATAATATGTTTCAAGAGAATTGTGAAGAACATGAGTCCTCAATCAATCCTAACCTTTTAGTTTGCTCCGTTTTACAATTGAAGATACTGCTAAGTACGTTGGGTTGAAGACTTCACCATTGTTTAACATGTACTTCATATTCATTATAATTCATTAATTTCTAATTAACAAGTAAATAAAGTATTTTTATTTAATTAAAGTTAGATTGCCGCTGGTTTAATCACACTAAAAATGAATACAAATCGCATACACGATAATGACTACCACTCGTTCAAATGTTTAAACACAATTATCATCCAATAAAGTTAGATTGCCACTTGTTAGCTCGAGTTTGATATAATGTTTTTTTTGAACGGCATAAATGTTTGATATAAATGTTCAATTAGCTAATAAGCATAACACAATTGATTAAATTTAGGCCCTGATTATGTAAATTCTTCCAATTTTTCTTTTCCCTAACACATATTGAATCGTAGGGAAATTAACTTCATCATGCGGATTCTTTACATCAGCAAACCAAATTTATTGAATGTATTGATTGATTTAAAATAAAGAAAATTACATAAATGATCCATGTGGTTTGATCAAGTTGCAAGTTTGATTCCTATATTATAAAAATTGCAAAGTTAGTTAAACATTGATAGGTTGGTTGCAAGTTTAGTCCAAACCCTTAGTGCTTATTAGTTTTTAATAAAATGGGAACTAAACTTGTAATACGTTTAAACAATAGGGTCCATATGTGTAATTTTCTTTAAAGTAAAAAAATATTAAATTCACCCGTTACCATCTTACGTGGCGCAATCCACTCTGCAACATCCACTGACCATATATATCATCCAAAATCTTTGTTATACACAAGAAAATAATGAAATTAAATCAAGAAGATAAAGAAATTAAATGAAAATTGGTTACGTTGCGTGCAATTAGCTCTACTAATGGCATCTTGAACATACGAGTTAAGCAAGTTAAAAAGTAGCCATGATAAACAAGTGTTCATGACCTCATATATTGTTTAAATAAAAACAAATTGGATTTTTTTTTTTTACTTTAAAAAATTAAGTTACAATCATACTTGATATAATAGTTATTTATAAAGTGAAAACAAAGACAAAATTGTTTCCGGCACAAACATATTAATCCGACTTTGCGGAACAAACGTGATTTTCTTCTCTAACTTTTAAATTTTTTTTTTTAAATTTCTTTTGAATTTTTATTTAAATTTATAGCTCTTATTTGATTTTTGAGTTAATTACATAAAAGGTCCCTGTGGTTACGTCTGTCACTTTCGGTTCCCAAGTTTGAAAAACTACAAGGTCAGTCCAAATGTTTGACAAAACGTAACACAAATGGGTCTCGTCATGGATGGTCGTTATTTTTTTTCCATTAAATGCTTGTAAAATGACCAAAATACCCCTGACCAATAAAAAATTAATATTTATATATCATTAAAAACAACCAACCCCAACCCCAACCCTACCACACCCCTTCACTCTCTTTCTTCTTTCTTGTTTCTTCCCCGTCCAGACCAATCGACGACGACCGCCCCGACCAACCGACGACGATCGCCCCGACCAACATCGCCATCAGACCGCCATCTCACTGACCACCATTACCACCAAAGCGCCTTACCATCTCCACCAGACCACTTCAACATCACCACAAACCACGTCATCGTCACCGCCAAACCACATCACCATCGCCACCGGACCACCGAACTAAACCGTAGCCACCTGGAACAGGCTGATTCAATTGACTGCAGCTAAAGACATCCACTGACCAATGGAAAAAAAGTCGATTCAGTAGATTCGTTGGTCGTAGATCGATAATGGAGGAGATCGATTCATCACCAATGGTACATGGCAATTCTATCAATGGTGGAGGAGGTCGATTCAGTTCGGTGATGGTGTAAGTTGATTGAATCGATGGTGGAGGAAATCGATGCAATCGATTCAATTGATGGTTACGACTGATTCAATCGACGATGGTCTCATCAGTCGATTACAACAGAGGGAAGAAGAAGGGTGTGGGTGGGAGCGATCGATGAATTTCTTGTGGAGAAGGGCGGAGGCGACCGGTGGCATTCCGATGGAGGAGGGCGGCGGTGGCGGGGCAACGGTTGGGGAACGGTGGTGCGTGGAAAAGGGGAGGGTAGGGTAGGGGGATATAAATATTATTTTATATTTATGTTTTGTTATTTATTGAAAGGGAAGTTTAGGTATTTTTAAAATATTAACAGAAAAAGTTAACGTGACATCCATGGCGGGAACCATTTGTGTTACGTTTTGTCAAACGTTTGAACCAAATTTTGTAGTTTTTTAAACTTGGAGACTAAATGTGAAAACAAACCTAACCACATGGACCTTTCATGTAATTAACTCTTGATTTTTAAAACTTTTCTGATTTTTTTTTTGATTTTAGAGAATATTGCACATATAGCTCCTATTGTTTGAGCATATTACAACTTTAGTCCCCACCTCATTAAAAACTAACAGGCACTAACGGTGGGGACTAAACTTGCAACCATCCCACAAATATTTGGATTAAATTTGTAATTTTTAAAATTTAGAGATCAAACTTACAATTTGATCAAACCACCGGACCATTTGTGAAGTTTTCAATTTAAAATAAGATGTAACTAACAAATTACCTTCCACCTAAGTGTTTTTAAAATATCTCTATGATTTTTTTTTTGTTAGGATTATAGCCTTAAAGGTGACTTGTTGTTGGCTCCGGAATGTCATCATTTTGCATGTATAGGATTTTGGATGCTTCACATCCTGTTAGAAAGTTGGAACAAGTACTCACATAATAACACCGATCATTTTCTCAGGACTTTTTTCAATATTACTAACAACAAAGACCACACAAAACTCAAGAGAATGACACTATCTATAGTTTAAAAGACTTGATCGTCAAGTCTTATATCCATACTTTACTTTAACAATAATTGACTAAATACATTCAAATTGCATCTTCTAGCCAACTTTTTACTTGTGTTTATCTGAATCATTAATTTTCACCTTTGACTCTTCTATCTTTCATATGTGCATGAATTCAAGATTATAGGCTTCACACACATTAGGCTAGATTCACTTGATTGAGCAATATGCTTCATAATCCTTTGTAGTAGCCTAATTTAGTGAAACTAAACCATTGTAATGGTCACTATGATTCGTGGGTAACCCGTCGATGATCCGTTGATAATTTCTATCGAAATTGATTACCCACAACCATATTTCTAACGGAGTTAGTGTCACTGAAATACTACTGACGAGATCCACCTTCCCTTACGAATTTATGAGATCTGTGTGTTGATAAATTAATGTCGTTTGTTTTTGTCGTGTTTGTTCACCCTCTATTTGAGAACACATATTTTAAAACTGTATTTAGTTTAAGAAATTTCATAAATGTTGTCGACATATATACAATAACCTTACTTATAAACTTCTAATTATTGAAAAGTTTGATCGAGTAATACAAACCAAAACAAGATAATTTGTGATTAATAATGATATACCACAAATACATAGCCCCCCTAACCTTCTATTTATGCTATACAAGGCTTGATCACCAAATCTTCTAATCATACTCTGATTCTTACAATAGTTAACTAAATAAAATTAAAACAAATTTATTAAATCTTCTAGCCTATTATTTTTCTTATTTGTGTTTATCTCAAACACCAATTACACATTTGACCTTTATTTTTCACTTGTGCACAAATTCTAGATTATAGCTTTCATTCTCCCTTTAATTTTGATTAGTGTCACTTAGACCTTGAATTCCCAACAACACTTGTCTTTACTCCAAGGTAATTCCCTAGTTTACCTCATGCTTTTTCTTTCAATCTACTCTTTGGTAATGTAGACTATTGTCTTCTATTGACTCGGGGGATCTTGACATCACTACCCGTTTCAATACCATCATAATAATTATTATCATGATTGGATGTTAGTTTTAGAGGTAACATATCAAACGTCGATTGTTATACGTACAGGCTTAACTAACGTACATTTGTTTTTTGCTTCAATTCTCCCGCCTTTAAAGTTTCAAGACAAAACCTAGTGGCCAAGTTTGACTGTAACATCACAAATAAGCATACTATAGCTATCTATGATAAAGATATTATACAAGAAAACGTTTTAATTAACGAAGCCTGTGTGATCTTTTCGTTTTTTTAAATAGTAAATTAAGGGTTCCTTAAAAGGAAAATTCGTTAATATGATAAACATGTTGTTACAACTATAACTATAAGTTTAACTATTGATGTATATACAGAGACGGATACAAGATTTTTTTTGTGGGAGGAGGGGGGTGGAGTTAAAGTTCTTAAAGGATTATGTAAGTAACAAATGAGACGGGTTAACATGGGTTGGGTCATAAAAGGTCGGGTAAACAAATAACAAGTAAAAAAATATTAACCCATCAAATATAACATCAAAAATATTATTCATTAAATATTTTAAGTATATTTTACAACTGCACTCTACGTGTCATCTTTTTTAAACGCTCAATTACATCTTCATTAGTAACTTTCGAAATTTCATCTATTTCTACGGCACAAATTACACAAGCGTTAAAAAAATCATCACCAATACGATTTCGGAAACTTGACTTTACACGCTTTATTGCAGAAAAACATATTTCAATGGTAGCCGTTGCAACAGACAAAGTCAATACTAACTTTAATAACCGAAAGACCAAATGATAAGAAAGATGTTTCCTTGTTTGTACCATCACTTTAGCAAAATCGGTGATACTAGTCAAGTTAGCAAAATTATCATCCTTTAGCACGTTATGTCGATACAATCCAAGTTGATGCTCAAGCAAAATCTTCTCCCCATCATTAAAATCGTATGAATAAAACTCACTTAACTTTAGTAATTTTAATGCATGAAAGCTAGAAAAAGAGTTACTCGGACTTAATGCTCCCATATTCCTAAGTAAAGTGAGTCATTTAATGATTCAACAACGGTGGTCGGTGGCCAGCGACCAAGGGGCAACCGACAGGTTTGACACTTTGACGTCTTCAATTCAGTCGGGTTTTTAGAAAGAAAGTCAAACAAGTGTTGTTGCTTCTTCATCTTCTTCTGCTTTTGTTTCTTCCTGGGGGCCCCATCATAACAACATGTGCCCCTTAAAATATATTTTTTAGGCTTAATACATATATATATATATATATATATATATATATATATACATATATATATATATATATATATATATATATATATATTTTTTTTTTTTAATTTGCACATGGATTTGGACCTGTGGATGCTCGAGCATAATCTTCTCCCCATCATCAACATAACTTGGACAAATCCATGATAGCCTTTCGATAAGAATCACAAACTATTGTGTAAGCTAACTGAGTGGTATAAATTTCATAAAAATTATTTATATATATATATATATATATATATATATATATATATAATATATATACACACGTATGTGTATATGCAATAAGAAAAAAAAAAGAAAAATAATAATAAAATATATATTGCGGTAAACACTGATTTAGTGTAGTGATACATTATATATGATGGTATATGAAATGAAAGAGACCGATCAAATTAGAATTATTTTCATATTTAAAAATCGTGAAAACCATCTTTACATATCACATAATTTATAAATTATTTTTTTAATTGTTTAAAGTGTATTTGCGTAAAATTTAACCTTATTTTTAGGTCATTATATATATATTTTTAATTTAAATTAAGCCAATGGAACGACGATGATGACGAAACAAATTACATATACGTAACTCATAGTTGTACGCTTGAAAACACGTACTTGGATATACGTAACTTTTGATTTGCATAGTTTTTATTTATAACATGGTTTTCAAAAGATTTCTTCTTATTAAACGAAAATCTCTCTATATTATTCATATTATATGCAAAGGAAGAATCACTGTGTGAAGAAAGAACGCGCGTGAGTGATTTGTCAACGTCCTGTTTCAAACAAAAGAAATCAATTGGTTTGAAACTCAAGAAACTAACATTTGTATACAAGAATTTTTTTTCATATTCATTAGTTTGTCCGGGTTTCTCTCTCTCATACAAGAGATGTTTTAACTGAAACAGTAAGTAGTAGACAAAAAAGAAACTTAAACAGGGAACAACACAAAACATATAGTCCAAGAAGAATATTTACATAGTGACACGTCTTTTAAGTAAAGCAACAAAAGTTTAAAAACTGTGTTTAAATACAAATTTGCCTGTTTGGTGTGACTATTCACATACTTAAAACTCTGTAGCACAATATAAATATATTAATATTGTACATTGATAACCTTTTCAAGGTAGTTTCATCTTTATGTCCTAAAACCATAAAGGGTTTATGCTTGAAATGGTTTAGAAAAACATATTGGTCAGTAGGATTTTGGTTATGTAACTTTTTATTTTAACTTGGGTTCCAATTATTTTAAGTTTTACCATAATACACATTACAAGAAAGCTGGGGTATCACCGGCGGAATATTTTAGACGGACAAGGTCTTTGGAAAGTTACCCAAGGATTACTAACGGATACGGTCAAAAGACATGCTAATTTTATATATTTTATATTTCGAATGCACGTCAGTAATCTATTGATAATTAAAAACGGTTTTGTAGACATCGGTGAAAAGAGGCCTGGAATCGCCATAGAGAGCAGTTTTCAGGTTTCATTTGTATGGTAATAGTTTTCATAACCAGTCTCTTCACAAGCAATGCCTTTACAAATAAACCATGCTTTCGCACAAACGACTTCTTAGAAATGATTTCTAATTTGTCTTCTTAATGTTTGCAACCGATATCCGTCGGAAGATCCTTAGGAAACGGTGAGTGGTATTCTCTATAAATACCAATGCTAGTTTGTTTCTACACATAACAAACGAAATAACTATTCTTTTTTATAAATAGTTGGTGTTCTACTCATTGGAAATCTCAAACCCTTAAATGACAGCTTTTTCATATTTCAAAATATGGAAAGTCGTTTGAGCATGCTATGTATATAATCAGTAGAGGATTCATCAGCGAGTTTATATTGAAAATCAATTTTAGTAGGTTAATTAGCTAGCAGGAATAGTTGGTCTTAGAATTTAAGTACTTAATCATGTGTGTGTAATTTTTCGATGCTCTAACGAATAAGGCTGGAATTAGTGGCATCGGAATGTGAAGCCATGCCCGTATGTCACTTCAATACATCGGAATCTTCAGACATAAACATGGAGATGACGAGAAAGCATCGTTAAGATACCCACATCTCACCATGTGCACACGATCAAACACACATATAGAGACTAGGGAATTTCCTATGGGTTATAATATTATTACTCCTACTATTATAATAATAAGAATACTTGTTGCTAATGTTGTTGTCGTTATTGTTGTTATTATTGTTGGTGTTACTGATGCTGCTAATGTTTATAATAATACTATTGTTGTTATTAGTTTTTATATCATAATTACCACTATTAATAGTAATAATAATAATAATAATAATAATAATAATATTATTATTATTATTATTATTATTATTATTATTATTATTATTATTATTATTATAATTATTATAATTATTATTATTATATTATTATTATTATTATTATTATTATTATTATTATTATTATTATTAGTATTATTATTATTACTATTAATATTAGTATTATTACTATCGGTGTTGCCATCGCATGTTCTGTCTGAAATGTCTAAATTATTCTTTTGCAAATAAACATACCATTATCATATATGAATTAATAGTTGATTCATGACATACATTTAGCCTTTGAATGGACAAAAACGTTTTAACAACAATTCCGATTTTTTTTAAGATAAGGACGTTTAATGGTTTTTATAGTATTATTATTATTACATTCTGTATTAATGAATATAAGGGTCTGTTTGTTATGACGTAATAGAATGGACGAAGGAATGTAATAAATGAGGTAATGAAATATATGAGTGAATAAAATTAATCATTACATTTCATTGTACTGTTTGGTTACCCTTTAAAAATAGAATTAATCAATACTTTGTGTTATTTGTTAGGTAGAAAAATACGAAAAAGTGAAATGTAAAAGTGGTTCCCGTTGGCAGTAGTTGGCGACGGCGGCGGCGGTCGGTGGTGGAGGCGACGGGTGCCGGTGGTTGGCGGCGGCGGTGGCCGGTGGTGACGATTGATCTTGGTGGCCGGTGGTGGTGGTTGTGCGTATTAAAAGAACCGAGTGTATGTGACATAAACGCTACCTAAGTTTTTATACGTGTGTGTATGCCGCGTGCGTCCGTATTAAAAGATCTGAGTGTATGTGACATAAACGTCTTAATGAGTATCTATCAAAAGAGGACTATATATAAAATTTGTGTTGTTTGCCCATATGTTTGTTTTACGAACACATGAGCACATGAGTGTTGTGTATATGTTTGTGATGTAAATACAAATGGATGTCCTAGAAGTTTCTAAGGCAATTGATGCTTAAAAACATATTTGAAACGAAATATCTTAGGATGGTTAAAACGTTTTCTTTGGGTTTAAATCGATCAAGTGTTTGCTCGAAGAATTAAAGGTGCAAAGATATTTAACATGGCTGGATTGTAAGGCATCATTCTCAGAAGTACTAATAGTTGGTTTTATACATCATAATTATAATTCATAAGCTGAAAATCTTTTAATTCATTGCTACGAAATCATATAAAAACCTTTCAACAAGAATTATAAAAACCTCATTGTCAAGTACTTATAAACTTTCATTGTTATAATAATTAAGTATCAAAGTCATAAATGGAGTACCGGTTTTTATTTTGGGAAGCTTTTTCATGTTATTCCAACTCATGCTTAGCTATACTTTGATTTACCAAAAAGTTAACATGACTAAGTGAGTTTTAGTTTTCGTTGAAACATAACATTCATACATTGAGAGTTCATAAACACCTTTAATCAGTGATAACAGTGAAGCTATGTCAACTCATAATGGTGAAAACGGACACAATAACTTTACATACATAATATAAGGTAACCAAATGAAAACGTCATTAAGGTAACTTAAATGTATTTACATACAAGACTCCAGTGATGTGCTTGTACAAAGCAAGAATTTTGTGATCATGCAATACATAAAACAAAACAATCATATGCTTGCACTAGGCAAGACTCCAGTTGGATGCATAATGAAAGACTTGGTAACCATGCAATGCACATAGCATGACAATCAAATGCTTGCACTAGGCAAGACTTCAATGACATGCTTGCACAAGGTAAGACTTTAGTTGTCACACCCCGACCGACTGCGGAATTATCTGGGCGGATGAATGTGATTCGATTGTTTATAGCACATGGAATTAAATAAGTTGAAATAATATTAAATTTCATTTTCATTGAATGATACTAATCAAATGATACATTATAATTAAACAGTAATCCAAATATAACAAAAGCCTTTTATTAAACTAGGTTCAAGTTCTAAATGAGCATGAAGAATCCACTAATCTGCTTTCCTGAAATCATATGAAAAAGTAACGAGTAAGCTAACGAATTAGCCGGTGAGTAAGCATAGGTTTGCATACATATATAGATTGATTAAATGATTCAAAATAATTCAATTCACATGGCAATGTCAAGAAATGCAATAGTGTACAAAAAAGACAAACCAACACAATCAAACCTAATGACTGAATTGACTCAGTCCGCAAACAAAGCCATATAGAATGAATGATTCCGGTTCTAATCACCACGCGACTAAACAAATGGGGTGGGTTTGTCAAACCAATAGATCTATCATTGTTACCGTGGTTGCATAAATTAATGATTATGTTAACATCAAGTCTATCTAACTATGAACACATAATTGCAAGTAATAATATAACATGTATTGAATTGAATTTAGAATGAAATAGAATAACAATGAATATCTATGATTGAATATTGAATCACATGATTTCCCCAAAATATAAAATACGTAAAAAAGACAATGAATACTCACATTGATAATTATAAGTGTTTTGAAAATGATAGAATGTTAGGCTTGACACCAAAATTTCCTCACGATTCAACCTAATGTTTAGTATCTTTTTGTTAGAATAATAATAATTGAAGAACTAGGTATGAATTAGGGTTTCAATTGCGATTTGGGTTTTAATACTTCATTTAAAAATAATGTACTTAAAAATGAAATAAATTAAATAGCTAAGGTTGAAAATGATAATGAATAATTAGTGAAAATATAGTATTAATATTATTTAAATATTTAATTTAAAATAATTGATTAACTAAAGGCAAGTATTAAAGTGTAAAAAAATAATTAACTCGCATTTATTTTGTAGTGGGCTCCCCATGTTTATAATATTAGTTTCCTATTTTAGCCCACATCGAAATTCGACTCACTAACATCCATCATCATCTTCTCAAATTCAAAATAAAACTTATCAAGAGGGATAAAATGCTAATCGTTATGAGAGGTCAAATATTACAAATAGTACCGAACAGCTAGTGTTTTATTCTGCTTCTGATGATAGGTAACCTTATCAAGAATGAGTCCTGCTTCTACCCGTAACATTTTAGACAAATCTCACATTATTATGTTTTGTAACCATAAAAAATATCTCAACTTAAATATCACGATTGCATTTGTATGCAATGTCTATAGATGAGAGAATAACTCCATAGTTCAACATGCTTAATTAGATAAGAGCAATCTCAAAACAGCTGCCTTCTTTGGAGGTTTTTCACTTGGGCAACCAAAGATGAATTTGCAAGCTACTTATAGGTAAACAAACAATATTGGTAGCTTTGAGAGGCTGGGCATTAGAAATAGTAAATATTAATACCTTGATGACACTTAAATGTGATACTTGTAGATGAAGAATCTTTTAGTTCTTTTTAACATCAAGTGATCTCAAAACCATTAGCTTATATAATGCATGTTATTTATCCATGAAACGCCCAATAACTTTTATAAAGAAACAAAAAATTAAGATTATGATAAGAGATGTCAAGTATGAAAGTTCAAGGGAGGTTTATGAAACAATTAACCCTAAATGATACTTCACTTAAAGGGACCTTAGTTGTCCTTCCCTTTTTAAAAGGCTTGGAAGCAAAGAAATCTAGAGAAAGAAAGCTAGAGAGAAAGAGCTCTTGTTCTAGACGAAAAGGTATGGATCTCTATTCTATATCATGTTCAAAGAATATATGTATGCATGTAATCATGCATAGATGATGTTAGAATGAATTAAATGATTAATGTTTGCAACTTCATGATTTTGTTCTTAGATCTTGCAATAATTCAAGGATTCTAGGGGTTTATTCTTAATTTAGAACAACTATGAGTTCTATATCCTCTTATTTTCTATGATTTTAAATTAGTTTAGGGATGATATGAATGCTTAAAATGCTTTACACCTTAGATATAACATTTAAAAAAAAATAAAGTTACCACCTTTATTTTTAAAGTTCAGGTTTATGATAGTCAATGCATGTATATCAAAGTTCACGTAAGAAGCTTAAGTATATATATAAATGATTTAATCTTCTTCAAAGAGAATGTTAAAATAGTGTATAACTTTTCTCAACATGTCACCTATCTGTATGTCATTGTTTCACTCAAAGTTGATTGGTTCACTCGAAGGTGAAATTAACTCACTTGTATGTAATAGTTGCGGTATTCAGCTTGTCTTGGTACTTGGCCTTAGTATTTGGTTTTAGCATAGTACTCGGCTACGTTAAGAACTTGATCTGTTTATTCGGGGAAGCCATAGTCTTGATCCCTAAAAGAAGTTGGCTTAGTTAAAGTTCTCGGTTTTATGGTTGTATTCGATAGGATGTTTTTAGTGTAAAAAAATACTCAGCAGGTTCTTAAGTGCTCAATCACTTCGTGTACTCACATGCGGGGTTGTTCACATGCATATGAGTAGCTTTGGTCTACGTTCTAACTCCAAGCATCGGTACTTACTTTTAACTCACCCGCACTTGGCATTATGCTTCACCGAAGGTGAATTGCATACCCGTATGTAGCAAACATCTGGAATTATTCTAAGTGTTGGTTTATATATATGAGAACCCCCTCACCCACACCTAACATTGTTCATGAAAGGTGAGTTATTACTCGCACACAATTTTACATAGTCGTTTAAATAGTGTATTCGTATGTGAACTTCTTCATCCAAATATAATATGTTCACCCGTATGTGAGATTTCACATGTACCTGCCTGTACTTAACCATATTCCAAATATTATAAGCCACCAATATTTAACGTTGTATATCTGCATGTTAAAGTCTACCCGTTTATAGACTCTCCATTTGTACCTAACCATACTTGGTGAAATCCCCAAATACTTTTTGTTCTTTCGTATATAATTGGTCATTTGCATTTGGTTGACTACTCGCATATGAGGACACTTAGAATAAATACTAAGTTCATGTATGTCAAGGTTTTATATATATCATGTGGTTTCCATGATATGAAAGTTACCTTTGTGGTCTACCTGTTATAGGGTCTTGCTTGTGCAAGCATTTGATTGCTTTTTTCGTGAACTAGATGGTCACTTGAGTCGTGCAAGAATTTGATTGCCTTGCTTTATGCATTACATGGTTACGGGAGTCATGCCTTGTGCAAGCATATGACTGGAGACTTGGCTAGTGCAACCATTTGCTTGCCTTGCTATGTGTATTGCATGGTCACTAATGTAACATCCGATCGATTTTCAAATTGTAAACCCGAACCCGAATCCGTTTGAATCAATTGTGGAAATAAAGTTCATTATGTGGTTATTTAATTACTTTAATGATTCAAATACAATAATTAGGTCATTTTAAATTTTATAACTTATGAAGTGAATTTTTTTTCATAATCTTATAAGGCTTCATAAAGAATTATTAAACTTAAACCATTTAATTTCAAAAAATTTAATTTTTAAGTTTTACAAAGAGTTATAGAGTTTATTCTTAATTATGAGTTTTAGTTATAAAGTTATAATAAATAATTAAATCGTAAAGTTTTATAAAGATTCAAAAGGTTTATAAAGACTTTATAAAGTTATTTGATTTATTTTTAAAATCAAGGTTATCAAAATTCAGGATTCAATTTGCAATTCTTAAAACTTGAATTAAAAAACTTTTTACATAAAAAAACAAAAACATAAAACACCAGGGATCAGAGTGTAACTTTTTTAAAACCACCCAAACCCCCTCCTGTATTTCCGGCCACCCATCTCCGGCTACCATTCCGGTGTACTCTGGCGAACCCCGAAAACCCCACAAACCACCGGTTTCAACCAAATCAAACCGCCCCTTATCATTCGCGCATCCATTTCAAACATCAGACATGCTTCAGTTGAACTTAAATAGCTGTTACGCTTGTGCACTCGAACCCGGGCACCCCCAACTAGTTTTTGAAACTCATTTTGTTATCATTCTCAAAATTCAGAAATTATTATTCTATTATTAAATTAATATAAAAGTTATTTTGTTAACTAAAACATTTCAAAAATTATTAAATTAATTTTTAAAGATTTTTAAAAGATATAATTTTTACATTCAACTATCTTTTAAAGAGTAAGAAAAGTTATAAAAACATTATTAATTCATTCATATGATTTAAATGTTATAAAAACTACTATAAAACAAACTTAAATTATTTCAAATTAGTTTAAATCTATATTTAACAAATACTTTAAATGATAATCATTTAATTAATTATTTTAACCAAGTTGTATCATAATTGCCTCTCAAACGTTGATGCACGTGGGCACAAAGATTGTAAAAATAACTCTTCTAAGGTCTTTCATGAGTTTAGGTCTTTCATGAATAATAAAATTTTGTATGTAATTCCTAAGGACGTAAATTTTGAGGTTGAGAAAATTAATGTAATTTAAAGAAATTGATGATTCATTCAAAGTAATCTATTTATTTTACTTTTATTTTTAGGCCACTAGGATGTGTATCTTTTTTTTTTAGTTTATAATTACTTTAGGTTTTTAGGATCTATTATAAATATTAAGATTTTCTTTTGTTTACTATAATATTTGATTAAGTTTAAACATAAAAAAATTGAAACATTTCGTTCATATTATCATCTTAAATTATGATTAGCACTTTTGATTTATTTGATCATTTTTATATATACTCTGAAATTGATCGATGTTGAAAGATCGACTAAAAATAAAATATAAATCAAGTACTGATCATTTTTAACTAGTAAGAGTAACTGAGTAAGTAGGGTACCATATCACGAAGAATCAGTAGAGAATGTTGTTAACTAAGTAAATTATTAAAGTAGACATGAAGATTAAAATTGGATTTTGATTTGGTTTGATGATTATGAAAACTAAGCAATTTGAAAATGGTTTAGAAACAGTAACAAGAAAAAGGATCACAACCGGGTTTCAAGTTTTCAAAGCTAATTGTTTGACCTAAAGTTATCAATTGGCTTAATTTATTAATAATCCAAAAGCTGAATTACGAGGTTATGATGAGTACTAATTTAAAGCCGAGTAGTGTCAAAACTAGATTTTTTACCTTAAAAATTATCAATTTAGAACACATAGAACAATAACCCCAATTGTTAATGATTGAAACCAAAACCTTATGGAAATTTATAGACTATTGAAATTAAAAATCGTTTAATCAAACAAGCAAACATATAAATCAAACTAACCGGATGATTAAATTCAATTCACATCCAAAGTTAAGATAACTATCGGTTGAACAAGCAACTGTTACCAAACTCTACACCCGGAAATGATCTGTAATACTTTAGACTTGAATCATGTTGGTTATGCCTTTAATTCTTGATCTTGGTATTTGATGCATGAACAAGAATGTAATTGTGATGAACTGTAAGCGTCTTAATCACCAATTTTCGCTCAAAAGTTGTCTCTAAACTTGCAGATCACATATGCCTTCGAAAGTAGGGTTTTGGACTTTATAAGGCAACTTTGAAATATGAAAAATCCAATTTCACGAGCGCCCTAGTGTACCCTACGCCCCCAAGTTTGAAAACATAAAACACATTGTGTTACGATGACAAAACTAGGCAGATTACGCTGCTGTCGTAGCTACGCTCGAAGGGGAGTAGACTACGCCATTTGCTACTTTTTCTTCAATTTTCTCTATTTTTTGCGTACCAATCTTGTTTCTTGAGTAACCTTCATTGTTGGCCTATAAACATCAAAAACATCTAATGTAACTCCATTACATGCTAAATTAAATATCTAAATAATAATAATAATAATAATAATAATAATAATAATAATAATAATAATAATAATAATAATAATAATATAATCAGTGTTTAATTAAGGAAGGTTGGTTTAGATTGCGCTTTACAAAAGATCCTCAGTGACACCCATCGCATCACGCATATCTACCCATTTACTATCATAAATATTGCGTAACTATATATGGTATTAACTTATAAAAGCCATTGCTTAGACACATAACTTATTTTGGATGCTGTAATATTACAAACTATATATGGTCATTTTACAACATGTTACACCAGCCAAATTTGTGTGCTCAACCTGTTTATCATATGAGAACGGTATCAAAGAAAACGCAGTAACATTGATAGATTAATTATATATATACAACTATTTTCTTTAAATTTATAACAACCATTTTCTTTAAATTTCATAAAAGAAAATTATAAAACTTGATAATCTTACTGTCACAATAACTACGTTGTATGTTCCGCCCTGATTGCTATTACATCAAATAGAAAATATTTACAATTTCTGTCATTCTTTGATTAAAGTTCTCGTTTTTCTTACGACTTTATGATTTTGTTACGATCATTCTATAGTTCTATGTGTGTGTATATGTATATAAATATGCATGCTAGGATGCATGCTAGTGTCCTAGCTGTAATTTGAAGATGCTTATTTTGCTAGAAATAATTAGAACTTTTGCAAATTTCAAAAGGCCAAGTTGTTGATTCCTTTGACATGATGTATTAAGAATTTAAGACTATGCTTTATTAAAAGAAAAAAGAAAGAAAGAAACGGTCAGCTCACTGTCGATACTAAAATCTATATCTATAGTATTTAATAAAAAATGTTTGTTTTGTCACTTGTAATTTTCTCAACCTCTCTTTATGCTACGTGTCCTTTCTAACGTCACCGTATCATTTTTCCCTCCAAAAGGGTATTATAGTGGGATTGCCACTGTAGCTCAGTGGTTAATCCCATCGGCTAATGATGGGCTTGGCCTGGGGAACCCAGGTTCGAGTCTTGAAGCAACCAGGTTTTACCGTTTATTCCACTGTCGTGCCTACGCGAGGGTGGGTGGTCGGGTTTTCCCGAAAATTGAAGACTGGTGGGCTAGGGGTTCCGTGCGTGTGGACTAGTGGCCACGTTATGCGTCTCTTTAGCCATTGGAGCGCCGCGTAAAGAGTACCTGGCAGTTGCTTAGTTGGCCATTAAAAAAGGTATTATAGTAATTTAAACACTCAACTAATTTCTCTCTATTATTAAAAATCAATTTTATTAATTGCTACATTTTCCTATCATCTAGATTTTTCAAAATCAAACAATCTTATTTTTAAAATAGAATATATTAAGAAAATTAAAAATCACATATTTTTATTAAAATATAAATGATAAAAAAAATTCATATAATATGAAATTTTCTAAAACACTAAACTTTTTTGAAACAAAATATTTTAAAATGGTCTTTTTTAGTTATTTAAAAGCTGAATTTTTTTAAAAAATAGTCTTATTAAAACAACCAAAATAACTACAAACCAGAGTATTTAATAAACAAGATTTTTATAAAAATTAAATTCATCATAAAAAATCTTAAAATGAATGTTTAAAAATAAAAGTATTTAGATACGACAGTTAAAAAATAGAATAATTCTTTTATTTCTTAAACTATCACGTATACATAATTTTAATCATCCATTATATTAAAATATCATATTGTAACTCTTCGTGTTTATTACTAACTAAATCCGTTTAATGAATGATTTTGTAGCCCTTCTATCTATCTATCTCTATTTGTCTATTTATATATCTATCTATAGTAATAAAAAACTAAGATAATATGTGACATAATTGTAAGCCTCATCATATTAATTTTTTTATTTCTCTTAATTAATAATAATATTGCATACTAATAATATTACTCATATTATTTTTCAAATTAAAAAATGTATAATTTAATAAATTAAAAACCTATTTTTTATTAAAACACACTTTTCAAAAACAAAAGTTTTATAAAATACAGAATGCAACGAATTTTTTTTAATTCACTTTTCTCAAGACAAAATATTTAAAAACCATGATTTTTTTATAAAACAAAAGTTTAAGAAAAATACATAATTGTTTATTTACTTAAAGTAGCTATTTATACATAATGATAATCATATTTATCTACAAGCATGGTTTTATAATTTATAACTTTATATTACTAATTATTTAATATTTTATTTATTCAACCCGTGTAATACACGAGGTACTAACTTAGTATACATATATAGCTTTCTAAGTGTCAATATCATGACAAAAAAAGTTAAATAGCTGGTAGTTAACGAATTTGAAAAAAAGGATGAAAAACAATATTAAATTAACAATAATTACCGATATTAATCTACTAGTTTTCATAAAATCATTGAGTCGATTTACTCTATTATAAATATAGATCATTTACCATACATGCAAACCACAAACACAAGCTTTACTTGATTTGCTGCTATCTACCTTAATCTAGCATCAATGGCACCCACTGGTCACACCACAGCTCCGCCACATGCTACTGTTGATATGGAGATACCTGTGAAGTGGTCAGGTGGTGTCAAGAACCATAGGATATTTGATGCAGCCTTGAGGGTGGTGCTGTTGGTAACTGGCTTAGCTGCTTTGATTGTTATGGTCACTTCTAAACAAACCAAGATGATACCTGTTTCGCCTGTAATGGCGATACCCTTGGATGCAAATTGGACTCAGTCCCCCGCTTACATGTAAGTAACACCTATTTATATTTATGTATATACCAGTGAACTTTGTCGCTCGAAATGCTTCCATCATTTAACTATACGTACCAGTGACCTTTGACCAAAGTGGTAAGGTTTGTACTTATCTTACTGTCCCAACACGACAACTGCTTATGAGTAAGATTTTACTGGATATGTTTGTTTGTTTATTAGTATTTCTTTTGACACAGATACTATGTAGCAGCACATTGTGTGGCTTGCTTGTACAGCATCATCACCGGTGCCTCGTCAGTGTTAGTGCTGAAGAAGATAGCCGGAAGCACCGAGAAGTGGCAGTCTCATGTTGTGATACTAGATTCTGTAAGCTCTTGTGCCATACTAAGGGGTGCTTGATGTTGCTTAATAACTAATCAACAATGTTTTTCTGATTATTTTGCATGTTAATTGAACATAGTGTTTTAATGGAGGCTGTTGGTGATCAGTAACTTTGAATGATGGAAACCAAACAGCAAAACACAACTTGTTAAACACTTTTTTGATTGATAACTTCTGGGAAACAACAGAAATCATTAAATGACTCTATTTAACTCTAAAAAATGTAGCTAAAAATAAATTCATACATGCCTAAAAACAAGTAAACACAAACCATAATCTAGCCCCCTACTTAACACTCATAAACATAAAATAAACATGTAAAAATTAAATAAACTAACTTCTGACCCAGGATCCATTAATCCGTAACCTGTGACATGTGAACAAACCCCATTAACTCAAATAGAGGCAAATTAACCATTAATCACTAAAAGTGAAATGATCATTTTAAATAATCCAAAGTTGCATAAATATTATATAACTAATGGATATGGTGCATGCAGCTGATGTTAGGCCTCATATCTTCAGCATCAGGAGCAGGAGCAGCGGTAGCATACATAGGAAACAAAGGGAACTCTCACTCGAGATGGAATAAGGTCTGTAATATATATGGTTCCTTCTGTCACCACGTAGGAATCTCAGTCTTTATGTCACTCCTATCAACCATAGTACTTCTACTGCTAGTTTGGCTCTCCTTTTACATGCTTACGAAGAAAAGCGTGAGGCGATAGTTCGGTCAAGAGTGGACGTATAGTACTAATGCACTGCACCTGTTTGTTGATGTTATTTCACCTTTTGCAACAAGTTATCGGTGTTCATGTTTTTCTTTGTTCTACAAGGTTACACGTATGCAATGCATGCATGGTGGTTAGAGTATCATCTAATTACTATATATATAATAAATGGATGATTTAGATTTATTCTCGTGAGATGTGACATTATTTTTGGTTCTATAAACAATGACTGAGCTTGAACACTCTTATAGGGGGCAAGGGATGAAATTAATTTTTTTTAAAGAGAGCGAACTTAATATGTATAAAAAATTTTACACTACCGGCCAAACCAGAAAATATACTACTGGCGAAGAAAAAAAAGGGGACGGTGCCCCCCACCCCCCATGGGTTTCTATGATACTTCGCCCATGTCTGTAAAGAACTCTTACCGATCTCTTTGTATTACAATGAGAGTAGATTACATAGTTGATAAGAGTATGGTTACCGTGAACTTAATTAACACATAATCTAATAAAGATGTGGAATAATTGGTAAAACGGTCAGAATTCTGTAATATTACCAAAATATTTGAGTAAAATAATAAGAAAGCGTGCTAATTTCAAAATAATGTCAACTAAGAGCCATAAAGTAAATTAAGTGGCATAAAAATTAAGTACTAGCAAGTTGCATGTTTTTAACATGCCAATTGCCAAAGGTATTAAACTCTTTTCTTGAGTGTTATTGTAAAAAACACTTGATCAAATCTTAAATGAACAAATATTAAATGGATCAGGAACAATCAATAATACTTGATATTCATTGGCTTAATTTGGATTAGATTAAGAATAAAACAGCTGATATCAAGGAGATAAAGATTTGAAAAAGGAGATAAATATGAAGTCAAAACAATTAAAAATATCATGTGTTCAAGTCTTACTCAAAACAAAAATATCTTAGATCGAGGAGATACCAATGATCGTCAACGCAAGTGGTTGAGATAAGATATTCACAACAATTAAAAATAAAAATATCTTATGTTCAAGCCTTACTCAGAACAAAAATCTTTAGGTTGAGCCAATGGGTTTTCCAGTTGTGAGTTTTCTCTTTAGGGGGTTGAGGGTGTGGTTCCGTCTAGAAAACAAATAAGTGAGTCGATTAATATAACATGTATCCTCCGAAGCAAGATATTGTATAATTGTTGTTTAAAGAAAATATGTAGGCTTAATTAAAAAGATCAGTTTAATAATATGGTTTATCATGAAATGTAATATTATTCATGTGAAATGTATAAAATTATTACGTAAGAGTGGATGTTATGCATGGATTTATCATGCAAAAATTGATATTATTGATCATGCAATAGTGGACCTATCATGCATGATAGATATTCTTGCGTGATAACTTCATCTCTACATAATAATTTCACGCAAGTATAATCCTTGTGTGATAATTTCACATATTCGCTTCGTAAGCTTTGCACAAAAACACCGGTTTGTATTCTAATTCTTTTTCTTTAGCGTTGGTTAGTTTTTTTGGTGTATTCAAATAGGTTAAATAATGTTAGAATAGGTTTTTGACTCCTTATAGGTTTCTTATTGTTTAAGCATTCTATAGTATAAATATAGTTCATGGTAAATCCGGTTGGGGTGTGTCGAGTTATATTATATCAAGACAACATATAGTAAACTGTTTTTCAACATTTTGTAATGATCTTGACCCTTAAAACTAGCCTAAACCACTCATAACCACCCTAAGAATTAATCATGTCCATTCAAATGCTTAAAAAATTTTACATATGCATAATCTTATGATTGGTTACAGACCGTTTTGTTTAGTAGCAGTTTGTAACTCCTGCTACTCACCACAACTTCCATTCCTCCACTCTATAAATCAAATTTGAACTCTAAAACCCATATCAAAGTCGATTTAAAGCTCTCTCAAAGATGAAAGTCAATGTTCAAATCGAAACCTAGATTAAAGTCGTTGTCCAACAAACAAATGTATCTGACTTAATTGATTTCCAGGTGATTCATCTACGTTGATTTATGTTAAAAATGTGTCAAGTTAATGTTGCATATATGTTCCATAAAGTTTGGCTTGTTAATGTTTGATTGTTTATATTCTTCAAGGCAAATGCACTTGTCACTTACTGGCTAATGCTAACTGGGGCTTATCATCATTGGACTTGGATCAGACTTGAATTAGAGCGCCATTGGTTTGGGCTTATAGCCGTTAGAGTGACTTTCATATTAAAAGAAAGGAAGAGGAGTATAACTGTATAAGAGCAGAGGGATTAGGATCATCATCTTAGTTTCTCTTTGTTTAGTGTTCTAGGGTCCTTGGGTTGTTCTCTTATAACATCAAACTCTAGATCTGTATTGTTATCCGATGGTGCAAGTACACAGAATGAAGTCAAATATATTCTAGCTTTTTTTGTTGCAACTAAAGCAACGAGTATGGATTTCCTATTAGGCTCAAACTGCATGTTCATAAAGTCAATCTTCTGGACATGTTGATCGGTTAATTAAAGGCAGTAAACATATGATCTTATGTAACAACTTAGTTTAATGTTTATATCTGTTCAACAAATTTTATCGATCATGTTTATTGACTACACTATGTTATCCTTATTGATTGTAAGGGTCTACATATGAGTTGTTTTCACTGCATTTAAGTGCATTAGATGATTCAACGACTGATTTTACACTTACATCTTTGTCATTTTGTATATTATTCATTTAGTTCCTGCAAATTGTTTCTATTTCTGATAATGATTTAGAATACAATAGGTAGATATACTTGCACGTGTCGGATGGCATAAAAGAATCCGTAGCGCAAATATTGTTTAGGGTGCAAATGTATTTTGGTATCCTTAATATGAACTAATTTATGGTCATGCGTTTCAAATTTGTAGATATTGAATAGAGTCGCCTGTTTTGTATGACTCATTTGTAGAATGCAATTATGTGAGATTTGTTGTTTGACTGGAAAAAAAAAACCTTTGAATCAAATATTTTTATGGATTTATACTTAAAAATGTAGTTTTAGGATGGGAAGGTCGTAGATAAATCAAAGGGAATACAGTGAATGCAGTTTTTGTATAAATACATTGCGTAGCCCCAACTGGTACGTGTATAAAACTAGTTGCTAATATGAAATAATCATTACTAGGCTGGTAACCAAAATCAGTTTGTTTATGTTTTTTTATTAATAGCATGGGCCAGTAATAATAGTTTTGTCATGTTATACATCTTTTTAAGGACGAATTTAGTTGACGCGATAGACATCAGTGTAATAGAGTACTTTTCTATTTTTCTTGTAGTTGAACAAGAAGGTTGAAAAAACAACTCGGGTTAATGACTTTCTGGTCATCGAAGTTTGTCTTATTCTTTTAATAAAATTCAAACCTTTCATGAATTAATATAATTTGGATCTTTTAGTTGTGACCGATAGAAAAGAAAAACTATGATGGTCTTCAGATAATAACTTATGATTCCTTGATTGCTTGATTAGCCAATCTCTTTATCTGAATCATGACCCACCATAGAAGTGAGCAAAAAAATCGGGTCAGAAATCGAAATCGGTTTCAAAAACATACCCAGCCCGGTATCCTAATAGCTTTCAACACAACCCAATCTGGACCGATTTTGGTCTTCCCAGAGCACGCTCTGACCCGTACCGAACGCATGTCGAACAATGCGTCTTGTAAGCTATGTCATCAATATTTATTTCAAAAATATGCAAACACAAATGTGAAAAACCATATAGAGAAAAAAATATATATATTGCAAGGCGATGAAAGACCACATAAAGATAAAAAAAAATAATAATAATACAAGGCGCTAAAAGGTGAACGAGCGAAGGCCAAGCAAGTAAGACAAACGAAAGAAAACTTCTTTTTCTTACGTTGATGCAGTTCGAGAACGCACACAAGACAGGTCATCACTTAAAGGCAAGAATATTATAGAACGCAAGATATATGAGGACAAAGTATACCAAGAATTAACGACCCCACTTACCAATGAGAAAGTTGTTTTACCTTTGTAACAGCTAAGGTTTTGACGGTGAATTTTAAGAACTTAGTCGATGACAAGGAAAAATAATAAAAAATATAAGTTGACTTTAGTTTCTGTAATTTGAATTTTATGTGAATTTTTATTTTGTAAACCTTCACAAATTCAGTAAAAAGGTTAAATTAATTTGTATTTAAAAAAGTATTTTTTAAATTAACCACCGGTTTGGATACCGGTTTAGTCCAAGCCTTCTCAAAACCAGCTTTTCATCAACCCAATATAGCCTAATAGAGTAATAGATATTTAAATGTATCAGCCATCGGCCCATTTCAACCCATTGAATAATGTCTCTTGGCCCACAATTACCCAATTACCCAAACACTTGCAAACTATTTATGTGTCACATGACAATGGTTTAATTTGTTTTCGATGTGTTATAGTTATACTTGTATCCGGCAATCGATTGACACTGTATAATTTTGATATGATCATATATAAGCTCATAAAAATAATGTGGGGATTTTGAAATTGTTTTAGATTGTTTAGATGAGTTGAATGATGTATTGTGGATGTCACTATCATTTTATGTATTTATTATCTTAAAGTAGACATTACTACTATTTTTTTGGTAATTTCAGTAATCCAAACTGACCTGAAAAAGTTCCTAGAATATTCGAAGATTGAAACATAGTGACACTAGTAAAAAGATGTGTGGTTTAGTTGTTGCATGCAATTGAGTCTTGTATATATGTAGGTGTTATACTTGGAGAGTTTTGCAGTTTTTGTGTCTTGGTACTTCAAAGTTCAATTTATCTTGATGGGTTTCTTTTGAAGCAAATAGTCGTGACTTGGTTTTATGATATAATATTGTTATGCTTTCGTATAGGCCCGTAAATGAACCAAACGAACACGAACATTAACATGTTCGTGTTTGTTCATTAAATTTTTACCGAACACGAACACGAACACATAATTAAACACAATTTTTTGTTCATGTTCGTTCATTAAGAAAAAAATATCCGTCTTCGTTCATGCTTGTTCGTTAAAAAGCTAAATGAACACTTCACGAACACAAATGAATAATAATAAACGAACATAAATGAACAATAATAAATAAACATATTCAAACACAAAAAACCCTTAAATGATCATTTTAAAACTTGTAGGTGTATTAGTGAAAATTGAAATCTAACTAAACTTATAGGTTTCTAGTATAACATATTACATTTATGTTTCAAATATTAACACACAATGCCCTTTAATTAATATATATATATATATATATAGGGGTCGGTTACTATACAAAATCTAATTTTCGTGCGAAGCGTACGAAGTAATCAGAGCGTGACACGTGTTTTTTGGCGGAGGGGTAGCTTTTTCCACGCTATAATTACGCATAAAAGATACATAATTACGCAAGTTATATCTGTTATTACGTAAGTTATATTTATTATTACGGAAAGAAAAATTACTCACGTTATAAAAAATAATCACGCAAGTTATATTTATAATTACGCAAGTTATATAATAATTACGCAAGTTATGTTTATAATTATGCAGTGAATAATCACGCGAGTTATACGCACAACACATAGACATTTTTTTTAAAGTGTTGATTTTTTTTTTAAAAAAAATATAGCAATACTATACTCAAATTAAAGAGGATAAAATGCTTGATTTTATGGTGTAATTTTTTTAAAAAAATAATGTCGTATAAAATTATATACGTTTAAAAAACTGGGGGAGTTTTAAAAAAATCAACAATTGTAGGCTATTTTCGATTTTACCCCTACAACCATCATTTCATGCGTGATTATTTCATCTTTAATCTGAACCATTCATCTCTCTCTCTCTCTCTCTCTCTCTCTCTATATATATATATATATATATATATATATATATATATATATATATATATATATATATATATATATATATATATATATATATATATATATATATATATATATATATATATATATATATATATATAAACGAACATAAACGAACGTTCATGAACATAACGAACGAACAAAACTCGTGTTCATGTTTGTTCGTTTAATTAAACGAACACAAATTTTTGTTCATGTTCATTCATTTCCTACATAAACGAACTTACCGCTGAACAGTTCATGAACTTTCAGTTCATTTATAGGCCTACTTTCGTAAGAAAAACGTATGTGTTTAGTAACAATAATTAAACTTGGTTATGATGTTTCAGAAGAAGATGATTCAAGAGTCTTGATTATCAAGAGATAGTGAAACACTAACTTACGGTTAAGTCTTAAAATATCCTAACTTCAAATCTTACTGCTTGTATACTCTCAATCTATAGGCATAAAATGTCAATAAATGTATGATAGAATATAATATGCAACATATCTAATTGCTATTGACAATTAGGTAACTTTCAAATATGGTTTGCTTGATCTTTGTCTTAAAATGCGGGCGAAAGAAAACTTTACAAGATTTTGTCTATTCAGGTAATTCTCCTTAGTCCTTAAGCTGTTGTGTGTTCATAATATTTCTCCTGATCAATATAACCAAACAATATTGGTTACTTTTTACCGACAATACTTCATGTTTGAGGCCATCAAAACTACTATTAAGCAAATTTGAACCTGTGTTTTAGACTTTTACATTGGCTATCAACCTAAATGGCAACAAAAATTATCATATATAATTTTGTTCATAAATCAAGTGTTTAAAAAATTATTATTTTGATTATCTTTATCAAAACATATATAATAGCATATTTACTCGAAGATTAGATATACTTAGCTATAATAAAATATTAATTAATTTTATCTATAGTCGATAGTATATAATAAAATAAACTATTTAATATAAATATTATCAAAATAGTATAATTACCACTATTTTAATATAAAAAAATTTAAAAAAGAATATTTATGTCTTTCAACAGTTAATTATTTATATTTTTATAAAAGATCGAGTAACGGGTTCCCGTTCACTAAACATAATCCTTTACTAGATGTCAGAAATAAAAGCAACTAAATAAACTTATTTATATGACTTTAAATAATCACTTAAACATATGCATAATTCTCCCGTAACAATGCTTGGATACACATCCTTACTATAAAAAAATTGACAAGTAATTCCTTACAAGTTATTCAATTTAATTAACTCAAAACTACACATATACCCTCATCAGTGTGCACGGTGTGGTTCGGTGCGGTTAATACCATTTTCAAAACCGAAACCGCGAGTTCGGTTAATACCATTTTTTAACTGCAGCATCGGTTAACCACACTTCGGTTAACCACCAGTTATGGTTAATTACGGTTAATTTCAATTAATTAACCAATATATTTAACATATGCTTTTAAACTAATAAACTATTGTTAGGCTAGGTTTGGACCAGTTTTATAAGGGTGTGCACGTTATGGTTTGTTTTTAAGGTCTCGTTAAAATCAAAACCAAAGTCGGGGTGTGTATACAACAATGTGTGCGCGTATTTTGCGTTGCTTTTGCTTGTTTATGACGTTCATTGTACATAACAGAATCCACTATGTAAATATATTTTTATAAATGTGAATTAAAAAATGATGAACTATATGAAATACTATTAAAATCATAAAAAGTATTGTAAATTTATTATACATTAATGACATTCGGTTCGGTGCGGTTAATTTGTATATGAAAACGGAAACCGAACCGCGATGTGCGGTTAATTGGTTATGCCTTAACCGAACCGTCGGTTAATTGTTCGGTTCGGTTTATTTGGTTCCGTTAATGTGGTTAATTCGGTTATGGTTCGGTTAAATCGGTTATTTGCTCACCCCTACTCATCAGTTAATGTTTATATTTATATTTTCTTATAGAAAATTTATAATTACATAATAGTTTATGTTACTCCAACTAAAAATATATGTTTATTCATATTAATAAATATATAATAGTTTAAATATTTTTGAACTGTTGTATACCTGTATTAGTTATTTTTCATAGTATAAACTAAAATCTATTATTTTTCGCATCATAAACTCAAATAATTTTGTCAAAGAAGACATAAAACCACATGGCCTTTTTTAAACACTTGATGGATGTTACCTTATTCCATGATTTCTTTTTTTCAGGATTTGATTTATGTAATGTGTTTTTTTCTATTTTGAGAAATGATCATTTAACCGATCAACTACAAAGCAAATGACTAAGGGGTGTTTGTTTTTTCCAAAAAGCTCTACCTTACCTCTTCATTTGCGTGCGCAGATGCGGTAAGAAGTTTTTAGAGGGTAAACTGTTTGATTTTCGGAAGACTTTTCATTAAAAAAGATCTTCCTGAGGTCTGTATGAGGCAGACAAAACCCATTGACTTTACAAGTCTTCTAACCTCTTCTTATTCTCCACCTTCTCAAAAAACATCTGAAACCCTTTCCTCCTTCAAAGTCCACCGCGTGTAAACTCCAGCCATCCCCTCCCTCCAGCCGCCGCCCCCCTTCTGCACAGCGACCCTCCAGCCACCAACCCCCTCCTACACAGCGACCCTCCAGCGTCCTCCCCCTCCACTGTCCGCGTCGCCGACCGCCGCCCCACCGCAGCCACCGTCGACCACCGCTGCCCTAGCAGCCCTCCTGTCACTACGCAGCCCGTCACCCTAGCAGCCCTCCTGTCCCGTCGTCCTAGCAGTCCGTCGCCGTTCTAGCGATCTTCAGTGTGTGGGGTGATGAACTATTGTTCGCGGGGCGGGTGGTAGTTCGGCTCTGCATCAGCTGTACACGGTGCCGCCGACGGGGCTGGTGGGGAGACTCAGTGGACATCTCGCCAGAAAAGAAGACTAGGGGTTAGTGAGTAGTGAGTTTGGTTTGAACTGAAGCAGACTAATGTAGAATATGTTATTATATGTTGTTGTTTGTTATTTTATTATTATTTCTCTTTTGTAAGAATTTAATAGAAAATGAGAATCCATTCATCCAATCAGTCTGCAGATGTTAAAAAACAAACACTGTTCTTCTTGCAGACTGCAAACGTTTGGTCCACCTCTTTTCCTGCAGATGTTTGCAGATGTTGTCCGCAGACTACAGACTTTTTGCTACATAAAAAGCAAACAGCACCTAAATGACAATAAGACGGTCAACACAACTTTAAAAATATTTTAAGAAATGTAATTTAATTAAATTTTCTAATCTAACTTTCGTGATTTCAATTTTACTAAAAGCTTGTTATTATAAATAACTTAAAAAGCTAAAAGTAGAAAAAAATACAAATAAGAATATTAAAAGTCAAAGAAAAGAATGAAAAATTATGATATCCATACTCTTAAAATAACAATTATTGTTTGAGGCTTTCAGCATATGATAACGTCTTAAATAATATAAAAGGGTGGCTAAGAAAAGACACGAAAGTATCTACATCCCAAGTCATGGCCCCTTTGTAAATAAAAAAAAAATTGAAATCAAAACTCAATATGTACTTTTTGAACCATTATTGTCACACGCGACATAGGAAAAAAATCTTTATTCATTCTAGAAAAGGTAACAAACAATAATAAACTAAGAATTTGAACAAATGAAGATTTTCTTTTATTATTGCTCAACCATGTGTTACATGATGAATATATATACGAAAACAAACTTCTAACTAACTTTTAAATAACAACTAACTAACTAACTAAACATCACGTGAAAAACATGTGACTATAAGATGGAATAGCAGCATAAGGTTTTAACATGGCAACTGTTTTAGTCTATAACCAAGTCTACAATGCCAAGTTTCAGTATGAATGACATTATTACATGAAACAATAGAATTAAGAAACAATGGAGATGATTGGTTGTTCTTGGAAGTGTGCAACATATAAAGACCATGCAAGAGTTTACCAAAAACCACTGGCCTCTTCAGAAAAGGGGCCTGCAATAGACAAGATGTTGCAGAAAAATAAATCAGTCCATTTGTATCATGACATAACCTTGGAACTGATAACAAATTATGTTTAAATTCAGGCACCAAAAGAACATGTGAAAGAGAAAGATTTTTATTGAGTTTGATAGTACCAATTTTAGAGATTTTAAGGAAATGTCCATTTGGAAGAAAGATGGAAATTGGTTTAGGAATGTCATAAATATCAGAAAACAATGTTGCATCAAAGCACATATGGTTACTAGCACCTGTATCAATTATCCATTTGGAGTTTGGGTTCAAAGAATTACATCTCATAATACTTTCAAAGTTTGCATAGTTGATGGTATTGAATGTATCAGAAGATGGTCCAGATCTGTCATTAACTATAGCATTCTTCTGCAACAACTGAAGCAGATCATGGTACTGTGATGCTGTTAAGGTATGATTGAAAGAGACGGGAGACTCAATAGATTCACCAGATTCATGTTATGTAGTAAACACATTAGCAGCCATTTTCTTAGGTTTGGTGAACTTAAAATCCTTAGGAAAGCCAATGAGTCTATAGCATTTAGTGGCTACATGCCCTGACTTATTACAATGAGTACAAACAATGGTCTTGTTTCCATTGTATTTATTGTGTGAATTTACATTCATTGCAGCAGTGTTATCAACGAATGGAGTGCTAGCATGTATTTCTCTTTGTTTTTCATCTTGAATTAACAATGCATAAGCGTCATTAATGGAAGGAAGAGGTTTCATCATTAAGATATTACCTCTAACAACATCATAAGTAGAATTAAGTCCCATTAAGAATTGAACAAGTCTTTGATCAGCTTCTCTTTTCAACAAAACAGCAGCAGATCCACAAGTACAAGGAATAACACTATTCAAAGTGTTCAACTCATCCTAATTTCGTTTGAGTTTGGTGAAATAAGAAGCAATATCATCAGTTCCTTGAACCATTTGAGAAATAGCTTCCTGTAACTGATACAACTTTGCACCATTAGATTGTCCGTACCTATCATTTAGCTCATTCCAAAGATCAGAAGCAGTATCTGTATATAGAACACTTTTACTAATATCTCGAGACAATGTATTGAGAATCCGTGAGATAACCATGTCATTGCATCGTTTCCAAACATAAATCTGATTTTGATCTGTAGGACAAATAGTAGTTCCATCAACGAATCCTAATTTGTTTTTCGCAGATAAGGCAATAGACATTACTCTTTTCCATGCACCGAAACCAGATCCATCAAATGATTTGGAAACTAGAAGCATTCCTGGATGATCTGATGGATGCAGGTAAAGAGGATTTGATGAATCAATTGATGTACTGGAAGAAAAAATTGATGATGATGATGATGAAGACGACATCAAAGAAGTCGCCATTAATGATCAGCGGAAGAAATGAAAATTGAGCAAATAACAAATCAGAGAAAGATGATGATCGATGTAAGAATTGAAATGATGTGATGATGATCAGGAATTTGATCGGAAAAACGGATCGGAGCTATGTTATAGCTCTGATACCATCAGAATTTTGAACAAATGAAGAACGTTTTTACTATTGCTCAACTATGTGTTACATGACGAATATATATACGAAAAAACAAACTTCTAACTAACTTTTAAATAACAACTAACTAACTAACTAAACATCACGAGAAAAACGTGTGACTACAAGATGGAATAGCAGCATAAGGTGTTAGCATAAACAGACTAGAATATACGTAAAATCCTTTATACTTGATAAATAAGTAAACTATTTATATCATAAATTATCATTAAGTAAATATATTATATTTATTTTAATTGAATTTTAATATTATTCAAATAAATAAATTTAATCCGAAGAATTTTTAACTACCCAAGTTCACTTTCTTTTAAGTAACTTTTTCAATCGTTCAAGAAATATTTATTTTGTCGTCGTAGTCATCATCCTCCTTTGTTATTATGGTTTTGAAAATTTGGGTGTTAGAACACCACCCTTCTTTAATACTAATTATTTAAATTAATTTATATTTTTATTATTCACTTTATGTAATATATAAATTTTTAGCCTAATACATACAACAAAAACTAATAAGAAAATAAACTGAAATACAGCAAATATCATAAAATAGATGAAGAATGAAATTTTCTAATATCTAGAATCTATAGTAAAGTTCGAACAATAGATGAATAACTAAGATTGGTTGAGGCATGTGTTTAATGTGGTCTTTCCAAAGCAAATTTCACATTTATTCGCATATTCCTTCTAGGCTTCAAGTGTCTCATGAGTATTTATACTATCAGGGTTGAACTTTCTAGCCTGATTATGCAATCGGGGTATTCTCTATTATCTTTTATTATTTTAAACAATTTGTGTACTTTGTGGTGTACATAAAAGAAATCTACGCATTGTATCTTATCTTATTTATGTGTCCATAAGAAACGAACCAAGTTCATTATACATAGCCTCATGGTCTTGACAAGTTAAAGTCGCATTTATGGTAAGCCAATAGATAAACCATGACATGACATGGATCGCTTTACATATTATGAACTAGAATAGAAACCCCATGTAAAACACGAGTTGTATAAATTGAAGGCTATATTCTTAGTAGTAGAGATTTTGATATTACATATATATGAAATAATATATAGTTATTAACATATATTTATTTTAAAATAATAAAATACTTTATAAAAATAATTATAGAAATCATTTAACATGAGAGAGATAAAAAAATTAAAGACAATAACTAATAGGAGAGATAGATGAAAAAAAATAATAATGATGCATGAGAGAGAGACACGTGTCACTTAAGATTTTTATTTATTAGTATACATTCACTATTTTAAAGACAATAGCCTCATAAAGGTCGCATTTATGGTAATATTTTGTTTGATCACTTTCTTCTTTTTTTTAGCTCGGACAATTCGTGATGTATTCAGCTCGGACAATTCTATCAATTCAAATATGCTATTTGGTGGTAAGGTTATTGTTTTTGGCGACCATTTTAGATAAATTTTACCTGTTGTTCCAAATGGCAGTAGACCTGTTGTTCCAAATGGCAGTAGACAAGAAAAATTGTTAATGCGTCATTAAGTTCGTCATACATTTGGAATAAATGCAAGCTACTCACATTAACAAAAAACATGCGCCTAACAGTAGGAAGACAACATGTGGATATGGAAACAACATAAAATTTTGCAAAATGGCTTCTTGATATTGGAGGGTAATGTTGGTGGTGTTAATGATGGTGACGCGAATGTTCATATACCTGATGACCTTCTCATTAAATACTCGTGTGATCCCATATCAGATTTGATAAAGTTTGGTTATCCATCAATCCTACGTAACTACAAAGACAGAATTCTTTCATGAAAGAGCCATTCTTGCTCAAAAAATGAAGTGGTTCATGAGATTAATGATCGTTTGCTATCGGTTTTTCCTGGCGATGAAATAGAGTACCTTAGCTCAGATAGTATCTGTCAAACGGAACAATTGAATGATTCTTTACATTCTAATTTATCTTCACCGGATGTTCTCAACGGCCTCAAAATTTCAAGGCTTCCAAATCACAAGTTAGTTTTAAAAGTTGGTGTTTCGGTAATGCTTCTACGTAATATCGATCAACAGAATGGCTTGTGTAACGGTACCCGGCTACAAGTGATATCTCTTGGTAAACGTGTTATATAAGCGGAAATAATATATGGGAGTAACATTGGTATCAAAACATTTATTCCAAGGATTAATCTTGTACCGTTAGATAAGAAAATTCCTTTTAAATTTTAAAGAAGACAATTTTCGATTTTTATATGTTTTGCAATGACGATTAACAAGAGCCAATGACAATCGTTATCAAGAGTTGGTCTTTATTTAAAAGAACCAGTCTTCACTCATGGACAGTTATATGTTATATTATCAAGAGTAAAAAGTAGAGATGGAGTTAAATTGCTAATTTTAAATAAAGATGGAAACGTTAGTAATGAGATTACAAATGTTGTATACAAAGAAATATTCAAAGATCTATAAGATTATTTATTTTATCTATAAAATTACTTATCATTCTTTTATCTAACTATTACAAGTGATGTTTTACAATAATGTTTATGCTTATTATGTTGTTCAACAAAGTTAATAAAAATATGTTTTCTTCTCATAAACTGTGTAGTACACGGATATTAAACTAGTCATTTAATATGAGAGAGATAAAAAAATTATAAAAACAATTAAAGACAATAATTAATAGGAGAGAGAGAAAGAAAAAAAAATGTTAAGGATACATGAGAGAGATACACGTGTCACTTAAGATTTTTATTTATTAGTATAGATTCACGATTTTAAAAACAATATCCTCATAAAGATTGCATTTATGGTAAGACTTTGTTTGATCACTTTATTTTTTTTTTCAACAATCCGTCACATAAATGATAAATCAAAACACAAAACATGCTAAAAGAAATCAAAATGCTTAAATCCTACGTAGCATAAATAGATGTTTGCCTTTTAATCTTTTTTTATAAAAATATACTTAGTCTTCTAGTTGTTTGAACATGTAATGTCCTTGAACTAAACATCTACTTGTGCACATGACAATCCAGTTTATACATGATTCTTCTGGACGTGCTCAACTCTTTATAGTCGAGTCTATCATGAACACATGCATGGTTCATTAAGAACACTCAGATTCCCTTTGAAACGACACAACTTATCTCTCACATATGTGATTTTCCAAAACATACGAAAACTTCGAATGCTTATCTTCATGTCATTGTCGTGTAATAGAATGGACTAGAAAGATTATTAACTCTTTTAAATAGTTATATTACATATATAAATGGGCCTAGCAGGTTCAAATAAGAACTAATTTTTACCCAAGTATCCAAAGAATGATTTTAATCATCTCAAAACTGACTCGAATGAACTCCGATTGAACTTGATCCAACCGTTTTGGAATCTACTCGACCTATGGTTAGATCTATATCAATAATAAATCAATCCCACTAACTAAAACTTAGCTTTTGCAAGCACAAAACAGACATCATAAATTCTAAAAGATAGTACAAATTTGAATAAAATAATATAAAATTCAATCAAGTAGCACAAATTTTATTAGAGACAGTACAAAATTCAAGCAGACATCATAAATTTTATAATTGACAACACAATTGTAAAAAAGACAGTGTGTTCTTACTGTTCTTAGGCAAAAATAAGTTTTTAGTTTAACATTCCTCTATATAAGCATACATATATAGACATATATATACACACATAGGATCATTTGAGAAATCACGAATATCTACAGAACAACGAGAAATCCTATCAGCACACTACTTTTTTATGTAAAAAAATGTTTGAAATATAATATTTAATCATCTCTCTTAAAATTTAAATAGAAAACAATGAACGGATTCGTAATCTACATATGTGTAAGTAATATGTAGATTATAGTACCTACACATTAATAGCTGAAGAAGAAAAAATTTAAAAACATATGCAAAAATTAGTTTGATAGGTTTTTATGTTATTTTGATGATTTTTAAAATATATAAACACTACGTTAGTGATATATGCATTACATGGTTTGACAAATACTTAAAATAACATATGGGTAAATAAATTCATAGCAATATATATATATATGTATATATTATATATATATATATATGTATATTATATATATATATATATATGTGTGTGTGTGTGTGTGTGTGTGTGTGATGTTGAAGAGATATATTAGAATAAAAAGGTTATCATAATATAATAGTATCAGAAAATTATGTCGTTTCATAATAGAAATAAATGAAGGTAAAATGGTCAAACAGAAAAATAAAAAAAAAATTATCAACCAATGAACAAATGTGATAAAATTTATAAAAGTATGTAACAATAATACGTAACTAAGACAAGAAACAGTTAAAATTAAAAACTAATTGTTCATAAAGATGTAAATACTTCTTTGTGTAATGGTATTGAAGGTTATAAAGAATGGATAAAAGTCGTATCAATGAAAGCGTTTTAAAAAATAAACATTACCGAAAAAATGTATAATATCATGAATTATAAAATTAATTGAAAGGAAAATGTTATTTAGAAAGAAAATATGATAGAAGCTTTTATTTGAATAAAATAAAAAATTATTAAAAGTAATATCAAAATTAATAACTTAATATTTGTTAACATAATTAGCAATTTCTTATAACCTTTTATAAATATGTCAAATAATTTAAAAGTAATAAGTGATGATATATATAATATTCATTATAATTAATATGAGTCAAAAGCTTCCAAATTCATTGTAACTTTAGATAAAATGATGTAACGACATGTGGGAATGCAAACGTGACGCTTAGGTGGAAGGGCTAGAAAAGGGTCATGTGTACCCATAGTTAATCTTTTATTATAGATTATAAATGTAAGCCTGGTGTCGAGGATTTAGGGGTCCGGGGCAAGTTAGAAAAATGTTCTATGAACGAAATTGTTTTTTTAATGAGTTTTAAATTGTTTGTACGTGATGGAGTAATTAAATAGGCTAAATGATTTAACACAATTTGGGTATAATTGGCTAATTTAAAGTATGTAATAGGATGATTTAATGTATTAAATGGATCAATTTTATAAAAGATTTTTTTAATATACATTATATATACATAATTTTAAAAGAAATCGAGCCCCTCAAGAGATTAGGCCTGAGCGGTCACCTCTCCCTTGCGTCAAACCTATAAACATATACAACTGTGTGTATGAACTATTGTTTAGAAATGAGTCGGGTTAAATATAATATATTTTTATTATAATTTTGTATAAACTCGAGTAATGCTATGTTTTGACATAAATATACTTTGAAAATGAGTCGGGGGATTGTAATTTAATCATACATTATCGCACCACATATGACGTCCCCGCACATGCTTATTTTTATATATATTTTTAATTGGTCTATATTTAGGTGTAAATTTTGTTTATAATCGTGTGAAATATAATATGTTTTTATTTTCAAAGTAAGTTTTTCTACGCAACGCATGTGAATTTTTCCTTAGGTGTGCGTGACTAACAAAGAAAAACAGTACGTACTCAAAATTCTTCTAGTTATAGTATAAATGTACGATTTTATATATAATGTAGTCATGTAGCGAAACAAAATTCAAACTGTAACACCAAATCTTGTCTATTTTGCTCTCACCTTTGTAAATATTACAATAATAAACCATGCATAAATCATGGATAATATTATTAGAAAAATATGCCAAATAAAAAATATTAAAGAAAATTAAAATAAAGAAAAAACACACTTATAAACAAACAAGTGTACACAATAAAATCTCACACATAAAGTATTATAGGATTGGGCCTTCACTCTTTCTTCGGGTGAACTCTGGGCTAAAAATACTTTTTTTCAAAATACCAGTAGCGTATAATATTTATTCAAAAGAAAAACTCACATACAATATGATCTTCATGTCTAGTCTCGATCTCCCACGACCAAGGAAAAATGCTCCTTCTATTTTACCATAAACCACTGGTTATGCATAATCTTTACTAGCCATGATTATGTACTTCCAAACTCAACCAAGAACATATATATAAACATGTATATAAGTTGGGTGATCTTATTAAAAATGGCACACTAAAACATTCTTTGTGTCATTGTGTCAACGCACCAAACTATCACCTTCCACTGTTCTTCACAATTGCGCAAATGGAGAACCAAACTAGCATCAAGAGCGTTATCGCGGTTAGAAGTGAGATAGCTTCTGCAGATATAATATGGTGACAGAATGTGTCGAAGATATCGCAGATTTTCATCCAATGGACATGAGTGTTTCCTTTGTGTCCTTCATATGCTATTGCCCCTGCAGCACCTGTTGCTGATGCTGCGATCGATAAAATCAACTGCACACGCAATACCAACTAGTTAAATCCGTTGCATCAGTATAAAACATTTCTAAGCCAAAAAAAAATGCAAATTGTAATGCATCACTACTAGAAAACAGGGTCGTTTATCCAATAACAAATTCATGGGAAATGCCCCTAAGAAACTGCATTTAGAGTTGCATATAGGTTTTTCGTCATAAATATGTATGAATTTCCTACGCTTTTTTCCCTAGGGAATTTTGGTAGGAAATTTTCCCCGTTTCTAAAAGTGGTTCAAACACGAGGACCCATCTTCCGCCCATAGTTCAAGGTCTTACGGAATCAAGTAGCACGAAATGCAACTGTTGGTTTATTGAGCTTCGTTCTTTCTTCTTCACTGTTGAATATGATGAGTACCCAGTGATTATGCTATACAGCCAAATAACCGAGGATGTTGCTACGAAATACCTACATCGTCCAATACATAATTATTGGTGTAGATATATAACAAATGCGTCAAAAACCAATTGAACAAAAGTAATGTTAGTAAACATATGTAAATAATAATGGGCACTCATATTTTGTTCGTTACAATATAATCATATTCAAAAATAATAAAGATAATAATTAGGATTATGATTAATGATTGATGGCTAAAGTCAAATAAACAAATGTATACTTTGAAAATATTGTAACCAAAATCACTTACTTACATGCGTAGCACAGCCAGTAGTTTTGGTATAGATGTGATGTATTGAGTATGGTTATGATTATATGATACTTACGTGAAAGCTGGCATTTGAGTGAACTTTGCATCCGCTCTTATTGTCATGACTGGTGACACACGGATCGATGCAGTTTGTTTAGAAGTAGCCACAACAATGATCGCGATGAAAGAAAATATGAACAGGAAGACCCTTAAGGTTACATCAACTTTCCCATGGTTCTTGACAGCAAGCACACCAAAGATGTTTCTCGTTAACTTTGATGACCACATCATCTGTGTGTCTGTGGTGGCTTGTGCCGGAGTTCCATTTGGTGTCATGGCTATTAAGAAGTAGAGAGCAACAAAGTGAAACTGAAATGGTTTGTGAGAAGTGTGGTTGTGATATTGGCATGGCATTTAGATATATACACCACGTTTATTTGTTTGTTTGCTAAAATTTCTTCTAAGGGTTGCATTTTTATCTCGTATAGATATGTACTCGAATTTGGTTCTTAACTAATGACTTAGGTATACATATACGGAGAAAAGTTACAGTACAAAGTGTTTTTTTCGTGCGAAACGTACGAAGTTATCACTTTGTATTTTATTTATGGTTCTTTTCACTACTATACAAATGAGTGTCATCCATTGAAAGTTACGGGGATGTCTCATCCGACGAGAAGTTACCGACCGAAGACATCAAAGATGAAGTTATCGACAACACACATCCGTATGTATATAATTACCAACTGAATTCCAATGGTAAAAGGATTAAATTAAACAAATTCCTTTGGTCTAGATTTCGTCTCAAATTTGGTGGGAAGTCATAGCCGATATGCTATTCATATGTAAAATGAGATTCACTTCTCATAAGATTCTCCCCATGCTTTTTCAGTGGGTTTGCAACGGACAAACCATCACTTATATGTGAGAAACAAAAAAAAAACAAATTCTATCTGCTCATTTATTCATTTAATTATTGAGATTAGATTTTGATCGACTTTTGAAGGTAATAATTGTAGAATAAATGAGTGTTAGAATTTGGGTTTTTTAATTATTGAGTTTTTAATGAATCATATATAGAGAGGGGTTTAAATGTTAACTATTTTTTATTGCGATATTCGTATTAACTCTTCAATATCAATCAAAATAATTATTATTTTTTTGTTGGAATAAAATCATTACACAAATATAAAAATATGTTCTATTATGTATATGTGATTCGTAAGCGTAAAAAAGTTTACACTAGTGTAAGTTACACTTACATCTCGTAAATATTTACATATGTAAATATAATTTACACTAGTGTAAACTTTTTACGTTTATAAATTTACACATATACATAAAATAAACATATTTTCGTATATATATGTAATGATTTTATTCCAAAATAAATAATGATTTTGTTTGATCTTGAAAAGTTAGCACGGTTATGGCAATAATAGAGGGTTAACATTAAAACCATCCCCTATGAATAAAAGTCTATAATAGAACATGTTTCTGGTATTTTGTTATTCTTGTAGCATTTTACAAAAGTCTATAATGTTTTTTTAAGCTGAAATGTAAAACACCAACTAAATGGGTTCTGCATAACTACTTGTACATTTACACATTAACTTATTATATCTAATAAAATGCAGGTCGGTTTAGCAAAAAGTTTATAACAAAATGTTTTTTTAAAAAAGAAGGTTACAATTCTAGTCTCAAAAAGTTTTTAAACGTGATAGATTAAAAAATATACTAGAAATCTTAAAACAAATTTAGTTTTTTGGGTTTATGGATAGATAATGTTAAATATTATGTAAGTGTTACTAAGTGTAGGGTTATCATATAAATAATTATAATAGGTAATCTATAAATAATGTTATAAGTACTATTTTTTTTACAAAAGTGATTGTATCTTATGCATTGAATAAAGTAATTATTTTAAATTTTATGCTATCTAAAACTACCCTTCTCATATACTGTATAGATAGTGTGTGCGTGTGCGTGTGCGTGTGCGCGTGTGTGCGTGTGGGCGCGTGCGCGTGCGTGCGGGCGTGGGCGTGCGTGCTCGTGCGTGCAAGCGTGTGCGCGCGCGCGTGCGGGCGCTTGCGTGCGTGCGTGTGTGTGTGTGGACACACATATGGTTGGGTTCAAATAAGAATTTCATTTTTTTTGAGAACTTAAAATACCAATCTTACCATTCGTTATACTTTAATCTTAAAAATTAAAATACAAATGAAAGAGCATGACTTGCGTTAACCCTTCAAGATCAAATAAAATCGTTATCTGTTTGCTTGAATAACATAATACACATACACAATATTATGTTTTTATGTATATTTGTAAATTCACAAGTGTAATAAAGTTAAAAATGTGTAAATTAAACTTACTTCTGCAGATATATGTAGGTGTAAGTGAAAATTTTACTTCCTTGCACTTACACATCTACATATATACGTAAAAGAACATAATGTTCAATATGTATAATAATGTTATTTCAAATGATCACAATCCTATATAAAGTTATGATGCAAAATAACTATGCAAGAAGAAACATTACAAGCGAAATTATAACACAAGTTGCCAGTAGAATTAATTACACAGAATTAGAATCATCACGCCAAAATCATAGTAAGCATTTTTACTTAATAATTTTATATGTACGTGATAATTCATGCAAGAACTTATATACAGAGGATTTGTCTTACTAATGAAAATTGTTTATGATAATCAAAACTAAGAGAACAATAACAAATAACATATAAAATAATCATTTCATTTATGTTTCAACAAATATGTATATTTAAACAAAATATAGATTAGAAAATTATTCTCATATTAATTCAAGTAGAATTGAATAGTAATAATAATAATTGTTTATTGAATTATTAATTGTTTTAGAATTATAAATAAATGAATAAATAATAATAATAATAATAATAATAATAATAATAATAATAATAATAATAATAATAATAATAATAATAATAATTTGTGACACTCTATATAAATCTCACATACGTCATTGACGGTAGAGATTCCTACTTCAAAAGTAATGTCTAGCCTGTAATATCACCAACGTTTTTTGGGCGTATTGACTATGGATGAGAGGAGAACTCCACAATTAAGCCTGCTCAGGTAATAGCAATCCAGGGATGAGTGACCTAAGTGGAAAGTTTTCACCCGGGCAACCAAAAGTAAATCCGTGAGCTTCTCGTTGGCGAAGTTGACAATATTGGTGGTATGAGGGGTCGGGTGTTATATAATTGTTTATTGAATTATATATGTTTATTGAATTCATATCTCACCGGTCAATTTTAATACGTCACTTTGATCCCTTAAGTTTTTAAAGTTTCGGGTTTGTGTTGGTACAATTTTTACTTAAAAAAACTAATTTCATACGTTTGTATATTTAGGTACAACATTTCCGTGTATATTTTTATACGCTATGAGATAATCTACATTTCGACGTTCACCTACGTTATAACATAAGTTTTGTTCAAAAATGAGTCAGGTCAAATATGAAATGGTTTCATTCGACGATATAAATTCATGTGATGTGTGCAATATATATAGAATTTTGTAAGTATTTTACACACAATTGAGTTTTAATTTAAGAAACAATTATTATTTTTAGACCAACTACACACATAATAGACAAGTGTACGTATTGCATAATAGTATAGTTTTAGGTAAGAATCAAGTATCGATCCGTGGATACAATGGCTCCCAATACTAAACCAACATCACTATTTAAACCAATCAATTAAGTTTGAATTTATTAAAATTAAAATTAACTAAAAATGATTAGCAAGTAGTACTAACAAAGTGAGAAAATAAAAATAAAGATACACAATCAGTTAAAGATATTAATTGAACTTTGACTCCACTTAGCATCATAATAACAAGTAACATAAATTTGAGGTGAGATCAGTTTTTATACATGATGCATAAAAGTACTCTAAACCCCCGTAAAAAATATTTGGACATATAACTTTTCGGAAAGCTAAAATGATAAATACACAATAGTCGCTTAAAGTTATGTCATGAGAACTGAATGATATAATTATGTCAATGTAAAAGATAAACTAAACTTCCATTAGGGTTATCTAATTCCACACATCATTGGAAAGTTAAAACAATAAACACATAACAACCACATCAACTTGCGTAATATATATGAAACTAAATTACTCTTCAATTCATGAACATCGTACCACGCTATGATTACAAAACCAATTCATAACCAATAACAAGACATTCATGACATACACTATCTCTTCTCAAACATAAGAATAAGCATGCATATTTTTCCAATTTTAATAAACATTCAACCTTCATTTACCATTCCTAGTCAAATCTTACAAATTACACACAAACACGCAATTATATGCATAAGTGTTAAACATGATTTTTTTAATATAACATGCTTACAACACACACAAAGTTAAACATTTTATTAAACTAGAACAACACACATAATTATTAAAGGATAATCAAGTTTTATCATAAATCAACATAAACAACACCAAAAATCATGTACAAATAGTTAAAACATGCTAAGTTCTATCTAATCCAAGTGATAATAGGAGTTTAACCATGAGTCTTACAAAAAACACACCCTAACTTTAGAACATGAAAAAACTCATGATATGACCATATTGATCTTTAGAAATGAGCTACTTGAGGTTTGGCGGTTGATATGGGTATATCGCTGCTGGATATGGTCATATCAGCAACACTTTTCTCCTTATATTATTCAAATCTTGAGTTTCTTCATAAAAATCATCGAGTATTCACTGGAAACAACAAATTTCAAAAAAAAAACTCAAATAAATATTTAAATAAATGATTTTTTTGTAACAAAAATTACTTGCAATGCAAGGAAATATGTATTGTTAGCATATATGATCATTAACATATCACCGAGTTACTCTACATTTCAATGCAAATCTAGTTTGAAAACTAGTCTGGATGATTGTAATTTATATGTTTTTTTAATGTACGCTTTGATTTAGTTTACATTTGGACATAATTTGATTTGGGAAAAAGACGGTCAAGTATAATAAAATTTGGCGTGAATTTAGTCCGTAGACAAGTCGGGTAGATTGTTAGTCTTTACTTTATCACGCCACGTATAATGGCGCTGCAATATACGGTCGGTAAAAAGCTAGTTAGGTTGACAAAAGACTAAACTTTTGTATGGAAATAGTTTTGTAATTTTAAAATGAGTCAATTACATGGTTGGTCCCAATGGTTTCATATAAACTTTGGATTTTGTCCCTGATCTTTAAAAATTACGTATATGATCTCGGATCTTTAATTTCTTTTTTTTTAGTCCAATAGCTTAACTTTTGTTCAATCCTAATGTCAACCTAGGGGTATTATTGTCTTTTAGATTTTAAATCTTTGTTTATATGTTGCCTGTCGTCTGGCATATAAGAAGCACATTTGAATATTTTAATTCTCCTTAGATTACAGTATGTTTTCTTCGTTTTACGTCCCAACCTCACAAGCCCATTTGCTTCTGGCTTACAATTCAATGGTGATCCTTTTTATAGAGTTTGATTGAATTAAGGATACATATCCTTATTATGTACAACACAATATATAATGGTACAAAGATAAAAGCAATGATTACAAAATAATTACAAGTGCATGATTCTTGGGCGAGAGTTATGGACAGTCAATCATCTTGATTGATTTGGTTGGTTAAATGAAGAGAATAATATTCAATTAATGGTGACTTAATTTGTGATGTTGATACGCCCCTGCAAGATGGGGATCCATTGGAGACTCCAAACTTGGACCGAAAAAGCAGGAAAGGTGCTAGTGGAAGCGGTTTGGTGAGGACATCCGCAAGTTGATCCTTTGAGCTGACATGAAGTACTTTAAGTTGCCCGGAGTTGACTTGTTCCCGTACAAAGTGATAGTCCAAGGCTATGTGCTTCATGCGTGAGTGGTAAACTGGGTTGTCACATATATAGGTGGCCCCAGTGTTATCACAGTATAATGTGGGAGTGCCCATAGGTGGTAAACCCAGTTCATGGAGTAAATTTTTAACCCATAACAGTTCAGCAGCGGCATTAGCAAGGGCTTTGTACTCAGCTTCGGTTGAAGATCTAGAGACAGTTTTTTGTTTGTAGATTTCCAAGAGATGATATTGGACCCAAGGTATAAAAGATATGCTGTGGTGGACCGACCTCCATCGTTAATGCTGCCCCAGTCCGAGTCTGAGAAGGCTTGCAAGTTAAGGTTGGTGTTGCTGTAACCTTTCGTGTTTTCGTTAATTAATAGTTAACCTTGTTATGTTCTGGTAAGGACCATTTATGTCATTTAAGAAACTATATGGGTTGTTTATGAATGTTTCTTTTATGATGCATTAATTCATTAATTTAAGAGTTAATAATTTGTTTTAATATAATAAAACATAATAATAATAGTTAAAATAAGATAAAAATAATAATAATAATAGAAATAATAATTTATAAGAGTTAAATAATTAACAAGTTTAAAACTTAAAGTTTAATTAAGTTAGGGGGTCTTTAAGACAATTTACAAACTTAAAATAGAAGTTTTGTATTTAAAATAATAATATGTAAACTACAGGGACTAAAGCTGTAATTTAGTTTAAACTAGAAATAAAACTTTGGATTAAAAGGTGTAATATTAAAACCTCAGGGACCAAAGGTGTAAATTGTAAAACCCAACCCCCAAACACCCGATTTTCCGGTGGGAGCTCCGGCCGAGCTCCGGCCACCCCCAAATCGGTCGATATACCCGAATTTAACTCAATTAAACCACACCATTACAGTCGCGGAACCGTTTCGAACTTGAACACGCACCTTAATTGCGTTTAGACGTCGGTTATGAACCCAATCGGTTTGAATAACCGAAGCTTTTAATCATAGAGCCGTTCGAACATTAAAACTCAATAATAATCAAATTAAATGTGTCATAATCGAACGTTTAACTAATCCTAAGCTGCCATCAATCTCAATTTCACCTGAAACTCACACGAACATCACATTCGATCATCCCCTTCATCGCGACCTGCAACATTAGTGTTCTTCCATCTTCAGTCATTCTTAATTAAAATTGATAAAGGGCTTTCAATCACCGAGACCAGTAGAAGCTATCTGTGCAACTAATTTGATTATTAACATCATTTGCAACCCGAACCAATCTCGACATAGCCGCGACTTGTTCTTCGTCTTGCTCACCATCGATTCGACTCTGATTCGGGTAATTAAACACAGTTATCTACTCGTTTTTACATGGGGAACAAAAGCCCCATGATTATCATCGTTATCAATATCGATTTATGCATCAATTTGGTCCTAAATCATTCTAGGGTTTATGTGATTTGGGGATTTCATCTGATTTATGTGTTTTAAGATAGGGGAACCGGATTCCAGCAGGCATAGGCTACCCAGCCTACTGGTTAAGCGCGTGTTACCCATCCTTGAGGTCCCGGGTTCGAACCCGGGCACCCTCAACCTATTTTTTTAAGGGTTTTCTGCAATTATTTTAATTACAGAAATTTTTAATTATTATAAAAATCATTTTTTGTAAACTTTAATTAATTTAAAAGTGACCAAATTATTTTCTGCAAATTTTTTTAAAAAAATTAAATACTTATATAATCTTTTAATAAAACAATATAACAAAATTATTTTTAGTTATTTCTTATAAAATGGATTTAAAATGATAGTCTAAATTAATAAATTATTATTGGCCCAAACGTTAATTTTAGTTTAATCGTGTTATTTAAATAATCATAGAAATTATTTACACTTTATATTTAATTATTATAAATGCTTTAATTTCGTTAAATTATCTAATGGTATAATACTTTTCATTGAAATAAAATATAAGTGATTCCATTGTTAAATTTTATCTATATCAAAAACCCCAAACCTCACTTGAAACCCTAGTTCACGTTTAATCGTTAATCTTGTTGTTAAACTTAATCTTGGAATATACACATTTAGGTAACTTGTAAAAGAAATCGTTGGAGCACCATTTACATTACTCGATATTACCTTTAACATCAACTTATATCATGTGAGTTTTCCATGCCCCTTTTTACTTTATTTCACACCTTTTGGGGTGAAACATGTTAACTTTATGAACTTGCACTTGTAAACATCTTGATACTTGTAAATGCACGAGCAATTCATTTATAAACTTTGTCATGGTTATTTGTAATATTGTGAGCTTTATATGATGAATATTATATGTTGACAATCATTAACTATTGCTAGCCTGGCGACGTCATAGATCTATGGGCCTGACAAGCCTATTTGGTGCTAAAGCCGAGGTTATTGCCGGCTCCTAGTGTCGTATTCTTGAGCACTATGGGAACCAAGTACACTTAGCTAATCGTTAAACTTGTAAATGATATTCTTGGTCAAGGTTTGATTGTAGCTATATGTTATCTATAAACTTGCTTATTTCGTAACCATTGACATGAATTGCTACTTGTAAACTTTTATATATATATATATATATATGTATGCTTAACCCATGGAAACTCACCAACTTTTAAAGTTGACCCTTTTATTTTTAACATGTTTCAGGAAATGCACAAGGTTGATGATTATCTTTTGAAGCATGCTTACACCTAGGATTTGGACCTAGGAAAAATAAATAAAATAACTTGGGACTTGAAAATTGAACTTTGTTTATTCTTGTTTGTTGAGACATTTGGTTGTAATGTTTATTTCAACTTATGAATTTTTATATTTACAATTTATGGTAGTGTTATGTGGCTGTGAACAATCTTAACCCTCACATCTCGACGTTTCCGCCGTTAAGGTTGGGGTGTGACAGATTGGTATCAGAGCCCATAACTATAGGGATTTAGGTTATTAGAAATGGTGACCTAGACTATAGTTGATGCATGAACCTCATAAGAAAAATCTTTATGATCTTGTAATATATTTTGTTGCATGCTACATAATGCTACTTGTTAAGGAGGGCTTCTTAATGTGCAACTTGATGCCTTTAGTTAGGATTGCCTTATAATTGAGAAACTTGGTTGTCTTGTCTCCTCTAAAACTTATTCTTAATCCTTTATTCTCTCGGCGATGAAATATCTTAAACTTATTCTCGACGACACGGGGGAACGTAAGCTTTATATTAAAAGGTTCAAATCTTTAGACTTTATGACTAATCCATGAAAATCTCATCAAGGTTTTAATTCCATGAACCTAAAGAAATATTGTGTGACACATAGACACCTGTATTCTGGATTTCCTGGCAAAAAGCCTTCGGGCTAAGGTAAGCATTTCGCATAAATCCCGTGGGACTAGTTATGCTTACCTGGGGATTTCTGGGATGAGTGATAAACTATGGTCAATATACACAAGTTTCTAAGGCAATTGGAGTTAACTCACCTTGACGTGTCAACGTTTCCAAATGGTAATGAGTACCAAATGGAATCATTCCATATGTGTTTTACAAGTCTTGAAAAATCTTTGTTTTATTATCTTCTATCTCCAAATTTCTGTGACTAACGTATTTTATATCCAGCATGTCTCGTCATCATGGAAAGCGTGGTAGCTCCGACCGCAAATTAGCCGCCATGATTGCCCGTCAAATGGCTGCCGTCATTCCGACCATGGTTGCTGAACTGAGTAGCACCTTGATGACCAACGCTAGTGACAACACTAATGGCAATGGGCAAGGAGAGAATAGTGCAAATCAAGGAAGAAACAACCAACCCTGCACGTTTAAGCACTTCAACTCGTGCAAACCCACTAGCTTTAGTGGGAAGGAAGGAGCCACTGGACTTCTCGAGTGGTTTGAAAGTATGGAGAACACCTTCATCAACTGTGAGTGTCCCGAGGCACTCAAAGTCCGTTATGCCACAAGTGTTCTTCAACAAAGAGCACTTACGTGGTGGAATAGTGAGAAGAGGAATCGTGGTGCTGATGCTGTGTTGGCACTCACTTGGGAAGAATTCAAGAACATTGCCATCCAAAAGTTCTGCCCGAGAAGTGAGTTGCAAAAGCTGGAGGAGGAGTTTTGGAATCTCAAGCAAGATGGTGGAGATCATTTGGCCTATTCAACTAGGCATCACGAGTTGAGCATCCTGTTACCTCACATGGTTGACACAGTTCCTAGGAACATTGAGAAGTTCATCAAGGGGGTGCCACCTCAAATCCAAGATGCCGTAGTGGGAAGTAGACCCACAACTTTGGAAGATGCCATTACCATCACCGCTCAACTTACTGAAAACCATATTCGAGCGGGCACCTTGTCTGTCAAAGGGGCTAAAAAGACTGAAAAGGCGGTCCCTGAAGCAGCTAAGGAGAATAAGAATGAACCGTCTTACAACAACAAGAAACGCAAGTTCACACCGCGCGTAATTTTGCAGTGGCTACACCCAAAGTACCTCAAAGACAACCCGCTCCTGGTACACAAGCACCTGCTGCTAGACCCTATGCTGGTCCTCTACCATTGTGCAATGTCTGTAAGTATCATCATGCGGGTAATACCCCGTGCCGTATCTGTACACTGTGTGGTAAGTATGGACATTTGGTGGCTACTTGTCACCGTGCACCAAACAATGCCGCGTTAGTTGCTAATCGTGCTTGCTACAACTGTGGGGAACCTGGTCATTTTCGCCCACAATGCCCTCGTCTTGCGGGTAACGTACCACAAGCTCGAGGACGTGCCTTCAACATCAATGCAAACCAAGCACAGGCTAACAACGATGTGGTGAACGGTATGTCAAATCCAACCCCAACTTTATGATCCAAGTACTTTTGTTGCTTTACCTGTATCGTAAACGTCTTTAAAACTGAACAGGTATGTTTCTTATTAATAATTCTTATGCCTACGTTCTATTTGACTCTGGAGCCGATAAGAGTTTTGCCTCGATAGAATTTGAGTCTATACTTGCTAAGCCACATACGAAACTAGAAAGACCTCTTACTGTCGAAGTCGCCGATGGAGAACCCATCACCGTTGGTGTCGTTATTCGTGATTGCATTTTGAGCCTAAACGAGCATGATTTCTTTATCGACCTTATTCCTATGAAACTTGGAAGCTTTGACGTTATCATTGGCATGGATTGGTTAGCCAAACATCATGCGGAAATTATTTGTTTCGAGAAGTGCATTCGAATTCCTTTGCCTTCGGGGGATACATTGAAAGTATTTGGCGAAAAATCATCCAAAGGACTCAAACTCATGTCGTGTACTCAAGCCCGAAAATGTCTAAGCAAGAATTACATGGATTTCTTGGCTTACGTGGTCAACACGAAAGTCAAAGGGAATGATTTTAAGAAGGTCCCGATTGTACGAGACTTTCCTGAAGTGTTTCCCGATGACCTTAGCGGTTTACCTCCCGTGCGTGAAGTCGAGTTTAAGATCGATTTAATTCCGGGAGCGAACCCTGTGGCTAAATCACCATATCGACTTGCACCGTCAGAAATGCAAGAGCTGGCCAGTCAACTTCAAGAACTGTCCGACAAAGGCTTTATCCGACCTAGCTCATCGCCTTGGGGTGCACCTATTTTGTTCGTGAAGAAGAAAGATGGATCATTTCGTATGTGCATCGATTATCGTGAGCTTAACAAACTTACCATCAAGAACCGCTACCCTCTTCCTCGCATCGATGATCTTTTTGACCAACTTCAAGGAGCTGCTATTTTCTCAAAGATTGATTTACGTTCTGGCTATCATCAATTACGAGTTCATGATGATGATATCCCAAAAACTGCGTTCCGTACCCGATATGGACACTATGAGTTCATGGTGATGCCCTTTGGTTTAACGAATGCTCCTGCTGTCTTTATGGATCTCATGAATCGAGTATGCAAGCCGTATCTAGACAAGTTCGTGATTGTCTTTATTGACGACATACTTTATACTCCAAGTCCAAAACCGATCACGAACATCACCTGCGACAAGTTCTTGAGCTATTGAAGAAAGAACAACTATACGCAAAGTTCTCAAAGTGCGAATTTTGGCTTGAGGAGGTCCAATTTCTGGGACACGTGGTGAATAGTCAAGGAATTCACGTTGACCCTGCAAAGGTGGAAGCTGTGAAAAATTGGTGTGTTCCCACAACTCCAACCGAAGTTCGTTCTTTCCTTGGTCTTGCTGGCTATTATCGACGTTTATTGCCAACTTCTCTCGAATCGCGAAACCGCTTACTTCCTTGACCCAAAAGAATAAACCATTCGAATGGGGGTCTGAACAAGAGGGAGCCTTTGAATCCTTAAAGCACAAGTTGTGTAATGCTCCTATATTGACCCTTCCCGATGGGAACGATGATTTCACCGTATATTGTGATGCATCTAAACAAGGCCTTGGTTGTGTTCTCATGCAACGAGGAAAGGTCATAGCATATGCATCGAGACAATTGAAGGTCCATGAGGTGAATTATACGACACATGATCTTGAACTTGGTGCTGTGGTTTTTGCCTTAAAGATTTGGAGGCATTACCTTTATGGGACGCAATGTATAGTCTACACCGATCACAAAAGCCTACAACACGTCTTCAATCAAAAGGATCTCAACATGAGACAACGACGTTGGGTTGAGTTGATTAGTGATTATGATTGTGACATTCGTTACCATCCTGGAAAGGCAAATGTCGTAGCCGATGCACTAAGTCGTAAGATTCATAATAAGATGATCTCGTTTCAAGAAATTCGCGATCGACGACAATGGTTTGATATCTTGGGAGAATTTGATACTGAGATTCGTCTGGATGTTAATGAGACTACGGTGCTGCTACAAAATTTGAGGATTGAGAATGACATCGAGACTTGTATCATGGAGGCTCAACAAGCGGTTCAAGAAGGAGGGAAAATGGGAGAGGAATTGGAGTACAATCTTCGAGCTCAACTAGAAACGAAACCCAACGGGTTGATGTATTTCTTGAATCGAATTTGGGTTCCAAACTGTGATAATCTTCGTACCTTTATCATGAATGAAGCTCATCAAACTCGTTACTCAATTCATCCTGGTTCCGATAAGATGTATATGGATCTGCGTGGTCAATACTGGTGGCCTGGAATGAAGAAAGACATAGCAACTTACGTAGCTAAGTGTCTTACGTGTACAAAGGTTAAAGCTGAACATCAACGTCCTAGTGGATTGCTTGAACAACCCGAGATTCCTATGTGGAAATGGGAACACATATCCATGGACTTCATAACCAAATTACCTCGCACCTCTCGTGGTCATGATAGCATATGGGTGATCGTTGACCGATTGACCAAGTCGGCACATTTCATACCCATACGTGACACTTACAAAACGTCAAGGTTAGCTCGTATATACATTGATGAGATTGTGAGTCGTCATGGCGTACCTTTACATATCATATCCGACCGAGACGCTCGTTTCACTTCGCACTTTTGGTCGTCTATGCAAGAACTTTTGGGTACTCAACTGGATTTAAGCACGGCTTACCATCCTCAAACGGACGGTCAAACCGAGCGAACCATCCAAACCCTAGAGGATTTGCTACGTCTTTGTGTCCTTGACTTTGGTGGTGACTGGGATACGCATTTACCTCTCGCGGAATTTTCGTATAATAATAGTTACCACTCGAGTATCAAAATGGCACCTTTTGAAGCACTCTATGGTCGTAAATGTCGTTCCCCGATCTGCTGGACTGACATTGGTGAAAATTTCATCACTGGTCCTGAGCTCATACAAGAAACAACCGATAAAGTTTCCCTGATTCGTAAGAACCTTGAAGTGGCTAGAAGTCGACAAAAAAAGTTATGCCGATAAACGACGCAAGCCGTTGGGATTTCAAGTTGGGGACATGGTTCTTCTTAAAGTCTCACCATGGAAGGGAGTCGTTCGTTTTGGGAAGAAGGGTAAATTAGCTCCACGATTTGTAGGACCTTTCAAGATCCTGAAAAGGATTGGGAAAGTGGCTTATAAACTGGAACTACCTTCCGATCTTAGCGGGGTTCATCCTGTTTTCCATGTGTCAAATTTGAGAAAATGTTTGGCTGATGAAAGTCTGTATGTCCCATTAGATGACATCCAGATCGACGAGTCATTACATTTTGTGGAGAAACCCGTTGAAGTCATGGACCGCATTATGAAGAAGACTAGGACCACTACTACCCCAATCGTCAAGGTTCGTTGGGAAAATAAGCGTGGACCTGAGTTTACTTGAGAGCGTGAGGAGCATATGAAGATGAAATACCCGTATTTGTTCGTCTAGTCCAATCTTAATTTCGGGACGAAATTCTTAAAAGTTGGGGAAACTGTAACCTTTCGTGTTTTCGTTAATTAATAGTTAACCTTGTTATGTTCTGGTAAGGACCATTTATGTCATTTAAGAAACTATATGGGTTGTTTATGAATGTTTCTTTTATGATGCATTAATTCATTAATTTAAGAGTTAATAATTTGTTTTAATATAATAAAACATAATAATAATAGTTAAAATAAGATAAAAATAATAATAATAATAGAAATAATAATTTATAAGAGTTAAATAATTAACAAGTTTAAAACTTAAAGTTTAATTAAGTTAGGGGGTCTTTAAGACAATTTACAAACTTAAAATAGAAGTTTTGTATTTAAAATAATAATATGTAAACTACAGGGACTAAAGCTGTAATTTAGTTTAAACTAGAAATAAAACTTTGGATTAAAAGGTGTAATATTAAAACCTCAGGGACCAAAGGTGTAAATTGTAAAACCCAACCCCCAAACACCCGATTTTCCGGTGGGAGCTCCGGCCGAGCTCCGGCCACCCCCAAATCGGTCGATATACCCGAATTTAACTCAATTAAACCACACCATTACAGTCGCGGAACCGTTTGAACTTGAACACGCACCTTAATTGCGTTTAGACGTCGGTTATGAACCCAATCGGTTTGAATAACCGAAGCTTTTAATCATAGAGCCGTTCGAACATTAAAACTCAATAATAATCAAATTAAATGTGTCATAATCGAACGTTTAACTAATCCTAAGCTGCCATCAATCTCAATTTCACCTGAAACTCACACGAACATCACATTCGATCATCCCCTTCATCGCGACCTGCAACATTAGTGTTCTTCCATCTTCAGTCATTCTTAATTAAAATTGATAAAGGGCTTTCAATCACCGAGACCAGTAGAAGCTATCTGTGCAACTAATTTGATTATTAACATCATTTGCAACCCGAACCAATCTCGACATAGCCGCGACTTGTTCTTCGTCTTGCTCACCATCGATTCGACTCTGATTCGGGTAATTAAACACAGTTATCTACTCGTTTTTACATGGGGAACAAAAGCCCCATGATTATCATCGTTATCAATATCGATTTATGCATCAATTTGGTCCTAAATCATTCTAGGGTTTATGTGATTTGGGGATTTCATCTGATTTATGTGTTTTAAGATAGGGGAACGGATTCCAGCAGGCATAGGCTACCCAGCCTACTGGTTAAGCGCGTGTTACCTCATCCTTGAGGTCCCGGGTTCGAACCCGGGCACCCTCAACCTATTTTTTTAAGGGTTTTCTGCAATTATTTTAATTACAGAAATTTTTAATTATTATAAAAATCATTTTTTGTAAACTTTAATTAATTTAAAAGTGACCAAATTATTTTCTGCAAATTTTTTTAAAAAAATTAAATACTTATATAATCTTTTAATAAAACAATATAACAAAAATTATTTTTAGTTATTTCTTATAAAATGGATTTAAAATGATAGTCTAAATTAATAAATTATTATTGGCCCAAACGTTAATTTTAGTTTAATCGTGTTATTTAAATAATCATAGAAATTATTTACACTTTATATTTAATTATTATAAATGCTTTAATTTCGTTAAATTATCTAATGGTATAATACTTTTCATTGAAATAAAATATAAGTGATTCCATTGTTAAATTTTATCTATATCAAAAACCCCAAACCTCACTTGAAACCCTAGTTCACGTTTAATCGTTAATCTTGTTGTTAAACTTAATCTTGGAATATACACATTTAGGTAACTTGTAAAAGAAATCGTTGGAGCACCATTTACATTACTCGATATTACCTTTAACATCAACTTATATCATGTGAGTTTTTCCATGCCCCTTTTTACTTTATTTCACACCTTTTGGGGTGAAACATGTTAACTTTATGAACTTGCACTTGTAAACATCTTGATACTTGTAAATGCACGAGCAATTCATTTATAAACTTTGTCATGGTTATTTGTAATACTGTGAGCTTTATATGATGAATATTATATGTTGACAATCATTAACTATTGCTAGCCTGGCGACGTCATAGATCTATGGGCCTGACAAGCCTATTTGGTGCTAAAGCCGAGGTTATTGCCGGCTCCTAGTGTCGTATTCTTGAGCACTATGGGAACCAAGTACACTTAGCTAATCGTTAAACTTGTAAATGATATTCTTGGTCAAGGTTTGATTGTAGCTATATGTTATCTATAAACTTGCTTATTTCGTAACCATTGACATGAATTGCTACTTGTAAACTTTTATATATATATATATATGTATGTATGCTTAACCCATGGAAACTCACCAACTTTTAAAGTTGACCCTTTTATTTTTAACATGTTTCAGGAAATGCACAAGGTTGATGATTATCTTTTGAAGCATGCTTACACCTAGGATTCGGACCTAGGAAAAATAAATAAAATAACTTGGGACTTGAAAATTGAACTTTGTTTATTCTTGTTTGTTGAGACATTTGGTTGTAATGTTTATTTCAACTTATGAATTTTTATATTTACAATTTATGGTAGTGTTATGTGGCTGTGAACAATCTTAACCCTCACATCTCGACGTTTCCGCCGTTAAGGTTGGGGTGTGACAGTTGCGTTTCAAGAACAACCCATGATGTACCGTTCCTTTCAAGTATCGGAGTACCCGTTTGAGAGCTTGCCAGTGTGATTGTTTGGGTGAGTGCATGAATTGCGATAAATTATTGATGGCAAATGAGATGTCTAGACGAGTGAAGGCAAGGTACTGGAGAGTACCAACTAGTTTTCGGTAAGGGGTGAGGTCAACGGGAGGAGAGGAGTCATTAGAAGAGAGTGGATCAGACGTGCTCAAAGGAGTGAGAACCTCTTTTGCACCATCCATTTTAAATGTGGTGAGAACATCTTGAATGTGGCGATGTTGAGAAAGAAATAAACCATGAGGCGTAGAAATGACTTCGATTCCTAGGAAGTGATGGAGAGGGCCTAAGTCTTTGATGGAGAATTGTTCGCTTAGGGCTTGAACAAATGAATCCATGAAGGAATTGTGATTTCCCGTAAGGACAATGTCATCAACATACATAAGGAGGTAGCACGTGATATCCTTGGAGTGTAGACAAAGAGGGAGGAATCAGAGAGACATTTTTTAAAACCAAAACTAACGAGAAAGTTGGTTAGTTCTATGTACCAAGCACGCGGTGCTTGTTTAAGACCGTAGAGAAAATTTTTTAGTTTGCAAATGTAGCGTGGGAAATCCGTGTTTATGAACCCGGGAGGTTGTAACATAAAAACATCTTCATGGAGGGTCCTATGAAGAAACGCATTGTTAACATCAAGTTGGCGTAAAGGCCACCCTTTTGAAAGAGCAATGGAGAGGACAGTGCGAATGGTAATGGGTTTAGTAACCGGACTAAAGGTTTCATGGTAGTCTTTTCCAAATTGTTGGTGAAACCCTTTCGCCACTAGACATGCTTTGCATTTGTCGATAGTGCCATCGGGTTTGCATTTAATGCAGAACACCCATTTGCAACCAATAGGAGTTTGGTTGGTATGAGGAACAAGTTCCCATGTGTTGTTTTGGATGAGGGCATTATATTCAAGATCCATGGCGTGACGCCAATCCGGATCATTCAAGGCTTGAGTATAGGTGGACGGTTCAAGGGACACGGGTAATGGATGAATGGTGGTGGAGTTGACAAAGTTAGAGTTGTAGTATTTGGGGTTGGGTTTGGGTTGTCTACGAGGCGGTGGAGTTTGGGTGTTGGGAGAGTCGGGTTGATGGTATTGTGAGTTGGGTGAGTTGGTTGGTGTAGAGGTGGTGGAACCGATGGGTGGAGTGGGCTAGTCAGTGGGCGCGGGCATTGGGCCGAGAGGAGAGACGATGGAAGTTGAGGGTAGTGTATGGGCCGGGGAGGTTGGAGATAGGTCTTGGAGTTATAGGGGAGATGATGCTGGGCTATGGGAGGTTTGGTGATGCGGGGTGGTTTGTTGGGCCTCGGGTAGGGTGTTTTGTTGGGCTTCGGGTGATGGAGTGGGTTGGGTAGAATGGGAAGTGTGAACAGTGGGTTGAGAGTTTTGGGCAGGAGATGTAGGCGCTGGGGAAGGAATGGGAACTGAGGGTGTCGGGTTTAAAAGGGTGTCGAAGGACATATGTAGAGGGTTGGAGTTGGTGGTTTTGGATGGAAATATGTGGGGAATGAATTGAACATGTCGAGAGTGATAAAGTTTTTTATTAAGAGGGTCATAGCATTTGAATGCCGACTTAGAGGAGGAGTATCCAAGAAAGATGCATGTCGTGGACCCTGATTGAAGTTTTGAAGTGGCATATGGTTTTAGCCACGGGTAACAAAGGCAACCAAAAGGTTTAAGTTTGGAATAGGTAGGGACGGTTTTGAACAACACATCATAGGGTGATTTGTTGTGGAGAATGGGTGTAGGTAAACGGTTTATGAGGTGAGTAGCGGTTTGAAAAGCATGAGACCAAAAATGTTGTGGTAAGTGGGAGTAGTGGAGTAATGCGAGGCCGGTTCCAACAACGTGTCGGTGACGTCATTCGGCAATACCGTTTTGTTTTGGTGTGTGAGGTGGTGTCGTGTAATGGGAGATACCTTGAGAGGCAAGATATGGTGAGAGACCCACATATTCACCCCCATTATCAGTGAATAACGCAACAATGTTGGTTTTAAAAAAAATTTCAACAAGAGATTTAAATTGTGGAAAAAGAATTTTGACATCGGATTTTCGTTTGATTGGGTATAACCAAATGTGTTTGGAAAAATAGTCAACAAAAATGACATAGTATTTAAAGCCATCTATTGACGTTTTTACGGGACCCCATACGTCGGAGTAGAGAAGTTGTAGTGGTTGATTAGCAACAAAAGAATTTTTGCCAAAAGGTAGTGTGTGGCTTTTATTTAGTGAACATGAAATACAATGAAAAGACTCAAGGGTCACCTTATTACAACGAAGTCCTAATCTAGAAATTAAAGACTTAAACACTTGAAGCGATGGATGTCCAAGTATGTGGTGCCACATTGATCGATGTCGAAGTATCAATCAAATAAGATGTTAAAATGTGTGTTTCTATTCACCTTAACTAGTTAGGGTAAGTAGGGTTGTCGATCCTCGTGGAATTAGTGGTCGGTGTATTGTACTTTAATTTATGAAATACTAATTAATTAAATTAACAAATTACTTAACTATTGCCCCTGGGCTGTGAAAATTGGATTTTTGGAATAATTAATAAATAAGCTAAGAAAACAACTTGGAAAGAATCAAACTTGATTATGAAAACGATTATAAGAGAAAGTAATCCACTTCGGTTCTAGGTTTGGTTTTCAGCAATTGTTTAGTTTAACTTCATGGAAAATCCTTAATAGGGACTCTATACGTGCGATGATTAAGTGATATCGATAATCAGGACTTAATGGGTCTTGATACACAATGCCAATTCAATTAGAAACCAAAACTTGCAATCATATAATTTCGGAAGATTAAGTGATATTCAAATAAAAGTTTACTAACGTCGTTGTTTAAATAATCAAAACACAAGTTAAACTCATAAAAGAACTTAACGGGTTCTAAAGTTTAATCCCAACAAAGTTAAACAAAAACAAAAACCTAATCACATAAAACCTAATACCCGAAGTCGATCACGAGAGGATTAGCCGCTCATTGTTCTTGAATGATCTTCAAAACCGTTGTTGATTTGCATTCTGGATGATTGAATCTTGTTTTTGAGAGTTGGAATGGTGAAGAATTGATCCCAGAACTTCCAAAATACGTCTATTTTCGTCTTAGGTCGAATGAGAATCAAGTGGTGGCTAAAACATAATAAAAACGCGATTTTATAGGTTTTCAAAACTTGTCCTGGCGTAGCCTACGCCATCCAGCGTAGCCTACGCTGGGTCCCTTTCTGCTGATTTTTTTCTTGAGCTGGCGTAGCCTACGGTGGCTACAGTAGGCTACGGTGGAAGCCTTTCTGCTGCATTTTGAAACTTCGTTTCTTGACCCCTCCAATGACTTGTTTTATCATGTAAGCTTCCAAATTCCTTGTTTTTCCTACAAAATCACTTCCAACTCATAGTCAACCTATTCAACTCAATCACATGCATATAAACGAATAATCATACGTAATATTTGACGTTTAGACACTTAAAACACTATTCCAACACACACACATCACATCCCCACACTTAAGCTCTGCTTGCCCTCAAGCAAATCTAATTCAAAACATTTAACAACATTATAAACCAAAATCCCTTACACGCCTCAGCGATAGTCCAAAGTCATGCCTATTCCATTATTGCAATAATCATATTTGGCTAGCAAGTAAAGGATGTTACATTTAATTCAAAATAGAACCTGACTAGTTAAACCTAACAAGCTTCCGGCTTTTATTGTCATGCAACACACCCCTCACCATTTGTCACTCCTCTCGGTTTATTTTTGGATTGATGAAAATTACACCAATATATCACTCAAAAGGTCCACATATAAAACTTTGTTATCATATGCTTGGGTGACAATCACACTTTCACGATAATAAATTGACAATGCACACATCAAAAGGACTTACGGGTTTTGGGCTTAGGTTAAGGTAGGAATGATTGGCTGTGAGTGGCTAAAATATAAATTTAAAGTAATACCAACTGTTAATATTTTTGTTGACATAACTATCACTCGAACAAAGCAAACGCATGGGTGCATATTTACCCCATAACCAACAATCTGCATTATTCTTTTCTCTCCTTCTTTTTTTTTTTTTTTTTTTTTTTTTTGCTTTTATCATAAATCAAATACTGAAGCTAGTCTGAATATTATCAACAGTGGTAACTTGGTCACATTAGGTAAAATTTGATTTGGGTTTTATTGATATGGGTTTGTCAAAATAAACGGTTTAAGGCTCGAAAGTGGCTACTAGGGGGAATTTTAGGTAAAGTGATGCATCACAAGAAATGGTGTTAAAAGAGAAGGGAATCCTAGATTGCCTCTATCATCTATGTGCATTTATCAAATTCACCGTCTTGGTATGTATCAAATCACACAAGTTCTAAAACAAAGAATCATATGGCCTACACTCAACAATTGAAACAAATTTTAATAAGAACTAACAATCTAGTAAGCTTCAAAATCTCACCAAGTAGGAATTAGGGTTGCCGGCGTGTGCATGCTTTTATTACACCATTAGCCTGTTAACCTTAACTAGACGGTTCTTAATTTTTTTATTTTTTTTTTGTTTTGTAAAACCTTGCTAACATAATTATTTTTGCTACCGTAGAATTAGGCCATGACTAAGGACCCTTACATCAAACATGACAAGAATTAATTGGTATGCTTGTTGTTTTCATGTTCGATTGGATTGCTTAAAAACAATAAAAAAAAAATTTCAAAAATTTTCAACTCTTTCAACTCTTGTCTTGCCTCACCTCATCCCCACACTTGGGTTACATTGTCCCTAATGTATGGTGTTGAGGTTAAGTGTGTGATGTTTTCTTTGCTTTGCACATCAGTTTATCCAAGAAATCAACCCAAACGACTTTTCCAACCCAAACCGACCCGGACAAAAATATAATCATAACCAACATACCTTTTACCCATTAACATAAATTGTCTCACACCTCCCGACCACCCAATTACCAAAATAATTAACGCTAATTTAATATTCAAAAAAAACATTAACAGATAAGAGGAGTACGTGGACCTGATCATGGATCAACGAGTACTCAATAGTAAGGATTCTATGGATCGCCAAAGATGCTCCTCATTATGTCTGAGAATGTTTCAAAGTTGAAGGCATTCGATGAGCTTCCTTGACTTTGTTGTTGCTGTTCATCTTGAATAGGGTCGAGCCATGGTGAGTGATGCGCTGGTGGGACCGGGTAGTGCACTGTTCCATCATATGGGGCAAGAGTGGTGTAGTCTACCATCTCCGAATGTTCAATCATTGGTTCACCTGCTTGCCAAGCATTGTGCATCCGCCTCCTTTGATCATCTTGCCACCTTAAGTTCACTTCACGTTCTTGATTCCATGCGTGGGTGCGATTCCAGTGTTCCTGACGGTTGTGGTTTAACATGTTGTCCCAATGTAGCTGCTCAAACCCGCGAGTGTTTTGATCGTAGGTGGCCTGTTGGTAACTTGTCCACGAATCAAGTCTGTCGGCCTTTGTTGAACAACATTCTTCCATACCTTGGTAACACCCATAAGTATCATAGTAGTTAGGCATACCACCAAAGTAAGGTGCTCTTGCTCCACCGTCTTCCATCTCCTCATCACTAACTTCCTCTTCCCCACTATCCGGTTCATCCGTTTCCCCCTCGTCTAACGGTTCAGCATCCAACCTTAATGCTCTCCATTTTTTTCCAGCGTTTTTCAATTTGTGATAACGGGCTGTTTTTACATATGACCAACCAAACGTGCTCAACCCGGATAGATTAAAAACCTGGATGTCCTCCTCATGGAAATCTGTTTCTGGTGTGATGACTCCTTGACGTTTAAGCAACGCGGTGATTAGTCGGCAATATGGGATTATTTGTTTATCCACTTTGTTGCGTGAATACCAGATGTTCATCATCACTAGATGTTTGAAGGATATCCTTGGTGACCCCGTCATGAGGGAATGCACTATCTGCATATCTGGATGCCTCAAATACCCTCGATCACTTCTACGAGGTAGGATGTTTTGTTGCACAATCAAAAGTAGCAACCTTGTTTGCATTTTCATCTGGTCTCGCCTCATCCTCCCATCATTGTCGGGTAAAAACAACTCAGAAAGCATTTGATTCCATTGAGGATGTAAATGACACTTGTCGAATAATTCCATCGAGGATGGGTATAAGTATTTGCTTCCTCCACGCCTATCCGGTTTAGAATCAAAGTTGGCAAACTCTTTTAGTGTGTCATGAGACATTATGACTTCTCTGCCTCCAACATCACCGACCAGCCTCATGGTCTTTGGTGGTGATCGACCACCCTCATACTTCAATGAACCCACCCATTCCATTACGGGGTTCATATACTTTCTGTCAGTCACTCCGTCATAGCAATTCAAAACCGCTTCCCAGCCGATAGCCTCAAATTTTTGCACAATACCAAAAGCTCGAAATTCATTCAAATTAACTACCCTCTCATATAAGAATCCGTTATGAGGGTCTTTCTGATTAAGCATCTTGTCTGCGAATAGTTGCTTATGAAACATCCTATCCTTCTTTTCCAGAGATCTCGTCTTCCACACTGGCTTTGCCCTTGGATAATCTCCGATACGGGTTCCTCCATCATCATCTTCCTGACCCTCCACTCTCCTTCGTTGTGCTTCGGATTCGGCTCTAGATGGTCCAGCCGGTTCTTTTCCTTTTCGTCCCATCTACACACATCAAACGTATTCAACCAACAAACCATGTGAAATTAATATTATCAATTGAACTTTTAACATCTAATAAGAAACATTCATGACCAACAACCCCCTCCCCACACTTATTTCTAGCATTGTAGCTATTGATTTCTTTTGATTGGTTAACTCAATTAATAGCAATAAGAATTCTACAGGTTTGACTTATAAAAGTCAAACTGTCATATTCAACAATGTTATTCAAAGTTCACTATCCTTAACTTGTATCACCATCAACAATCTATGTCATATTCTAGCATATCAAGACAATATGTAGCACCAATTTATCAATAAATTCCATACAATCATCCCAATCTAAGTGCAATGTATATTCAAGTATTCAACTTCCTAGCAACATACCCGAGTAATCATATGCGAAAGTGAAAAGATCTTACCTTTGTTGTTGATACGTTGTGGAACACTTAGATTGCAAGAAAATTGCTTAAGAGTAAAAAAAACCCAATTTTGGAAATTAGGGTTCGTCGTGCTCCGTTTTGATTACACAAAAACGACAGAGATTCGTGTAACACTAACACCCGCAATGTGTTCCTTGCGAAAAACTAAGTGAAAAACATTATTAATTTGTTGGATTTGATGGATGGATGATGAAAGTAGAGATAAATGTTGGTTATGGGGGTTGTGGTGATTGAAGAAGAAGGGAGAGGGGTTATGGGGGTGAAAAGGGGTGATGTGCTGAAAATTCATTCAAATCCCGTCCACCAGAGTTGACTCTGGCGTAGGCTACGCTGCCCACCGTAGCCTACGCTAGGGGGCCTTCTGAAATTTCGAGTTGAAGTCCACCGTAGGCTACGGTAGGTACGGTGGAGGTGGTTCTGCCTGTTTTTTTTTTTTCTTTTTTTTTTAATTTTGATTATGATTTGATTTACATGCTCCTCCCACCCCTTCGCGAAACTTAAAGTTGTCCTCAACTTTAACCATAGTTTAAACGTACCCGGGCCTTTACCAATCGCAAGCGTCAAGCAACACAAGTTTGGCTGAAAAACATGGTAAACCAAAACATAAATGAAATAAAGAACTTAAAATGAAAAGTAAACACGAACAAAACCGCGGGTTGCCTCCCGTAAGCGCTAACTTTTTCAAGTCGTTAGCTGGACTTTCGAGAGATATTTAGACCTGTAGATCGCAAGTCGGTGAACTTATTACTAAGTTCACCGCTTCCTCTAACTTCGGGTTTAAATCTGTGTCTTCTAAGTATGGTTTTAACCGATGACCATTCACAACTTGTCGTAAGTGATCATCCAGATCCTCAATCTCAATATCGCCATAGTGCCCAATACGCTTGATCACATACGGTCCCGTCCACTTACTTTTAAGCTTACCTGGAAAAAATTTCAAACGTGAGTTAAATAGCCAAACTTTTTGACCTACCTCAAATGTCTTTCTTTGCAATTTAGCATCGTGAACTCTCTTCATCCGTGCCTTATATGAGCTAGCGGTCGCATATGCTTCATTTCGTAACTCCTCCAATTCAACAAGACTTAATTTTCGTTGTTTACCTGCAACATCATAATCCACATTAACCTCTTTAACCGCCCATAGAGCACGATGAACCAATTCAACTAGTAAATGGCATCCCTTGCCATACACCAATCGATAAGGTGTAGTACCAATAGGTGTTTTGTATGCAGTACGATACGCCCATAATGCATTATTAAGTTTTGTGGACCAATCCTTACGGTCGGTACGTACTGTTTTTTGTAAAATCTCTTTAATTTGCCTATTTGATACTTCCACTTGCCCACTAGTTTGTGGATGGTACGGTGTTGCAACCCGATGATCTACCCCATATTGTTTAAGGAGTTTTCGAAAATTAAAGTTTTTAAAATGAGATCCCCCATCACTTATGATCACACGGGGAACACCAAACCGAGAAAATATGTTGCTTTGAACAAACTTACAAACAACACTATGGTCATTTGTTTTGGTGGCAATCGCTTCTACCCATTTAGATACATAATCGACTGCCACAAGAATATATGAATTACCAAATGAATTTGGGAATGGGCCCATGAAGTCAATTCCCCAGACATCAAAGATGTCAACAACTAGAATTGGCTGCATGGGCATCTCATTCCTTTTTGAAATGCTACCAATATTTTGGCAATTGACACAACTCTTAGCGAATGTATATGCATCCCAAAATATAGTTGGCCAAAATAACCCAGCACATAAAACTTTATATCCTATTTTCTGGCCACTAAAATGACCCACGCATGCAGAAGCGTGTACATGTCCCAAGACGTCTTTAATTTCAGAATCTGGAATACACCGCCTGATAACTTGATCAGGTCCAACTTTAAAAAGATTTGGGTCATCCCAGATATATTGTTTGACTTGTGCCAAGAATTTTTGTCGCTTCCATTTTTGCTAATGTTCTGGAATAACACCTGCAACATAATAATTAACAATATCAGCAAACCAAGGTAACTCGGAAACTGTAAATAAATACTCATCCGGAATGTCTCATTAATTTCCAAGGTGTTATCTATGTCATTGTTGATAATCCTTGATAGATGATCAGCCACCACATTCTCACTACCCTTCTTGTCTCGAATTTCTAAGTTAAACTCTTGCAACAATAAAATCCATCTGATCAATCTTGGTTTAGCATCCTTCTTCTCCATCAAATAGCGTACGGCACTGTGATCCGAATAGATAATGACCTTGCTCCCCCAAATATAAGACCTAAACTTATCAAGAGCATATACAACTGCAAGCAACTCTTTTTCAGTGGTAGTATAATTCAATTGGGCACCATCTAGAGTTTTACTAGCATAATAAATTGCCACGGGTTTCTTGTCTACCCGTTGCCCTAACACGGCCCCAATTGCTAAGTCACTAGCATCACATATTATTTCAAAAGGTATTGACTAATTCGGTGCTTGCAATATTAGGGCTTCAACCAATTTCTGTTTTAACATAGTAAAAGCTTTAAGACATGCGTCATCAAATACAAAAGGCACATCTTTCAAAAGTAAGTTGCATAATGGTTTTGTAATTGTACTGAATCCTTTTATGAATCGTCTGTAGAAACCGACGTGTCCTAAGAATGACCTAATGCCTTTTACATTCGTGGGAGGGGGTAGGGTCGATATAATCTTAATTTTAGCATAATCAACCTCAATGCCATGTTTTGACACTACATGACCTAAGACAATCCCTTCTTGAACCATAAAATGACTCTTTTCCCAACTCAACACTAAATTTGTTTCAACACATCTTTTTAAAGCCTTTGTTAATTGAATTAAATAGCTTTCAAAATATGAACCAAAAATTGAGAAGTCATCCATAAAGATTTCCAAAGACTCCCCGATCATATCCGAAAAGATACTCATCATGCACCTTTGAAAGGTGGTTGGGGCATTACAAAGTCCAAATGGCATTCGCCTAAATGCGAAGATACCATATGGGCAAGTAAAGGTAGTCTTTTGTTGATTATCAGGGTGAATTGCAATCTGATTATATCCTGAATACCCATCCAAAAAACAATAAAACTTCTGACCTGGTAACTTCTTAATGATTTGGTCAATGAACGGAAGTGGAAAATGATCTTTGGATGTAGCTGCGTTTAACTTTCTATAATCAATGCACACTCGCCACCCAGTGACGGGTCGAGTGGCAATGTGTTCACCATCCTCGCCTCTAACAATCTGAATGCCTGATTTTTTAGGCACAGTTTGGGTAGGGCTTACCCATGTGCTATCAGAAATTGGATACACGATCCCGGCATCCAACCACTTGAGAACTTCTTTCTTCACTACTTTGCGCATGTTAGGATTAAGCCTTCTCTGAGTGTCTCTAACAGGTTTTGCACCTGCATCAGTGATGATTTTATGCATGACAATAGATGGACTGATACCTTTGAGATCCGCAATTGTCCATCCTATTGCTGCTTTATGCTCCTTTAACACATTCAGTAACATTTCTTCTTGATCACTTTCCAAATTGGATGCAATGATAACTGGAAGGGTGTGAATGTCTCCCAAAAATACGTATTTTAAGTGTTTGGGAAGCTTTTTCAATTCTACTTTTGTTGGAATTTCCAGTGATGGCTTTAACTGAGAATCAATGTGCTCAGGTAGAGGCTCTACCTGATGGGTCCATGGTGGTCTTCCTTCATGTATGGCAGACACTTCAAGTTTCTTTTCTTCTTCCTCCAACTCATATGCATGATCAATACCTAACCTGTCACAAATAACACACGTCTCCTCGATGTGTCCCTTATTTTTATAAGGTTCACACCCGTCAATAATATCCGCCATAAAGCATTCATTATTAACAGAGGAGTTAGTTACTTTGTCATACACATTGACACTTAATTTACGATTACCAAAAGTCATGTCAACTGTTCCATCTCGACAGTTAATTTGTGCATTAGTAATTGCTAAAAATGGTCTACCAAGTATGACATTAGATTGTTTAGTTTTGTCAAGTGAAGCATAATCAAGAACTAAGAAATCGACCGGATAGTAGAAGTCATCCACCTTGACAATAACATCAGTTACTATGCCACGCGAGAGTTTCATTGTGAGATCGGCCAACACTACCGTGGTATTGGCTTTTTGCAAGGGACCAAAGTCATATTGGTCATATAAACTCCCAGGTAGGATACTAACACTAGCCCCAAGATCGAGTAGCGCCCGAGCAACTTTAAATTCACCAACTTGAATAGAAATAATAGGCGCTCCTGGATCCCTAAGCTTAGGTGGAAGATCACCTGACAAGATGGCACTTACATTTACTGGGACATCAAGCTTCTTAGGAAACTTGTGAGTTCGTTTTTGAGTGCACATATCTTTCAGGTATTTAGCATAAGCAGGAACTTGTTTTATTGCATCTAAAAGAGGTAAATTCACTTTAACTTGTTTAAAAATTTCCCACATCTCATCTTGTTGTGGACCTCTTTTATTTACTATTTTTTCGGTTCAATTAAAGCTGAAGGGTAAGGAATGACATTGTTCTCCAATGCCTTATCCTTATTTTTATCTACATTATCTTTTAAAACCGGTTTGGTTACCTCTTGAAATGTTATCTTTTTCGTTGATTTTGCTAAAACAGGTTTCTGTTCATCTTCACTATCACTATTGACATCTTCCACCACCCCCTCTACGAATGGTGGTGGAGAACCAACCTTGTTATCATAAACTTTACCATTACGAAGGATACTTACCTGATTGATTTGCACATTTCTGACATTCTTTGTGGAAGTTCCCTGATGTTGAGGATTGATTGTGGTGTCACTTGGCAGCTTCCCAGGGTTTCTTTTGATTTGAGCCACATCTTCTGCTAGTTGACCTACTTGTTTGTTTAATGCTTCGTAAGCCTTATCTCTGATTTCATTTTCCCTTTTATTCTCTTGCATATTTTCCTTCATCATATTCATCAAAGCATCCAACTTTGCATTTGTAGATTCTTCACCCCCAACTACTCCAGTTTGAGAATTATTTTGATGGTTTCGTGATGAACTTCCTTGTTGGCCCCCGTGGTTGTAACTCCCTTGATTGTTTCCTTGAGCATACGAAGTTCTTTGATAACCACTTGGATTGTAATTCCCATGTGCTCGGTTAGGGTATGTGGGAACACCTTGGTTATTACCTTGAAAGTTAGGATTCATTTGGCTTGAAGCATTCCCATACTTAAAATTAGGATGGTTTCTTAGTCTGGGATGATAAGTATTGGAATTCATATCGAATTGCTTTCTATCTCTGTAAACTTGATTAACTTCCTCTTTTCTTTCTATCATTAACTGACACGCATCAACATTATGACCTAACTCACCACATTCTTCACAGACATCGTATCCTACAGTTGCAACCTCCTTTGTACCCGTTCGCCCTAACCTTGCCAATTGTCTTTCCAATGCTGCAATCCGCTCCTTAGTCTCATAGTCAACCGTGGTTGATCATACCGAATTAGGTTTAGATCGTCTACTGGCAGAGGCTTGCGCCTTGGAGTTTCTACACATTCTTTCTAAAAATTCCCAATCTGCATCTTCATGATTGGAAAGGAATGTGCCATTGCTTGTAGAATACAAATATTTTCTTTCCTCAGTCGTCAATCCATCCGAGAAAGCCTTTATCAACTCCCAACGTTCAATTCCATGGTGTGGACACATGCGAATAAGTTCCTTAAACCTCGTGAATGCTTCATGAAATTGTTCCCCTGCTTGTTGTTGGAAAGATCGAATAGCCTCTCTTGCGTCACTGGTTTTACCCATAGAGTAATATTCATCTAAAAATATTTGTTGCATTTCTTGCCATGTGTGAATACTATTGTCAGGCAAGGTAAGGAGCCATTGCTTAGCTCTGCCTTTCAAAGTGAATTGAAACAATCGCAACCTCACTTCATCTTGTGTGAAGTGATTCCCACCAATAGTGCTACATATTGCATCAAATTCAGCAAGATGCATATATGGTTCTTCTGTTGCAGTACCTCTAAATGCAGGAAGAATAGTGAGATAATGAGGGCGTACATCAAAAGCTCTTCCTCTACGATTTGGAGGTGCGATGGGATTTGGATTTTCAGAAATAGTCGGTCTAAAATGGCTATCCACACCTTGTACTTGAGCTCTTTGAGGTCTTCTTGGCTGATTGACGTTATTATTAACCCTACCCCTTTGTTGGTTGATAGGTGGTGCATTCCACCCATGTTGATCATTCCTCCAATTGTTATTTCCGTTTTGTCCATCACCTCCACCAAAATTTCCATTCCAAGCATCATAATTTGCACCGTTATAGGGTTCTTCATTGTTATCCCATTCATCTTCATAATTCTCATCACCCGTGTGAACACTATGCATGCTTACATGATCAAAGTCGTCTCCTTGATTGAGGTTATTTTGATTCGTATTATTGTTGGGAGGTGGTTGATTTAGGTTGTTGTTGTGGTTGTTATTTGGTGGTGGGGGTGGATTTGGGTTTTGGTGTTGGTTATTGGGAGGAGGGTTTGGATTTTGAGGTGGTTGGTTGTTTGTATTATCCATGTTAGTTGAATCAGACAAACTATCAGCTGCATGATCAATGGCTTGTGAAATTGATGTAGTTGGTAACCCTGATCGATGCAAGACACGATTATACCTTGCTGATTTCTCTATCTCTGGATCAAACACTAGCGGTGATTTCCTGCCCGAATATCGAGTATGCATACAATCTGTCACCTGCACACTGAAAATACCAAGCGTAACACGACAATAAAAACAATTAAAATAAGACAAGTAACAATTTTTTTTTAACAAATAAAATAACAAAACACCAAGCGCACCGATTCCCCGGCAACGGCGCCAAAATTTGATCGATGTCGAAGTATCAATCAAATAAGATGTTAAAATGTGTGTTCCTATTCACCTTAACTAGTTAGGGTAAGTAGGGTTGTCGATCCTCGTGGAATTAGTGGTCGGTGTATTGTACTTTAATTTATGAAATACTAATTAATTAAATTAACAAATTACTTAACTATTGCCCTGGGCTGTGAAAATTGGATTTTTGGAATAATTAATAAATAAGCTAAGAAAACAACTTGGAAAGAATCAAACTTGATTATGAAAACGATTATAAGAGAAAGTAATCCACTTCGGTTCTAGGTTTGGTTTTCAGCAATTGTTTAGTTTAACTTCATGGAAAATCCTTAATAGGGACTCTATACGTGCGATGATTAAGTGATATCGATAATCAGGACTTAATGGGTCTTGATACACAATGCCAATTCAATTAGAAACCAAAACTTGCAATCATATAATTTCCGGAAGATTAAGTGATATTCAAATAAAAGTTTACCAACATCGTTGTTTAAATAATCAAAACACAAGTTAAACTCATAAAAGAACTTAACGGGTTCTAAAGTTTAATCCCAACAAAGTTAAACAAAAACAAAAACCTAATCACACAAAACCTAATACCCGAAGTCGATCACGAGAGGATTAGCCGCTCATTGTTCTTGAATGATCTTTAAAACCGTTGATGATTTGCATTCCGGATGATTGAATCTTGTTTTTGAGAGTTGGAATGGTGAAGAATTGATCCCAGAACTTTCAAAATACGTCTTTTTTCGTCTTAGATCGAATGAGAATCAAGTGGTGGCTAAAACATAATAAAAACGCGATTTTATAGGTTTTCAAAACTTGTCTTGGCGTAGCCTACGCCATCCAGCGTAGCCTACGCTGGGTCCCTTTCTGCTGATTGTTTTCTTGAGCTGGCGTAGCCTACGGTGGCTACAGTAGGCTACGGTGGAAGCCTTTCTGCTGCATTTTGAAACTTCGTTTCTTGACCCCTCCAATGACTTGTTTTATCATGTAAGCTTCCAAATTCTTTGTTTTTCCTACAAAATCACTTTCAACTCATAGTCAACCTATTCAACTCAATCACATGCATATAAACGAATAATCATACGTAATATTTGACGTTTAGACACTTAAAACACTATTCCAACGCACACACATCACACATGAGAAGAGAGTTTGTTTGGGTGTTGTTGACTTGAGGAGACAATGAGATTGGTCCATAGTAGACATCATTAACGTTCACTACCCGCATGAGACACGCCCCCGTGCGTAGATCCTTGACAAAAAAAATGATAGGGAAAAAATTCAACGGAAACACAATTAGTACGACAAACTTTGGCAACGAAAATAAGATTATTTCGAAGATTGAGAGCAATTAAAATGTTATTTAAAAGAAGTGGATGAGATTTTGTTGGAATAGTTGTTTGAGCAATATGAGTTATAGAGAGAGTTTTACCATCACCTAGCACAATCTCATCGGGTCCTCCGTATTCGGAAAGAACGGGAAATAGTTGGTTGTCGTTTGCGGTGTTGTTGGACGCACCGGTATCCCACATCCAAGATGGGGTTGTAGCCGTTGGGTGAGGGGTGGTGAAGTTAACCACCGAGGTGTTGGTATTTTGAGGCGAGACATTGTGTTCTCGTAGGAAGCGACTAAACTTGCGACAAGCTTTAGTGTCATGTCCAGGAATGTTACAATAGTAGCAATAGATGTTGTTGTTGCGAGTCGGGCGAGTGTTGGTATTGGTAGTTCGAGGTGGCCATTGGTTTCGGTTTGTAGTTGGATTTGGGTTTCGGGTTGGGCGATTATCATGGGTAGGTGGTTGACGATTTTGGTTGTTGCGAGGTGAATTTCGGTGAGTGTAGTTCACGGTGGTGAAGAGAGGTTCGGTGAGAGTTTCTTTTAAGGTACGTTCATGGTCAAGGAGTTTTTCAAAGAGGTCGGCAAAGGAGATTGGTGTGTCACGGGTTCGAAAGGAGGCGACTAGAGTAGAGTAGTCGTCCCCTAGTTGGTTCATGATATGGATGACAAGGTCTTCTTCGGACATGGGACTTTGAGCAATAGCAAGCTCATCAAATAGAGATTTCATATCATGTAAATAGTCGGAAATGGAGCGATTTCCTCTTGGGTTTTTGGCTAACCGAGATTTGAGAGAAATAATGGGGGAACGCGAGCGACTTGCATAGCTTGAGTTTAGAAGTTCCCAAGCTTTGTGGGCTGTTTTGGCGGAGGAAACAATGGGTTGAATTTGGTCGGAGCAACTACCAAGGAGGGCACTTATGATCATTTGATCTTGACGAAACCAACAAATGTATTAAGGTTTTGGTTTGGTGTTTTGGCCGTCGACAAGAGTTTCGGAAGGGATGGTTGCGGGACCGATGATGTGGTGGTCAAGTTCAAGGCCAATGAGGGTGGCAGTGACTTGGGTGCGCCATGAGGGGAAGTTTTGGGATGTTAGTTTGATCGGAAAATGAGTGGCGGCTGTTATGTGAACAATCGGGTGGGCTACTGCCATGGCTGATCGGAAAAAAAGAAAAATGGATAGAAGCAAGATCAAAAAGTGTTTTGCTCGGAGGAGCTTTTATGCTCTTGATACCATATAGAGTTTGATTGAATCAAGGATACATATTCTTATTATTTACAACATAATATATAGTGGTACAAAGATAAAAGCAATGATTACAAAATAATTACAAGGGTATAATTCTTGGGCGAGAGTTATGAACAGTCAATCATCTTGATTGATTTGGTTGGTTAAATGGAGAGAATAATATTCAATTAACGGTGATTTAATTTGTGGTGTTGATACTTTTATCAAAGAGTTTCTAGAATCCAAAGTATAATAAATTATAGAATTTTAATAATAGGACAATAAGAAAAAGATAAGTATGATAAAGTAATCGTAAGTAGACAAGTGGTTCAATTTTGTGACCCAATGAAGCAACGAATTAAGAATGTGAGATTCAAAGCTTAAGAAGCATGTGCCATCAGTTTAAGTAGCTATTACACCACAAATGAATGTTATTTGCACCAAAACAACCTCCATATTTATAGATAACAGAAGTGTTGCTCAAGAAGTCTCTCGATGATCACTGGCGAAGCTTCATAGGGGCCGGGGGGGCGCCCGCCCCCCCTCTTTTTTTCGTTAGTAGTGTTAATTTTTGGCTCGGCAGTGTAAATTTTCGGTGCGGTAGTGGAAATTTTTTAATAAATATAGTGTTGTGGCTCGGATCCAGGAATCCATGTGTTGACCATTAGACACGTATCTAAAAAACCTACAGCGTGTCAAAAATGTCACGAATAGGGCTACGACGAACCTGAATGAAAGAAAGAGAACCCGAAATCATATTGCTGGCCCACTGAAGTACTAGACCCAAATAAAATATTGTCAAAACTAGACATAAATACCATAATTTGTTAGGCTTGTTGGACTGGTAGAGATGACATCAATTCTACATATATACATAGGTCAAATTCATGGTGTTTCGACTTTAAGGGATGACCCACAAGGGTCTACGCATTCAGCTATATCCGTGGCAATACGGTGCGGTTCACAAAGACCTAAAACCACTCAAAGTTTCTCCCAAAGTTAGGATTTGAACCATATCAAGAATTGAATAGATGTGTCTCTTGAGACACTACGGTGATTCAGCCATCACAACAAAGGTTGAACTTTAGATATAGGATAAGCTATAGATCTGATATCATAAACTAAACGAAGGAAATTGAAGAGACACAACATGTATTGTGTATTAGATTTAAATGAAACGTAACACATGTATATATAGAGTTTTGTTATGAAAAATTTATAGAATCCCGTCAATACTCTACTCTGTTAATTAATAAAAAAAAGTGTAAAACACAAATTTGTACTCACAAGTTGCCTTGTAGGGGTGTTAATCAAGGCGCGACTTGTAAAAATGATTGGATTGAATTGATTGAATGCTATAATATACAAGGGAACTTGGAATCAAGGAGAAGAGCAAGAAAATTAAAACAAGAGAAGAGTAGGAATTCGAGACAGAAACAAAACCAGAAAACGAGTACAGATAACAAGAAACAAGAATTACAAATCTGGATAGGACCTAAGTTGAAGGTTGGGGGGGGGGGGGGGGGGGGGGGCAACCGCCCTCCCTAAAAAAGATTTAGTTTTTATAAGTATGCAAAAATCCCAAGCGCCCCTCTAAAGTTATGCAATCACCTTAGTTTTATCCCATATGAAAGAAATTTTATGAGTCCGCCATTAGAAATAGTGATTCAATTCTTAAAATAGTGGTAGCTAAAGTTTGTATCGAGACCTTTAGCTCTAATATCCTATAAAAGTGACTTAAATGTATTGAGTGAATGTTGTACATCACAATGTAAGGAACCTCTCATGATATAGGTAATAAACTTAAAATATTTTAAGAAAATTAACATGGACTCGTTCGCTAAATATACCTAAAACCCTAATAATAAAATACTAGATAACTTACTGTAGTTAACACGACTCAACAGCATACCCTAGTTGTTACATGTAGCAAAACATGTTGATCAACACATATAACGAATCAAAAGAAAGGAAAATAACAACACAAAAGTGATAAAATTATTGAAATTTTAATATCAAATCTTTAATTCCTGATTCTCTCCTTTGCAAAAAGTTATAATACAATAATAAACCATGCATAAATCATGAATAATTTTTTCTAAAGATAAGGCTAATAAAGAGATAATAAAACAAATAAAACACACACATACGATATGATATTCATGTTGAGTCTAGATATCACGACCAAGGAATTATGCTCGTTCAACTTTACCATAAACCACATGTTATCTATAATCTTTACTACCCGTGAACTTCAGAAACTTAAACATGAACACATTACACATCTATAAACTTTTAATTAAATCAATTGGATAATGTCATCAAGATGGTACATAAATTCAAATCGTTCTCTATATCAACCGAACTTATCACCTTCCACTGTTTTTCACAATCGCGCAACGGAGAACCAAACGAGCATCAAGAGTGTTTTCAAGGTTAGAAGTGACATAGCTCCTGCAGATGCAAGATGGTGACAGAATGTGTCGAAGATATGACAGATCTTCATCCAACAGATATGAGGGTTTCCTTTGAGTGCTTCATATGCTACTCCTTCTCCAGCTCCGGTTGCGGATGCTAATATCGATAAAATCAACTGCATATACGATATCAACTACTTATGTAAGATTTGAGGGTTTAATAATTAACAACATGAAGATATACTCATGTTTCAAGGTCTTAAAGAATCGAGTGGCACGAAATGTAACCTTTGGTTTATCGATGAGTACCCCGTGATTATGCTATACACACCAATAACTGAGAACGCTGCTACGAAGTACCTACATCGTCAAAGACATGATTACCGGTTTAGATACGCTACAAATTAAAGTATCACCGACGATCCAATATGTCAAAAATCCGTCAATAAAGATATTATTGATAAAAATAATCCGTAAGTCATGCTTCGTTGGAAATATGGCCATGAATTACTGAAGGATTTTAGAATGATATGTCACTTAACCTATGGGTAAAAAATAAAAATAAAAAATACATCTATTTAGATGGGTTAAAACTCACTTGTCAAATTAAGATTGTGTTACTAAGCAATAATGTAGACTCTCGTATTCTATTCATTACATTACAATACAATATAATTAAATATAAAAAGGATGAACGTAACAATTAGGATTATAGTTGATTAATGATTATTTTGATGGTTAAAGTGCGCAAAAAACAAATAATAACCATGTGTAACTAGTTATTTTCCTTGTGATTGATGATTGACTATCAAGGTAAAACCTATCAATTTACATACTTTAAATATATTAATTGTAACAAACATATTTTTATATACATATCCATTATCAAGTTATGAATTACTTACGTGAAGGATGCTGAGTGAGTGAACTTTGCATCCACGCCTATTGTCGTATCCGGTTAAACACGGATCATCGCGGTTTGTTTAGAAGTGACCATAACAACGACCGCAATGAAAGAAAATATGAACTGGAAGAGCCATAAGGTTACGTCTACCTTTTCATGGTTCTTGACAACAAACGCACCTGTACCAGAGGCGTACCTCGTTAATTTTGATGACCATTTCATCTGTGTCTCCGCGGTGGCTTGTGTTGGAGTAGACTCGGGCATAAAAACCGGGTTCAGACCCGACCCGGTGGACCCGACCCGGAACCGGGTACGGGTACGACCCGGTATATGCATACCCGGGTTGGACCCGAAAAAAAACCGTAGGGTTGGAACCGGGTATGATTTTCTAGAATTTCTTAGAACCCGAACCCGACCCAACCCGACCCGACCCGACCCGACCCGGAACCGGTTGAACCCGGGTTGTACCCGGTTTCGACCGTTTTTTTTTTTTTTTAAAAAGTGGCCGTTTTTTAACGGCTATATAGCCGTTGGGATCGATTTGTGACCGTTTTTTTGTCACTTTTAGGCTTATAAGTTAGTATAAATAGGTGTGGGTTGATATGGTTTAGTACCCAAGTCTCAAACGCAAAAACATACGCAAAAAACGCAAAAAATACTCTCCTTTACTCTCGTTTTACACGTTCACTCTCTCGTTTTACACTTTCACTCTCTTCAATCTTGATATGGCTCACTCACAATCTTCCGTTGGTCAAGGTTCGTCCAACGCTCCAACCGTCGTTCGTGTTCTTGCACACAATCGTAACATGGATGTTTGGTGCAATTGGGATATGGTTGAGTTGAGTGACGGGTCTGTAAAGGCTCGTTGCAAGTTTTGTGGAGCTTTGCTTGCTAAAGATTCTAACACGACTTTAAACAAACACATTAGCAAGAAGTTTTGTAAGTCGTTGAAAAGTAATCCGGATTCGCAACAAACACAATTGGGTGGAGACGGTGGAATCTTTAATTACGATGTTAATACGGTTCGAGATCGAATGGCGAAGTTCGTGATTCAAGAAGCTTTGCCTTTTAGTCACTTCGACAATCCTCGGTTGACCAACTTAATTCGAGAGACGCTTCAACCTCGTTACACTCACGTAAGTCGTACTACACTTAGACGTTATTGTTTAAAATTATGGAAACAAGCAAAAAATGATTTAATTGTATTATTTGAAAATTTAAATACCGGTGTAAACTTAACTAGTGACGTTTGGTCGGCTCCACACGGTTTACCCGAATCGTACCTTTGCGTCACCGCTCATTGGGTGGATCCCAATTCATGGCAATTGATGAAACGTACGATTGCATTTGATCTTTTTTCGCATCCACACACCGGAGAATTTTTGTTTTACTTTTTAGATAATGTAATAAGTACTTTTAAATTAGAAAATAAACTTTTTTCAATTGCATTTGATAACGCCTCTAACAACACAACCGCGGTTGAAAAATTAAAATTAAAATATCTTCCGATTGCAAACGGTGATTTTTTCCATACTCGTTGTGTTGCACATATTATTAATTTAGTAGTGCAAGACGGACTATCCGGGCAATATGTTAATAACTTTATTACATCTTTTCGATTTATGTTACATGACGTTTTTAAAAAAAGTAGAAGAAGATATCAAGATTATAAACAACTTTGTAAGGATACGCACTCTAGATTTTTAGGTCCTAATTGGGATGTACCTACTCGGTGGATTCGACTTGTCACATGTTTGAATGTGCTTTAAAACAAAAGGGCACTTTGAAAGCTTTTCATAATAGTCTTTCGGATAATGGTGAAGCCGACCCATTTCCGGATGCGGGTTGGGAGAATCTTCAACGTCTATCCGAGTTTCTTGAGGTTTTTAAAAACTCAACAACAAAATTATCGGGAGTTTATTATTCCACTAGTTATTCGGTGCTTCAAGAACTATATTTTATGTCTTTGAATTTTAAAAATTTTCAAAATAAAAATAATATGTTTAATCAAATGATAGAACCAATGAAAGAAAAGTTTAAAAAATATTTTAAGGACTTACCACCCGTTTTTACGTGTGCCGCCGCTTTAAATCCGTTTCTAAATGTTGCGGGGGTTGAATGTTTGATAGATGAGATAAATGACAATTTGGATATGCATGACGAAAACCCTGATTTTTCAAACGAGGCAAAAGAAAATTTTAATCATAGTTTGAAAACAATTTATAATTTTTATTTAAATAGATATGGGCCTAACGTAAACATAACCATGCCAAGCGGATCAACCTCAAGTGCTAGTACCTCGCTTAAAGACCCTGTTTTGACTATGTTGAATGTTGTTCGGGATGTGACGGCTAAACGTCAAAGGGGTAACACCCCAACAAGTGAGCTCGGTAGATATAGTGGAACGGATTTTATTTCCACTATGACTACCGAAGATTATCGTGCATTCGATATTTTGGCTTGGTGGAAAGGAAAAGAATCTCAATTTCCGATTCTTTCTGCTATGGCCCGTGATTTACTAAGCGTCCAAGCTTCTACGGTAGCTTCGGAATCTGCTTTTTCTCTTAGTGGCAGGGTAATATCATTACGAAGAACAAGACTAACTCCGGAAGCAGTGGAGATGTGCATTTGTTTAAAGGATCACTTAGACGCAACGGATCGTATGCAAGACCAAACAAGCCTCGAAGACGAGATTACACTCGAAGCTAAAGTACATGATGAAGAGGTAGAAGACGGAGTATCTTCTGGCATATCCGATGAAGAATTAGCATTTGATCAAGCATCTCGTAGTAGATAAAATTAGACGATATTGTTATTTTTAAGTTGTTTTAATATTATATGTCTTTCATGTTCTTTTTAAATTTCTTTGTCATTCAAATGTTTTATATAAAAAGTATTTAATATTTGTATATTATAAGTGTAATATTTTCTGTTCAAGATTTGTATATATTTATATTTATATATTAAGTTGTTTAAATTTTTGTCATTCAAGTGAACCCGGTTAGGAAAAGAAAAATAAAAAGAAAAAAAAGGAAAGAAAATATAAGAAAAAAAAAACATACGACCCGGTGTTCGACACACACACAAGAAAAGAAAAAAAGAAAAAAAAAAAAAAAAGGCAAAAACCCGGTTGAACCCGGGTTTCATACCCGACCCGAACCCGACCCGACCCTACCCGGGTTTACCGGGTAGGGTTTGTATCTCGCTGAACCCGACCCGGGTTCGTACCCGGGTTCACCAATACCCGGGTACAAAAAACCCGGTTGGGCCCAAACCCGGTTTTGTACCCAGGCCCGGGTCCGGCCCAAACCCGATTTGTGCAACTATATGTTGGAGCTCTGTTCTCGATTGAAGCCATGGGTACTGTTGTTTGGATATTGCCATGACTAGCATTGATCAGATATATAAACAATGTTTGTTTGTTTGTTACGTTAATAATTTTTCTAATGGTTTAATTAGTTTTCTATTAGGTTACCTTTTTATGATATAGATCAAGGTTTATACTAAGCCTCCAATTTCCGAACTTTCACTTTCCTTTATTTAGATTTGTCTAAGCTTTTTAAGAACGGATAACTCGCACATGTGCTTTAATTATACTTTTAACTGTAAACATTTTGTTTGTTACAATACTCGAACCTTAATGAAGCCGGATGAAAACCTTGATACCGTTAGAACACTAAACTTTGTTTCTTCTCATCAACTTTTTATTTTGTTTGAATAATCTAAATAACTTTCAATTATTGTACAAATATAATTCTTTATTGCATATTTAATATTAGTCCTAACCTACAATCCTACATTATATTATTTGTTTTATTCAAAAATCTTAACATGGGCTCATAGTTTTATTAAACATGTCACCTTGGTTTGGAGAGATTGCTCAAAAGATATAGTTATCATTTTTTATGTTCATATCTACAGGTGATACAAGATACGTTGAAGATGTTATCTTTGTAAGAAAGATTAAAAATTAAGTTAATGCAACATGCATGTTGGTCATAATATGATTCAAATTTTATTGTAGAAATCATATAAAGAATTTACATGGTTATTGATTTTAACGGTTTCAACTTTCATGACTCATTGTTTTAGATTCTTAATTTTAAGATGAAATTCCAACAAATGAAATTATGCTTTAAAAATTAAATCTTACTATGGGTTTAAAAATTAGGAAGAATATACAATTTTAGGTTTTAGGTTTAGTTTCGATTAATATTAATATGTGATTCGATAAATAAGTTTTTTTTTAATTTATTATGAAATGAATGCATGTGTTCTTTAGTGTTTGATTTGTTTAAATATTTTTCTAGATTAAAGACCTTATATGACTTTGTCCAGATATACTCATTTGCCACTTTAGAAAATGTAATATACTCAAACATATATGTTAGTCTAAAAGGAATTTTATTTTATTATGAACGAAGACGACATCTATTGTAAAGACTTTGGAATCATATAACACAAGGAATGTATTGACTATTAGATTCTAATTACTTTTGTGTTGTTAATGGCGCGAAAAGGCTGAAAGCGAAGTTGCTTTATCACGACTCTTCTTCTTCTTTTATTTTGGCCATGGTATATATTTTGTTGTGATTTGACATGTTTAAACCCATAAATAATATTATTACATCACTACACATGAGAAAGTTTTATCAACAAACATATCTGTTGGAATTTCTTGTGGAATGTAGGAGCCACCAGCACGTAAACTATCCGAGAATGGAGCGTGGGTAAAAGGCTTCATTGACGGGTCATCAAGGTCACTAAGCGATATCACTGAAGAAAAGATCATTGACGCGTCAACGACAAATTCTTTACCATCTGATCATCGACGGTTTTATCCATGATTGTTTTTTATAAAAGAATATAATAAAAATAACACATTATAATAAAATAAAAAGTACTCTAATTTAAAAAAAAAATAGTTATTTCGATGAAACTTTGTAATATAAAATATCCTTAGAATCAACGATCTGTCTGGCAAATAGAAAAAGGGGAAGGGTCCGAAGAGTATTTGCTAATGTATAAAATCCCAAACTACCCATTCAGTCGGCCTGCATTATCTTTCGTTCAGCCTCCACTAATTCACCATATATTAATAAGCTTTATCATGTGTTAATGAGTTGTTTATAATACATCACTCATATTAAATAATACTAATCATTTATGTGTTTATGACATGTCCACTAATTCATAGGTAATGACCTTTATCATGTGTTAATTAATGTATTAATTATTCTATGTTACACTAGTCATATTAGGTGATAAAAAGATATCAATAAGTTTTTTGTTTGAAAAATGATTTTTTCCTCACAATATTATCTAACTTTTCATTTTTTATTATATCACATTTATGTGTGAAGTTTCATTTTTGTAGCATATCACATTTATGTAATATATTGCGTTTTTTAGCTTTGTTTTACTTGGGAAACTGTCAAAAAAAAAGGCGAGAAAGAAACTTATATCCACGGTATACACCATAAGTTTCCTAACTCGCACATTTTGACCACACAAATATAAAGCATTTTGGGGCACTCATAAGTGAAATATTCTGAGACTACTCAGTCTAGCATTAATCGAACAAATGTTCCTCAAGTGCTAAATGACCTTTTGCAAAGCCGGTCAACACACCTACCTGTACTCACTACTAGAAAACTCTATTTTTTCAACAGTTTTTTGCGACAAAAACAATTTTGTCGCAAATACCGACAAGGTAGTGACAAATTTACAACAAAATGGAAAAGCCCACAATTAACAACCAGTTTGCGACAGGGTTGCGACCAGAAAACCGCTCATGGCAAATCTGTCACAATATTTAAGCGGAAAATTAAATTTTTGTCGCAATTTATGACAAGTTTACAACAATTTGGTGGAAAGACCCAAAATTTAAGCGGGAACCTAAATGTTGTCACAAACTTGTCGCAAGTTGCGACAAAACTGTGACACAAATTTAAATCCAAGCAATTATTTAAAGCAACACAAAAATTTTAATATTATATATTTTAAAATTGTTTTTTTAATTTATAATATTAGTAATCATAAAATAAATATAAGATTTTTATAATGTTATTGATTATAAAGAAATAGTTTCTAAATAATACTTTTTGATAATATTCGTAATAATAAACTTAAATATTATTTTATTTTGATAGTATTAATATTAATGAAATAAAATATAATCTTTTGAAATGAGTTTGTTTTTATGATATTAATTGGAATTATATCATAAAAATAATTATTATTTAATGTATTTTATTATTATTTATATTTATATTTATATTTAAATTATGCATGTGTATGTGATTGTATGTGTGTATGTATGTATATCGTGATAATATATTTTTTATGTTTGTCAATAAGATCAAATAAGGTTATTTAGGGTTAACGAGTGTCAATGATGAGAAGATAAAAGAAATTAAAGATCAAACTGGATTAATTTATATTTTAAAGTTTATTTATTTGTTAATAGCATGTTTTGTCGCAAGTTTGTTGCAAAGTAAATAAATAGATATTGTCGCAACTTTGTCGCAAAAATAAAAATAAAAGATAATATTTAAATATGCTTGTCGTAAAATTGTTGTAAATATTTGTTAGAAGATTGATGGTATCATGTTCCAAAACACTTGTCGCAAACCTGTTACAACTATTTTTGGAAAGTTGTCGCAAAACTATGTCAGAAGATTGTTGGTATCCTGTCGCAAAACAGTTGTCGTAAACCTATTACAACTTGTTGTTGGAAAGTTGTCGCAAAACTATGTCAGAAGATTGTTGGTTTCCTGTCGCAAAACAGTTGTCGTAAACCTGTCACAGTAACTGTTAGAAAGCTGTCGCAAAATTTTTGCAACTTGGGTTTTTGTGACAAATCATTTTCCGACGTAAGCTTGTCGCAAAACAGGTTTTGGGACAAATTTGCAACAATCTTGTTTGTCGATTTTTTGTTTTTTTCTAGTAGTGACTTCTTTGGTTCTAATGTATGGTAAGTCAAGGAAGATGTACTCAGTAGCTCCATGCCCAACTTCCCATCTTCAGCAAAATAATTTCTAGAGTTTCGCAACTAACTTTAATTTTGTGGTTTTCAACGAGCCGGACAGGTAAGGACCCAAGTAACACGGCGTGCGTGTAGGAAAATTGACCAAACTCCCGTCGGATGGTGCGGGGAGAAAAAACTAGTGAATCATTAATAGAAACTTCGAGGCATTTTCATTCATAAAATCGTCAAAAAATGGCGATTATTGGAGGACTCGAATGTCATTATTGCATAAGACAGCTCCAAAATATGCATGCCTGAACCATAAATCACGATACGTCATCGCTTCAAGCATTAGCGGTTGTTGATTGTGATCACCCCTCATTTATAGTCTTCATCATTCGATTGAACAATTCTTCCAATCCTACTACGTCTAATATATGCTCCCCAACATCCCTGGAAAACCATGTCGTTCCTCATGCGGTTTATAAAAAGTTAAATGTCATTGTAAGTCGGTATACGAGTAAATTCTTTTGAGTACAAACAAATGACCCCGTCACAAAAGTATTGCAAGCTTTCATGCTGTGACCTTCTCTCAGACATTTGTAGGTACTCATCAAATGGGTTGGGAGCATTTGCATATGCTAGTTGCTATATAGTTTACTTGTACTTCTGTAGTGATGAAAAACTCTAATTACCTCTTGCATTATAAGTCTCTTATAAGTACTTAAAATTTATTTTCAAATCACCAACGCTTCGCATGATATAAATTTTTATCCATATTAAACCTTTTCCGAAACATACTAGGGGTGAATGCTGGATTGCTATCAGATAAGTAGTATGTGAATAGTCGATTATGAGATTCTTAACTGTCGTTTCTACGCACTAACCTCCTTGACAATAAAGTGTCTTCAAGTTATTGTAACGATGACATGACCACCATAGTCAAATTCAAGATTACGCCTATTCGTTTCAATATTTTATTGAAGTTCTAGTGATGTAACCACCATAGTCAAAATTCAAAATTACGCCTATTTGTTTAAATATTTTATTTAGGTTCTCGTAATTATGATGTGACCACCATAAACAATGATCTTGGAGTGATGCTATTCCTTATCGGAAAAAAGTTTTACCAAGCCCGGGGAAGGCATTTACGGATACCACTTGTGTTCTCTTGTAACATTTTCTTCAATATGTGTAAGACATTTAGAAATTATATATTTTAGAGTAAATTAAATAAAAGGATGTTTATGTATAACTAATTTTGTTTTTTAACCTTTTGCTATACTAATTACATAAAATAACCTTTATGTATATGGTTTGTTTCATTTTTAGTCTTTTGGTCTAACGTTTCACTACTAGAAAATAGATGTGTCTTGCATTCTAATTTTTATATATTAAGTTTATTATTGATATTTAAATCATATGATACTAAAAAACTTTTATATAACTAACTTTAAACAAAGTGATAATAAAAATGTATAAAATTTGTTTGAAATTTTACTCATCAGTCTTAATGTTTTACTAATCATATTCTCCTAAATAACTTCACATGACTTGAATTCTAATTTCTATGTAGTAAGCTTATTATTGATATATAAATCACTAGGCTAAAGACCCGTGTTACACACGGGTTTAATCAAAATATGTTGTTGCGGTTTAAAAAGCTTCGTAAGTTATAATATTGTTGATATACTTTGTATATCGAATTTTGTGAAAATATTATTAGTAGATGGATTTAAATATATTGATTCAATTAAACAAAAAGTAACTAAAGATCTAAATTGATACACAATCCTTGCTCGTACATAAACAGGTTGTAAGTTGCATTATGCATCAAACAATTTTTATAGGTACATAATAAGTTTAAACTTGCAAGTATATATTATATGATTTTTTCAACTTGCAGGGGAGAATATCAAACAACAGACAAAATGACAATGAAAGTTATGTATCATTAAATAATTACAATACAACTCAAATAAAATAAGCATTTAAAACAACAGTTTGCTCATATAATTAAACCATCTAAAGTAATATATAGCTAAAAGAACGATAACTTGACACTTGCATATAACTAAACAATTACAATACAACAAAAAACCACAATAGTTTAAACAACCTGTTGTATATAAATAAGTAGAAAGTCAAAGAAGGTGCTGCATTGATGTTCATAGTGAGGTAAAATGATACAAACACAACAAAAAACCACAATAGTTTAAACTAAATGTTACATCATAGTATACAAATACAAACAATGAGTTAGGAAGAGTATAAAATTTGACTTTTTAGTTAATCTGCATAACATTTTATACATAGCTGATTAAAAGCCGATTATAAGAGTATATATATATATATATATATATATATATATATATATATGAACTAATTTCATGCATAATTAAAATTGACCAGCATATAGTCAACCTGTAGGTATATGATCAATAGATGGGTTAATTAAAATAATAAAAATATTATTAGCAGTTGGATTTAGATACAAAATTATTATAAACAACAATGTATTGATTCAATAAACAACAACGTAACTAAAGATCTAAATTGATATGCAATGCTTGTTGGTACATAAACAGATTGCAGGTTGTAGTATGAATCTTTGCACGTACATAATAAGTTTAAATTTGCAGGTATATATGTTATGATTTTTTCAACTTGCAGGTAGAATATCAAATAAAAGACAAAGTAGCAATGAAAGTTGTATATCATTAAATAATTACAATACAACTCAGATAAAGTAAGCATCTAAAATAATAATTTGCTCATATGATTGAACCATCTTAAGTTATATATAGCTAAAAAAACAATAACTTGACACTTGCACATAACTAAACAGTTACAATATAACTCAGATAAAGTAAGCATCTAAAACACCCTATTATATATGACTAAGTGGAAAGTCAAAGAAGGTGCTTCATTGATGTTCATAGTATGGTAAAATGATACAAACACAACAAAAAACCATAATAATTTAAACTAAATGTTACATCATAGTAAGGTAAAATGATACAAACATAACAAAAAATCACAATAATTTAATGTAAACGTTAGGGAACATATAAGATAACGTTTTAATCCCAAGAAGAGTAAACAAATGACACTAATCATTCAATTCTTTTAAAGCTTAATATCACATAATCAAATATTAAGTGATGAACAAAACAACATCTTATAATCGTTTCAAGATATAGAGTTTTAAAACATATTAAATTGATTATTTAGAAAGCTAAGATAGAGTTTCAAAACAAATTAATCATCATTTGCCCAACTACAAATACATCAAAACAATTTGCGCATATGAAAAGAATTCCAATCAAACATATGGAAGTATGCATATAAAGAAATAAATAAGTTTAAAAATCAGAAGCGTGTAATAACTCTTCAAAGATGGATTGTCGAAGCAGATCACCTTCAAATCAAAAAAATGAAAGAAAAATAATATCAATTCAAAATTACAATCGCAGAGTATGAAAAGCTCAAATATAACAAAAAATAAATACATTTTCTACAAGAAAACTTGAAGAAACTAAAGCCAAAATGATAACGTTGATGAAGTCTGTCGAATGCGCTATCATCAGAGTTTATAAAGACAAATCACGAGTGTTCCAAACAGATACCATTTTTTAAAGTTTTTTAAGCATGATTTTTTAAACAAAATGAAATTATTTTTTAAGAAGCAAGATGTTTAAGAAACAGTTAAAAAACAATTTCATAAACGAAAGTTTAAAATTGATATTATTGTTGTTTTACTTGAAATATTTACATATTTAATTTAATCATATTTTATATAAAAATATTGTTATATATTATCTAAATTTTTATACAAACTATTTGATATTTTATTTATTCAATCTGTGTGTTACAAAATTGGTATGATTTTATTTCCAAAGAAAGATATCCATGAATTCCTTCGAATTGCAGAGGAATCGATAAAGAAATCCCATAATTTTTGTCACATTCGAATATAAACCGAGAATTTAATGGATTTGAAGGTGTTCTGCAGTTTTTGTAGATTAATTATTTGAAAAAGAAGAATAATCATGTTTGATTTCATTTCCAAAAAAAGATGCACTCTAATTTAGGGTTAAATTTTCAAATTTTCTCCAAATGTCTATAAATAAATCTAGACTAACATTGAGAACATATACATATTTAGGCGGGATTGAAACAAATAGAGTTTTAAAAGAATGTCACGTGGCACTAAAATTATTATTTTATTAATAACTATAGATATGAATAGTGAATTGTTATATAACTAACTTTAAAAAAAAAGTGATGATAAAAACATATAAAATTCGGTTAAGGTTTTACTCATTAGTCTCAACGTTTTACAAATCATATATTTCCTAAATAACTTCACGTGATTTGCATTCTAATTTCTATTTATTAAGTTTATTATAGATATTTAAATCATATGAACAGTAAATTTTTGTAGAAACTATCTTTAAAAATGCGATGATAAACATATATAGAATTTGTTTGAGGTTTTATTTCCGTCGGTCTTAATATTTTACTGGTTACATTTACTTAATACGTTGATTTATTTTTGAATTATGTTGCATGGATGTTTTTTTTAAGACATATACCCTCATGTGATAACCATATGACCTAACTTAACAATGCAAATTAATGACCGTTAGATTAAAGGACCAAAGAAAAAAACAATCATATACATAAAGGTTGTCTAGTATAATTAGTAAAGATAAAGGTTAAAATATGAAATTAATTACAAAGATAAATGTTCTTTTCTATAATTTACTCTATATTTTACATCAACAAACACTTTTATCGTTACAATTTTTTTAACAACATTTTGTACCTCCAAGGCATCACATACTCTTACACTTAAAAGTTTTGAACACAAACCCCTTTTGTGGGGGTCAATCATCAACGCCACTAAACTAAAAGACCATACGCATACACTAGTTACATACCATGTCAAACGTACATGCGTTATTTTATAATTAACTATATGATATGTAAAGGATGATTGGCACTACGTTTGCAAAACAAATTCTATGATTGATAAACGATGTTTAACATTAAAAAAAAAACTTTTCTTTAAAGAAAATCATTTTAGACGTGTTGTACAGATCTAGCCTTTCACATGTTTCAAATGGAGTTGCAACATGAAAGATCCATTAGAAGAGGTCTCGTGGATGCAGTCTATGGAAGTATGCACATAAAGTGTGTTTAGAGAGAGAAAGAGAAGTTTTTAAGATATCACAAACGAAAATTAAACTATAAAAAAGTTACTTAGAACGAAAACTTAAGTTTCTTTATATTAAGATTATGTGAATCGGGCTACCCCAGTGGGCCTAACACATCCAAACCTAAGGGCCCTAAGTAGACATACGACATGCGTCATAGAGGTGAGAAAAAATAAGTTTGTGAACTAAAACCGGTTCCAAACCTGATATTAAAACCATTTTGGATGAAACGTGTCTGGTTTCAAACCAAGCTACCGGTCTAAGACCCGAGTGTAATAATGTACCCTTCATTCCAAACGAGACAAAACCTAGTTTAAAACCACACCAATCATATCCACTTTAAAAACCATTTGAACCGAAACCAGTTTAAACAATTGTTGACTTAAACCGAACCGGTCAGAACCCGTTCCGTTTCTTACAATCTTTTCCAAGAAAGAAGGGATAAAATTAATTTGCTACGTGGTTTGTTTAGCTTTGCACACCTCCACGCAATCGCAGCAGAGAGCACATGAACATCACCGATTCTTCTTTCCATTATTATTTCTTTTGATTCTCCCCTCTTTCTCAACAAATCAAACATAAATCAACATGATCAATCACCCCATACAACACAAGGTTCCCACCGATATTGCCTTCAAAATCGCCTCTTTGCTTCAGGTCTGTCGATTTCTTTCCCTAATTCCGTTCGATTATTGTTAGTTCTGTTTAAAGATGATAAATTTAAGAACTTTTTTCGATTCTTGTGATATTTATGAGTTTAATTTGGGATCTGATGAAGGAATTGGATTTGTGTGCGTTGGGTAGTTGCTCTCGATTTTGGCGGGAGCTTTGTGGGTCCGATCACATATGGTCGGGTCTATGCGTAGACCGATGGCCAGCCCTAGGTTTGGATAAAGATCAATCTTATGCTGTTCCTGAATTCAACCCTCATCACCTCCAGCAACAGCATTTGGACTCCAATTTGAAGGTCTTTTTATCCCTTTTTTCTAGGGTTGATTCTTGATGTCTGTTTGTTGTTCTTTAATTATGAATTGATTGAATGAGGATATTGTTTTATCATTCTACTGTCTGTTAGTTTCATTAATGTTTTCTAATAAAAAAACAATCTTTATGTGTTTTCATTCACTTTTAAGATGATATTATTTTGGGAATTGTGGAGGTGATCTTTTACCTTTGGTTTGGTCTCTTACATGTGACTGTAGGGATGGAGGGGGTTTTATGTCAATAAGCATCATGAGATGGCTAGTAAAGCAGATGCTGTAATTGCATTTTTGGAACAATGCATATCCTCGGAATCGATTGAGGTTAATCATTATTTGGTTGCAATGCAAAACATGAATTCTATGCAGTTTGGGTTCAGAGATGTAGTGTTGTTCTTTTTTAAAGAGAATCTTCATGTGCTGCTTAATTTGGCTGGTATGCACTACTGTATAGCATGGCTTGGAGTGCCGGTAAGCATACAATATCCATCCGTTTAGCCGTTTGATTTTCTATTTTTATCTTTGAGTTAACTTCATGTTGATGATATGATGTGCAACCAGTATTTGTGCCTCTCTTACAACTAATAAAATTGGAAAAGATTTCTACATTTCATGTGTAATCTGGTTAAATCTTTCATCTTTTAGGTTAGACACCAGATTAAATTTGATACTTTTCCTCGTTAATCTGTCTGTTCAGATTTATTATCTTTTCTGAAGAGCTGTTTTATTTATTAAACTTGTTTTTTGGGCAAGCAATATGCTAATTTGCTGCAAGTTGCCGAATATTATACGCCAGCGAATACATGCTTTATGTAATTACATTTGACTTTCTCTCTTCCTATACAAGCACACACATACACACCTACATACAAGCAACCTACTAAAATACAGAAACACTTAATGGAAAGCATAACATGCTTAAAGCTCAAGGCATTATGTAGATTATTTTGTTGCACCATACGCAGATGGTGAAAAACTTTCGTATGGCATGTTTGATTCTTACATGTGTATGTAGTTTTTGTCGAGGAAAAATTGTTATTACTAATGATTAGAAGTAACATTTTGATCTGTTTATTCATAGATAGGTCTATTTGGGTTGTGTTTTATTTAACGAGTCAAATGATTTAAGCTTAGGGATTTAACTCTGACGAAACCAATTAAACGGGTTGAAAGTCATGTAAAGGGGATCAAATGCGTAAAACCTCCTAAATCGCTTTATTAAAGAAGTTAAGATTATTCCTGTCACAATACACTTATGTAATCATATTAGCAATTAGTTCCTTACAAACTTCAGAAAATGGATAAAATATGTGCTTAGTCAGTTAGACCCAAATCAATCTCCACTTATAATATTATCCATTTTGGCCCATCACCCAATTCATCATCTCATCCATTTTGCCATCTCTACTGGCTACTGCTAATAAAGTATTTATAAAATCATTAATGATAATTAGTCAAGTGTATGTGGCCTATATTTTTTTTTTTTTGAATATTTCTTTGGACCTGTTTATTTTGATGGACCAATAAGCAACAATAAAAGGGTGCAGGCTAGTTAGTCACAGGTTGAAAACATAATATGACATTTACGATATTTTTGCAGGCTGACCGTGTGATGGAAGCCTTATACAGGAGCAAGATTTCTGATAGACAAGTATGTGTCCAATGGTGGAAACTTGGGCGGTGGTCATATGGATTTAGACTGCGTGATGAGTCAATTTCACGAAGGGCTTCCCTAAGAGATCTTGCATTGACCAAAGAGCAGGAGGTTCTTGATGTTCTTTATCGTGGCGCAGTCCATGAGGTTATACGCGTTCAGATTTCCTCTCCTAAGCCGCCTGTTAGTTCTCATTGGTCATACCGAAGTCAGACGGCAGAAACATCAGGGTAGAAAAGGTTTCTATCTAAGGTCAGTTGGTTATTTGTCTGTGTGTATGTATGTATGTATATAATGCATTATGTGCATAATTGTTGGTATATAAGTTCAAAAATGGTAAATGATGTAATATTTGTTAACAAAATAAGGCACCTGTGTGTATTGATTTGCCTGAATGGATGTTTATATATATTCAGGTTAATCATATGCATCATGGTTGCTTCAAAGTATGTATTTTAGAACATATAAGTGTAATTCATTGTTATTAAATGAAACAAACAGTAATATTAATTACAAATGGTGATGATGGCATGTTATGTGTAATTGTGAAGAAAAATATAGACGATGATTTAATCGAATCAAAACATAGCTACCCTTCTTATTCCATACAAACGTTTAAGTACAACTAGGACTCACTGACTTAACTGCTTGACTGTTTAGTTGGTTAAGTATTTACATAGCGGACCCTAACTCCTATCATCTGTCTATTAGCTACTAAACCGATTACTTACAAGCACGTTCTTGGTTACTACTAACACAGTTCCTACGGACTAGTTATAACTTCCAACCTTTTTTAAATAGCATGCAACATACTTTTCTCGTCAAGATCTTGACCTCGAGAACTAAACTGGCGGAACCCGAGTTGAACTCATTCTAATATTCCATGTTGAGACTCAAATGAAGAACGCGAATTGAAATCAAAGCATTAATTTTAATTAACTGCAGCCCTTGGTCTTGGTTCCTATATTATCTTGATCCCAACACAAAGGATCTTCAATATGGTCCTCTCTTATCTGCAACTTCCATTGCTAAACATCATGATGTATATTAATCTAAGTTTTATTTTTCAAATTGTTAGGTTTATAGAATTTGTTGGCGTTGGAATTTGAGTTTCATTCTTATCGTGTAGGTTTGAAAATAAATTTAAATTGAGTATAGATTTAATTTCCTTTATCTTACAAACTAAAGGATATCAACAATCCTTTCAAATTATGAAAATTAAATGGATTCTCTGACGATTCATCATTGTCACATTTGTCACCTCTTGTTGTTGTCCCATCCACCACCCCGCCTCCCGCCAGGCCCAACCCCGCGTCAACGGGCGGTGTTGACCGCTAGGTGGTTGCGATGTGATAAATTTCAATTCGGTTATGATTATTGTCACCCAAATGCGTAACATTCTTTTAATCGGTTTTAATTCTTTTAGGTTTTAAATCATTTTGATAAGTTTAAATTCCAAATCAATTCCTTTGTCCAATTTGTTTGGCGGATTTCAAATTCTTTTAAAAATTAACGTAAAGCAAACACGCCCTGAATGCATCTACAATTGCAAGAGATAAAAATGCTCAAGTGAGTGACGTATGATAAGTGATTAAAAAGTCGATACAAGAGTGGTGATTTTCGTACGAACTGATAGCTGGATGTGATAGAAACAAAGTTTGATACATGGGTAAAAGTAGATGCACGATTAGGTTCGTATATCCCATGATTCTGAAGATGGTGAATCCATGTTTTCAATTTGAGGGTGGTGGTCTATGGTAGCGTCGCCTCTTTTAACAACACAAAAGGGGATGATTGTATAGTTCAAGTAGTTCACGTCTCGTTCAAAGCTCATCCAAGAAAAATAGGGGTTCAAACGAACCGTACCACCAGCGAGCTACTTGAGATCAGATCAATAAAAAGCTCGAAACGAGCCGAGTTTTATCGAGCCTGAGCCGAGCCCGAGCTTGAATAAAAGCTCATTTAATTATCAAGCCTAAGCCGGCTCTTGAGCCTAAACGAGCCTTTTACTTATTAATTTATTATTCAATTTATTAAATATATTGTGTAAATAACTTTTATTGAGAAGCCCCAGCCGAGCTCAAGCTTGAAAAGTATTTGACGAGCCAAACCAAGTCCGACATTTAAAATAAAGCTCGAAACGAGCCAAGCTCGAGTTTATACAAGCTCGGGTTCGACTCGATTCGTTTGCACCCCTAAAAAAAAACTTGCAGCTTATTTATAAACAAATCGAATAGGCTCAACTTGACTTGTAAATGAACAGAGCTTGAGTCAAGAAAAGCTAACTTGTTGACATGTTTGTTTGGATCATTTAAAAATAAACCTAAATAATAATTTATCTATAGGCCTAATATTCAAATAGACAAGAGTCATATGACAGTATTACTATTTTTAATGGAAAAATCAAATATAAAAATATATAAGATTATAATAGTCTGTTAACTACATTTCTTAGTTGTAAAGTATATCAGTTAGACCGGTTAAGATTAATAAACTAAAAAATATCAATTTGTGTAAAAATTAAAATTTTTAGAACCTCTAAAAATATACAAGTTGGCTCAACAAACTAGCTCAGATCGACTTGTTTTTTTAATGAGCGCTCAACTAATTTAAATAAATAAGCAAACTCAACTCTGTTCATTTATAAACAGGTCGAGCCTAATCCCAACATAGCTCGGTTCGGCTCATTTATGACCCTAGTTTGTTAGTTTAACAACCCTAACAGTGGCTTGAGAAAATGTCGGCTGGTGGATGGTCATGAATGGTGATCGCGTGTGATGAGTTGGCGGTGGAAGTTGGTTAACAACGAGGTGGTCCACGAAAGGGTTTCGGGAACTTTTTAACCAAAAAAATTAAAATTATACCAACGGTAACTATAGTTACTATGGGTGACTAGTAGATCTAAACATTACAACGCACCCTGGAGTCAATGGACTAGTTTTAATGTAATCGAGAACTATGATGTGCATCGTTTTGCTAGTAGCTTGCTAGTAGGTCAAAGATTTAATGTAGTAGTTTTATGTAATCGATAGTTAGACTATGATGTACTTCGTTTTGCTAGTAGAACGTGATATATTTATAAAAGTGATTTTGCTGTAAATAAAAAAATATTATCATCATTACTAACTAATAGTACATTTAAACCAATAAATACTAGTAACTTGAATGTTCGCCTAGTAGCTAACATTATCTTATTGGAAGGAAATGAAAAGGGGAAAAAAGTGTTCCTGAGTTCCCTTAAGAAAAAAGAAAGAAGATAAGTGGAAGAAAAATAAAACTTAAAATCAATCATTTTAAATTGGAAGAAAGTAAAAAGAAGAGAAGAAAAAGGAAAAGAAGAGAAAAGAATTGGTTTACTTTTTCTTCGAGCTCTCATTAAGTAAACTCAGGAAAACAACGTTAAATTAGTCTCCTGCAATGGAAATCAAACCATAGTACATTTTCATTTTGCGTCAAAAACACTTCCAAATAATACTATAGAATACAACAAACATATAAAAGCACAGTTTACTTACTATAGTAGTTTTACAAGGATATCTAGTAGTTTAGTAAGAGCTACTTCAATCCACACTAGTGGAGAAGAATTGGCTAGCTGAATGTTTCTGAGGCACTTCAAAACCATGTGTCTACAGCAAATATAGATGCTAATCCAATGTTCATAATATTTCATCACGTGTGTGACGAATATATAGATATAAGATATATGAATCAAACCCGGATGAAGATGACCAGCATTTTGGTCATTCTTGAGGTAAAACAGGCGGAGCAATCGATCGCGTGTTATAAGATCTGCAGTGGCGGCATTTATGCCCTAATATGTGGAAGAATACTTCAGTAGTGTCATTGCAGTCGTTGCATAGTATCCAAATCTGCAATTTCAGCAATAACAAACCAGGAGTAGAAATTTCAACTTAGTTACTCCTAAGAGGATGGTAATATTATATCTCTAGTTGGTCAAAAACGTAAAATCAAAAGGCTCGTCGAAAAATTATAAAAACACGAGAATCGTAATTGTTAAATTGTGCACAAGAACTTTAAAAATATTTGAACAGATTTCGGTTCAACTCTAAAAATATTTGAACAGATACCGTTTTTGAACAGTTACCTACTAATCCGCATATTTTGGTATTTTTATGATAAAAGGTCAAATGTTGATATAAAAGTTGACCCAAAGGTATCACTATAGAGGATGTGATGGTACCTTCTTTCGCCTGTATTCATCAGGCATCATAGTTGCTTCAATCTGCAAAACAAACATACGATGTCAAAGAGGATCAAAACGAACGAGCAGAATTTGGAGCATAGACTAAATTAAAAGCGTGAGAATTAATCGATTACATAGACCCATGCGCACCTCTTCATCTATCATCTTCCATGCTATGGACATGTCCATTACTGATTTCGTGCATATCGGACAGCAGAATCTATTAAAAAGCCATAAAAGTTAGCATAACATCTAAACGTTGCAAAAACATCATTGTTTATAATAGTACTTATAAGTAGTCATAGAATTGCTTACTTTTCTCGTTTTATCATCTCGTTGTAACATTCACGATGCATCGTGTGCCCGCATTTCATGACAGCAGTGTCTTTCATCGAGTCGAATAGATACTGTAAACACAGCGGTAGCAATCAAGTTTCACAATCTTTTTAAATATAGCATAGGAGAGAAAAGGAAAGAACAAACCTCGTAACAAATTGGACAATGATGACGCATAGAGTTTTCGACACACGAATGGTTATCACGTAGACTGATAGAATAGCAAGATCCTGCAAATAATTACCTAAAATATAACTTAACTTGATAACTTCGGATACATTTATTAATGAATTGGTCAAAATTTTGTTCACGTCAAATGATGTAAAAAATAGTTTCTGTCAGATGGTAAAAGACTGAATTCAATATTATTGATAGATTTGGTTACAATATATAAAGAATATAATACAAACCCTAAAACCTAACTGGCCCCATGGGCTCATACTAATAACCCTAATAATATTGTCTAATACTCCCACGCAGTCGTAACGGAAGTAACCTGATGCTATGACTGGGAAACAAAAAAAACATAAAACAATAATAATAATAATATAAACATGTTTCGATCGACTTGACTATCCAAACTATTGCCAACAAACAATATTGTGCTTGATCTTGTCATCCATATTTTAGTTGATTGTGCTATCCATAGTTTGCTTGATACTTCATGGTTCTTGATTTTTGGAATAACAAGTTAAGACCTAACGACCGTAGTCGCTGGCGATGTCTCAAGGCTAGCAAGCGGCACTCTGTTGGATCCGTAGATCAAGAGATGGCATAAGTAGATATAAATAAATAAAAAGAAACCAAGACCGGTGACCGTGGTCAGGTGACGGTCTCTTGGATCCGTAGATCAGGATATAAGATCCGTAGATCTAAAAAGAATAGAAATATTTAATCAAACCGTGGTTTGAGATCGGTAGCCGTGGACCATGGTCCTTGATCCTTGATGCGGCTAAAACACCGATAAACGAAAAAAAATAAAAGGAACAAAGAAAACATAGTGACCACTGCAAGTTGGGAGCCATAATCCAAAAACAAACCAAGAGAATGAATGTGAACGAACCAACATAATGGATATGGGTAATAGGTTTGAATCATCAACCGATAACGAAGCTTTATTAAACATAAACTAGAAAATAGATAAGAAACGAAACAGAAGACGAAGGTGGGACAGGGCGGCGGCGGTGGCGGCACACCGCCCTGTCTAGGGTTTGAACTCGATGGCGACGGCTAGGGTTTGTATGTTTTTGTGGTGATGCAGCGGAGAAGAAGGTAACCAGAAACCTAAGGCTCTGATACCATGTCAGATGGTAAAAGACTGAATTCAATATTATTGATAAATTTGGTTACAATATATAGAGAATATAATACAAACCCTAAAACCTAACTGGGCTCGTGAGCTCATACTAATAACCTTAATAATATTGTCTAATAGCTTCAAATAACAAGTCAAACTAGATAAAAGTCAACCTGATACGTATACGGTATACCTCTGAATGAATAATATACTAGTTGTGAACACTTGACCGAGACCTATCAAAATTACACGTTTTGACTCATTATGTGACCCCCTATCTGCCACCAACACAAGGGCGGATTTAAATTTAAATTGGGAGAAACAATCTCACGTGACATGCTAAAAAAACTTTATATTTTATATCCGAAAGTTAAAGCACATTATATAATTTCACTAGGTTAGTCCCGTGTATTACACGGATTGAATAAATAAAATATTAAATAATTAGTATTAAAAATTATACATTATAAGATCATGATTGAAGATAAATTATGTTTTAAAATTCACTTGTTTATAACTTTTTTTAAAAACAAAATGATTTAAAATATTTTATTTAAAAAAGGTTTAGTGTGTTAGAAAATTTCATATTATATAAAATTTAGGTTTTTTATTATTTAGATTTTAATTAAAAGATGTGATTTCCAATTTTCTTAATAAAATCTATTTTTATAAAAGATAGTTTGATTTTAATAAGAAAGAGAAATATAACAATTAATATAAATCATTTTTAATAAGAGAGAAAAATTTATTTGATATTTAAATTCCTATAATACATTTTTGGAGGGAAAATTGATATGTGCATGTCTAGAAGAATGACAAGTGGCAAAAAAAACATTGCTTTATTAGAGGTTATGGATACGATCCCGGGTCCATCGTATAATTCGTTAAGCCCAAAAAAACCAATAATGACATCGTAGACTATTCCGAATCCACCGTAAGTTTCGGTAAGCCCAAAAGAAACAGAGACAAGAGGTTTTTGAAATTGTTTTAGACTATTAGCACAAGTAGCATCAGGACATTATATACAAGATCACTTTTATGCTAGATAGCACCGGAACGAGTACGGGAGGTGGGTACGGGGACGGGGAACGGCAAATATAAAAGATTTTAGATACGGGTACGACTAAGGTACGGCAAAAAAATAATAATAATAATATATCATCAAACTTCAAACTCCCGGTCTCCAGATAATAATATATCATCAAACTTCTAAAAATAATAATATTTAAAAATTAAACTCACTGTATTTGAAGAAGTCTCCAGATGATACGATTTGTAAATCAAGCAGTTCAAACTTCAACCTCCCGGTCTCAAGCCGATTGAAGTAATTCGATGCAAACAATCGATTTGAATGGAAAAACTCCCGGTAGGTGGGCGATTGAAGAATTTCGACTTTTCGATCGATCGATCGATGATGATACGATTGAAGAAGGCGATTGAAGAAGGCGAGTAGGAGGTGGACGATTGAAGAATTTTGATCGATCGATTGAAGGAGAGTTCAGAGTAGGAGCCGTTTTGTTCGAAGAAGGCGCTTCGTGCTTCAAAGGTAACAATGGTAGTTTAAAGGTTTTTAAAAGAGAAACCCTAAATTTAAGTTGAAACACCACCGAAACTCACCCGAAACGTCCCCATATGTTACCCCCGAAACTGGTACGCCCTCGAAACGCTTCGGAGCCGTTTCTAAGCCGTTTCTGTCCTCGAAAAGTACCCAAAACGGGTACTCCCCTGTTTGGGGCGCTTCGGTGCTTCAGAGCTTTTATGTGTATTTCTTGATCATAAAACTTACATTATTATTATAATTTTAGTCAAATTTGGTTAATATGATGCCGGTTACTAAAATTGCTCTTTTTTTTTCTAGATCCGTCATCACACTAATGCATAACAAATGTTACGTACAAAGATAAAAGATATTGTGTACTATGCATACCGCATTTTTTGCAATGGAAGAAGTTCTCACGACCACCAACTCTGAACACAACAGAATGTCGTGTAAATCAGAATATTAAACAACTCGATAAACAAAGTAAAAAATTTCATGTATTCACTTCGCTAACCTGCAGATGCCACAATCGTCACAATGGAACAGACCCTTGTCAACCTGCAAGATGATGATCAAAATTGGTAAAACAAAAACCTACTCATAACATATACAATAGTTAATAGTACAATACATATTGTTTGATCTCATACATCATCATCATAGAATTTGCAGATTTCACAGAAGTATTCCCCCATATTGACTCCACAGTTCGTGCAGGTACGAGAAACCTAAATCATCACAAAACATCTCAGAAACTTAAGCAATCAAATCGTTCTAGATCAAATCATTTATCAATGGAGTATACTGGTTGCTCTGTGTCACAAACCGAACAAATCACCTGCAACAAACACAAATCTCCGATTAATCATATGAATCAACACCTTCAAATCACGAAAACGATATAAAAAAACACAGGTTTCGATCATACTTGCGTCACATCAAATCGATTCAGCTCATGCCGATCGTACAGACGCTTCAACATACTCTGAACACATAAACAGAGAAGATCAGAGAACAAACAGACACGAGACTCGATCACTCAATCGATTCACAATTTCAAATCCAGATCGGTAACAAACAGCCACAAAACCCTAATTCAAAACTCTAACTGCAGATCTACGCAACAGAGACGATCAAACGACATCAAACGATCAAAACACATGAAACAGAAGTTATATCGTGATTCGTACCGCAGCTTCGTTGTGACAGTGACGACAATCGTAAATCTCGTTACAGCAAGGAGCTCGAATCATACACCTTCGTCTATAGTGCTTGCATCTACAACAAATCCACCAAAATCCACCAAAATCCATCACAAATCACCAAAGCATACGAACAAATTAGTAGAAATAGTCAAACAATAGATGAATAGGTACCCGTAGCCCATCTTCCCGAAGTCCAAACGTTCATCAATGGTGGGATCCATGTAGGCTAAAGGGGAGATGGGGATGAAGCAACTATTATTATCCTGAATTAGAAGAATAGATTGTTGTTTGTTATATGATATCTGGACACAAAAACCTATGAGTTAAGAGTTATAATATGTATATATGGGGGTGCATGCATTGCCCTCAATGGTGGCAAGATGTGTAATAATAATAATATTATTATTAAAGATTAAAGATGGTAGCATCGTTTATTGTGGATAAGGTCAGTGTCGCCGAATGATGAACCAATGGGATGTTGTACACGAATCGACGGTTGAGTGGTTGTTTGCTTTATGGTGATTCCAAATATTAATTTACGGAACGTTTGTTTCAGAATATATGAATATCGGGTTTTACGGGTAGCGAGTTGACGGGTTGTATATTGATTTGTATTAAAAACTGATATGCACAAGCTTAAAACTTATGTAATACAAACACGACATGCTTAATCTATTTATCCAAATTTGTCAAAAAGAGCTGATGGGTTGATAGATAATAATCAAGTTATAAACGTGTTAACCGTCTTGGTTTATTTTTTCTAATGGGTTAAACCGGTTAGTAGGCTGCAGGCCTACCTATTTCATTAATTATTAAAGATGTTGGAGGGTCTATCCGTTTAACTAAACGGGTTAAACCGCCTTCCCAAACATGACTTGTTTTTCAAAACTAGTCAAACCGAAAAGAACTTGTTCTTAAAACAAGTTAGATATATCAACTTAAAACCTTTTTTTCGTGTCAGATTCGTGACATATTTGAGGTCGTGTCATAACACCCATATTAAATCTTATAGATCTTTTAAAAGTATATATGTGAAGAAAAAAAAACTATATGCATGAAAAGAATGTGAGTATAATTTTAAGATTCATAGGTTGTATGTTATATCAACCTCACCCCTTAATAAAATTTTATAGTTTTCATTAAATTTTCTTGTGCTTTAAAATGTTAATGAAATTTAAGGATTCACTTCTCCTTTCATGTACTTAGGCACTCACTAATCATCTCTTGTATATTTGTAAACGATTGTAAATGAAAGAACCAAAGAAGAATAAAAATAATATTAAATTGAATAAAAAGTACATAACATTTTAATTGAATATAAATGAGTTGATGGGGCTGATAGGTAATAATCAAGCTCTAAACATGTTAACCGGCTTGGTTGATTTTTAAAAAATAAGTTAAACCGGTTAGTAGGCCGGCCTATTTCATTAAAAATGCTGGAGGGCGACTTGTTTAACTAAACAGGTTAAATCGATAACCTGAACATGACTTGTTTAACAAATTTAGTCAAACCGAAAACAACTTATTCTTAAAGCGTGTTAGATATGTCAACTCAAGTCTTGATTATTATGATTTTCCGTGTCAAATCCGTATTATATTTCAGGTCGTGTCATATTTCCCTAATAATCGTAGCGATCTTAATGATAGTAAACTACATACGTGAAAAGTACGTGACTGCAATTTAAAGATTCATAGATTATATTTTATATCAACCTTAAGGTTTTCATAAGTATTCTTGCTCTTTATAATGTTAACGAAATTAAGTATTTGCTTCTCGTTTCGTGTGCTTAGGGACTTACTAATCATCTCTTGTTTTTGTAAATCATCGTAAATGGAAAAAGTAAAAGACTAAAGAAGCATAAAAATAATATAAAATTAAATAAAAATTTATAACTTTTAGATTGAGTGGAATAAAATGTATTAGGTTATTAAAAGATAAATAAAGTTTATAAAAAGATGCGATTTTGGGTTAAATAATTATATTAAGTTAGAGAATATCACAAGGATATGTAGCTATGAATAATACTTTAAATTAGTTTCTCAGGGATACGTAGCTATGAATAATACTTTAAATTAGTTTCTCAATATGTGAACACAAGTCATAGAACTGTATAAAATAAAATAACACATAGTCATGCCCTACTAATTCCCAACTTGAGATCTCATTTAAAAGCCACAACCACATAAAAAATCAAACATATCCATAAGCTTAAACGTTGCACCCGAATAACTTTTAGACTTTAATAGTACATATACCCATGAATTATTTATATGAATATATTTATAAACTTTCAGTTGGTTTTTTAAAAATGTGGTATTGGATTTTAATAATCCCAAGTTTCATTTATTGGTCGGGATTAATCCCATCTCAGAAAATGTTTGCGGATACTCTTAAGTTTGAGTTTAGTTTTCTCTAACGAGTTCTTACTAACTGAGAGTTAACCCCTGTTAGCTTTTTTGATGAAACGGAACCAGCTTTGAGTCATTGTTCAACTCTATCGCCGTTCAGCCTCCATCAAATTCGTTTTTTGGTGTCTAGCCTCCATCTTCACCTAAAATCTACCTCCAACGAGTCAAGTGGTTCAGACCAGGAGATGGAGATTGACGGGTTTTAGGGGTGCAGAATTTTCAGATTGACGGACCAGATGCTTGATTTCAACTTCCTACTTAGTGTTTTGGCCATATAAACCGTCCACGTCATCAAAAAACTAACGGTGTTAACTCTCAGTTAGTAAATGATCGTTGAAGGAAAATAAGCTTAAAATTAGGAGTGTCTGTAAAGTGTAAACGTTTTTTGAGTTAGAATTATTTTCAGCCAATAAATAAAAGTTAGGATTATTAAAATTCAGTAATCATTTAAAATTAATTTAGATTTTCATAACATCACGATTCATGCTACTATAGTACTATGTATAGCTTCTTATAGCATTCTTTTTTTTTATTTTGTATTTTTAACCTCGTAATTTAGCTAAAAAGACACCGTGTGTCCATAGAACTTTTTTATCTTATTAAAACATCAACATCTCATTATTTGTATTAACTCTAATAAATTAAATAATACTTGTTTATTTATTTTTTTAGATTATTTTTCTCTTTCTTTTACTCATAAAAGATATAGGAAATAAATATAAAGAATGGATAGTGGTATGTTAAATTATCTATCTATATAATGAAAACTTTTAGCTACAATGGAGTCTAAGACATTTATAATTATGACACAAAGCTTACCATCATTTACCATTTAAACCCTTCAAGTTTATCTTTCTTAAATGCATTGCTCACAATATAAATCGGTGATAGGTTCCACATAGAATATCCACTACCACAACTTAATAACAATATACAACTTCTAATTCATGTTTTCAAAATTTCTTATCATATGTGTTCTCATTGTACCACTTATCGATGCATCATGATATGTATTTTATATACATATAGGTTAATTTTCAAGGTATTTTTTCCTCTTCTGTTACACAACTCTATTATGTATTTATTCTTTCACAAGTCATAAAATATTATAATAATAGTATTTTGTTTTTTATTAGGTTTGTTTTTGTATTTCTTGACATTTATTCTGATGTGTTTATTTTTATATATGTTTATATATACGGTTTATCTTTATTGTTTTTTAGATATGTACAATTGATTTCGTTTGGATTATTAACATAACAGAATAGTTGAGACTTTTGCTTTGCATAGATGAGCTGTTGTTTCTTCCTCTCCCACTCCCAACTCATCTGGTCATTTCCCTCATTTTCTTTTTGCAATTTTTTATGTATTTTTTTCCTGACTTACTTATATGGTACATGATGATTATACACGTACCCTTCGAGTGTCCGTTTTTCTTACTTGCATTTATGTATTAATTTTCGTAAAAATATATGCGACACTCCACATACTAAGAAAGTGTCGCTTTATTTAGTACCGATCCACTTTGGCGCAACGCGCCTCTGAACAATCCTAGTTGGGATAAAGTGTGAAAGTAATCACACATCCTTTTAGCAGTATATATTTATTAATTTAATATAACTCATTTAATGTCGGTGGCTTATGGCAAGTTGGTGGTGGAAATGGTTAAAGCCTAAAAGTGGCAAGTTCGATTCTACTTCTCTTCAATTCATGACATTTTGGTTTTTTGATTTTTTTTCCTTTTAGATTTCTTATATTATTTTCATTTTAAATTACAATTTTTTAATTATTAAATCATAATGTGCGAGAAATAATAGTGCTTTATATCTATGTTGTAGAATTCAAAATTGTGTCGTAGTAACTTCATACATTTATTCTACGTACGTAATCACGTTAATGTTACTACCGCAACGCGCATAACGAGCTTCGCAAATCAACTGATTAAAAGAATTTGTCTTTCAACATTTTGAAGTTACTTTATGACGCTTTTGTACCACATGTGAGTTTACGCTAGATTTTGTTTTTTAATACATAGCATCGAAAACGTTTAGTGTTCACCATTGATTGCGCCTCAACGAGGTAAGTTTACGTAAAGATTTTTCTTCTTTTATACAAATAATCAAAAACACTAATATTTTTCATGATTTGTAGATTTGTAACGCATGAGTTCATAATATGATTCTATAAGAAAACTTACTGTTTCACTTTATTAATGGTTTGGTAACACAGATTAAATATAATTTTTTTTACATTTAACTTACGTATATTATCAACGTTTCCTTCAACGTGTGAGCTTGCACCAACGTTTTAACGTTAGTTTTTCGTACGAGTTTATATCTCGGCTGCAATGCGCAGGTCATAAAAACTCGTACTAGAAGTTAGTCCATATAATTAATCATTATTTTAATAAAATCAAGGGTATATCACTTCAAATACTTAATATAAGAATCATTGGTTTTGTTTTTTATTGAGATTATATTCTAGAGAGATGTGTAGAGGAATGAAGTGTTAAATTACATAAAAAACGTATATTTTTTCTTAAATTATATTTGGATGTGATTGGTATAAAAATTGAAATGTGAGTGCTCTTAGCCAATTCGAATAGAATGGTTTGAGATGATAACCTTACTAAAATACTAGTTATATTAAAAATACAAATTCAAATTTATTACATAAAAATATCACTAAATATAAAAATATATTTTATTGATACAGAAATATGATTGATTGTTATATTCTTTCATAAGCACTTTACCATGTATTGAATATCAAAATTATTTATTCTATTTAACTCATATCACGCCAATTTTTTCTTTGGATTGTCGACTGATGTAGAAAATATGAATCTTTTAAAAAAAGGTTAATGATTCAAGTCTTATTATAAATAATAACTAGAGATTTTTCTCTCCGCGCGTTACGGCGAAAACTCATGTGTTATGATTCTAAACGCAAAAATTGGAGAAATATCATCGATCGGTTCATGTAACATTGATCTCGTACTTTAAAGAAATGGAAGCCTTTTTCTCGAAAAAGATAAAGACAGTGAATCAGAACTAAATCATTCTTTCAAAGACGAAATCAATGCGCGTAAGCAAGCTGCAGATTACGCAACAAAAACCAAATCAATACATCTGGTCATGTATGAAGAAACAATTATACTTACAAAGGCAAACAGGTTACTTATGAGGACATAAAACCTTTTGTTATATGGACATAAAAGCTCACTTACAAAGACCCAGTTTGTATTGTCTAGGCTTAGAAAAATTAAAATCGTAAGATAATTAAAAACACATACTTTATTTAATTACCCGAGCTTACAAAATAACTTTACTTACACTAACCTACAATTAAAAGGGCCTCTAAGTTTAGATTGATGTGCTAATTGAGAAGACCCGGATTTTGATATGAAAGTCTATCAAATACCACTGGATATTGCCATTGAAAGTGCATATGGATAAGATCCATATATGTTACAACAAATCCAAATTAAATTACCAGGGGACTAAATACCTTCAAGTCGGGTCCAAAACCCCTCGTTCTTAGACTGCATAAACACAATCCTGTAAAACGAAAAGGAAAGCATCAAACAATAACACAAAGTGACAATGCCGAATAATTAAAGACAACAATAGCAACCGATAACCTTATACAACGTAAAACGAATACACGCAAAAAAACAACAAAACCATGCCAAACAAACACCCAAAAAAAGATAATAAAACCTTAAGGGGAACTGGAAGACAAGAGCACAGACAAAATCGATAAATAATCACATAATTGCCTTTAGATTCCAGTTGCTAATCCAAATAAAACAAGATTTTTCTCTATTAAAATTTAAACTTTAACTTTGCCGCGAGTTTAAACCAACAGTGACAAAAGCTGGATATATAACTGTGGCTTTGGAGGCTCAGAGACGGTGATTCATTGTGGCTGCAAACACTGATTTACGACGCCTGAACAATGAGCACAACATCCTTTTGTTTTTCTTCATCGCCTATCAACCGTCAATAAAATCAATCTCATACGCAACATGTTAAACCACCACTGAATTCAGATGACAACAGGCGGTCAACATCATAACCATGAGCACCAAAATTAAGCCACTACCCGGTTTTCAGGCTCAATCGTGCTGATGGTCACCATCACAACCCTCAAACACGACATTGAATATTAGAACAATAAAGAAAGTAACCCACAACAAAAATCTCGAATGAGCTTGCACTCGTCGTCATCGACTCGAACATAAAAACAATACATGCATTATCCAGCTGTACCAAACGCAAAAACGGTTGTAAACTACAGTTCATTACATTGCAAAATTAACATATAGGATAATAACGCCACTCATCGGTTAAACAGGGCAAAAACCCCTGAAAATACCAACAAAATTGAAGCGGTAGAGGACATAGCATCCAGATGTGGCGGTTCAACAAGAACCACAACCAAGGCTGGTGTCGCCAGAGGGAACATCTGCTGGCTATGGTCGCGTTCAACCACATCAACACCCAGGGCCCCCCTTTCCTTCTCTTTATGCATGCAATCGTCTTATCCACCGTAAAACCCAAAAAGAACTCGGAGAGAAACCCAAAAGGAAGCCGGAGACAAAGCATCTCTCTCTACTAAACATAGAAGATGGCAGATTGTATATATACAAGATACCAAAGCATCACTGATTTGTACCATATGCAAAGAAGTTTACACATGCATTACCCACTTGTACCACACGCATATAAGACTGAAAACTAATGTTCATCTCATTGCTAGTTTAACATATAGAAGAATTATAAATTAAAAATTAAGGGTTGTTTGATGTTGTCAGCAGTAAAGACTGTGTCAGAGGTCTCAAAAAAACTGATTGGGTCAGAGGGTAATACAAGGATGAGTCAGAACCTACTTTTTACAAATCAAACGCGCTGAATGATTGACCGAATCAAAAGATCAGTTAGATGCAATCAACAGCCTTTTAGTATAAATGAATGTGTGAATTAAGTGTTCTAAAAACTTAATGTCATTTTTCATAGTGCTATCAAACCTGGAATAAAAAATAGAAAATAAATAAATAAAAAGATGGGAATAGAATCGTGAGAGCCACCATTCACGAAAAGTTAATATCTCATGCCATTCTTTGTCTTGTGTTGGCGGTATTTTAGCGATACAAGTACTATATATAATTCCAAGATTATAATTTATAAACATCTTTTTTATATCAATTTAATGGGTTTGTCATGCATTTTTCATGGGTTTTCTATGATGTTTAACTTTAATACTTTATTGCAGATGTGAATTGATTTAATTAGTGTGTTGTTTCTTCTCTCTTATATGTTATCTTCTTTCTGGATTATTTATATGTTTTTTAGATAATTAACGTATGTTTCTAATATTATTTTTTGAGAGCACTCACATCCCACTCTTCATCTTTATTTTTATAATTATACTAAAATCATTACTTTTTCTTTTTTTTTTTTTAAATTAAATAATATTTTTTAATACCTTTATCATTACCGTTTTTCTCTCATCTACTGACAACTATTTTTAAAAAATATTAAAAAATTAATAGAGATAAACAGTGTTTTATCAAATATAAAGATGAACAGTAACACGTTCTCTATCCTTCACTCACAACAATTTAAAATCATTCTTTATAATATTATGAACATATTCACAAATATATAGATAGTGGGATGTGAATGCTCCTAATGATTTATGGTTTTTTGTCTTAGTACGAGGTTTTTCTTAGTATGAGGTTTTTTTGTCTTTATTATCTGTCCAAATATCAGTTTAGACTTTTTAACTACCCTTTTCAATCTTGGTATGAGGTTTTCCATTTTGCTATTTCAGTCTTAACAACCAACTTAGTTACAATTTCTATTGAGTTTAAGAGTATTGTGTGATATTTACTTTATGTACGTATTAATATGTAGTTGTTAATGCAAAAAAGTAAATAAAAAAAAAGTGTTGCTACATATACCCGTTTACATGATTTCTACTTGTTATACTCTCCTTTACCCACAAGTTTTAAGCCTTTTATTATTATTTTTCATTGTCTTTTATTATGATAATAATAGTTATTTTTTACATTAATGTTGATTTGTTATTTCTAAAAAAATTCAAATTTAGTTAAATTCTATATTTTTGATCAAGTGTCATGCATAGACACATAGTTAAAAGTTATTATTCATACGAGTCCAGATAAATAATGAACCGGAATCGGATGTTACACATAGAGAAAAGATGAAAAGATTGAATTGGATATAAGAAGAAAAACTAAAAATATAAAATTGGGTAAATAATCGTTTGCCGCTAAATTAATTATTCAAATTTATTTAAATCTAATGATTCAAATAACAAATAGACATTTTGTAACTGTTGAAAACAGACATTTTGGAATTATGAAAATTAGATTTTGGAATTATGGAAAACTGAGTTCTGGATTTTTTGGAAAATGAGGGTTTAAAAATTGTGAAAAATCGATTATGTAAATAACAAACCTATCGTTAGTGGTGTGACACAATTGAAATATATTAGATTCACAAACAAGTAATGAATGTTTTTGGATAAAAGCCTTTTCTTTAAATGTCTTTGAAGATAAGAATTATTTTTTTTAGAATCCATAAAAAATGAGAATGACTTTTTATTTTATAATTAAAAAACTGTACATATTTTATTTAGTTTTTAAATATTGTTATTGTCGAAGGGAAATAAGGCAAATTTCAATATGATTTTTTCAAAGAGGAATGGCAAATAAGAGAGGATATATGTAAAACTAATAAAAAAGATTAGAACCGCAAGTTCAAACACAAGAATTAGCAGGAAAAAAAAAGTTTACACTAGGGTAAATCACGATATTCAGAAACAAGGTCCAAGAATGAGGAAGGGGTAGAACTACTGAATGAATACGAGTTGTAGCTAATACCCGAGACATAAAAGAAGTGTTCACGAGTTTACAAATATACATAAAGAACATATGTTTGTATATGTGTAATGATATTATTACAAAAAAATAATAATAATGATTTTGATTAATCTTAAAAGTTAACACGGTTATCACAATAATAGAGGGTTAACATTTGAACATTACCATACACACACATGAGGTAAAATGACGGTCATTAGGTTATACCCTTTAACTTTAAAAGCATAACGTAGTCGAGTTAGTATCATTTACTGAAATGACCAAAAATAAAAAATACAATTTCTGAAAATAATAAAATAAAAGTTATGACAAAACGAGAATCAAAGTAAGAGTTACGACAAACCACATGAACAAAAATGACAATTTATTTACTTATATTTCATACAAGTTTATAGACTAACATTTTAAAACAAATGGCTCAAACTATTAAAACTAAACTATCAAATCACTAGAACCGACCTGTATAAGTCACGACGGATCAACCCAACCTCAGCAGTTTCATTTGTTTTATCAAATCACGAGACCGACCTGTATAAATCATCTATTAAACAAAATAATTAACCCAAGCTTACTTACAACGTAGGCTTCACATCAAACTAACTTAAACTCGACTCGACTCGACTCAAACCTTTATTTCGGAAGCTCGACTCGTTTACACAAGAGTTAGAGATTAAAAAAGCATGTTATGGTATGTTAGGCTGGTTGATGATGATCCAACGTTCAAGATGTGTTCTCAACTAACCCCTCTCCTTCCTACGATGATGCTACAACAGCAGCAAGTTTTCTACCAAATTAGCTTTCATCAAATCTCCACCACCCCCCCCCCCCCCCCCCCCCCCCCCCCCCCCCCCCTCCCACCCCACACACACACACCTCACCTAGTCACCTACGACTCCTACAAATCAAACTTCCATTATCTTTCTTCCACCTACTTTTATCACCACACCTACAATGGAGCTCGTAAGTCCCCTCTATCTCCTCCTTATGGATGTGTAATTTCACCATCTGCATCTTCTATGCTAAATTAGCGTTTCAGTTGAATGATTTTTGTGAAATTTGAGAGTGATACTGCATTTTCGTGTGCGTTTTGTTGGTTGAGTTTGTGGATTTATGTTTGATGGAATTTGATGGTTAGGTGACGCCTGATGTGGAGAAGATGGGAGGAAGTGACGGGATTAGGAGGAATTCAACGCTGATTTGTGCGCCGATAATGGCGGATACGGTGGATCAGATGCTGGTGCAAATGAATTCGGCGAAATCTAGTGGTGCCGACCTTGTTGAAATCCGATTGGATAGCTTGAAAGGGTTTAGCGCTCGTGAGGATGTTCAAACCCTAATTAAACTTAGTCCTCTCCCCACGATTTTCACCTACAGGTGCTATTTTGATATATGAAACTCTTGTAATTTGAATGCATCGGTTTTTAGTGTTGGAGTGTTATGTATTGTTACGCAATCGAAATATTGAGAATTTGGCAACTAGTTCAGTGATTTGACAACTTTTGGAGTTATTTTGTGTTTTGAATTATCAACTCTGCATTTGCTAGTACTTTTGTGTGGCTTTAAATTAATCATAATGATCATCCTGTACTGTAGGGCTATTGGTTTATTGATAAATCTGAAGATTATGTTTTAAACATTTGATTAGTTCTGAAAAGGTTCTGGTTATGTGTTGTTTTGTAGGCCCGCGTGGGAAGGTGGTCAGTATTATGGGGATGAACAGAGTCGATTGGCAGCTCTTCGATTGGCAATGGAGTTAGGAGCAGATCATATTGATGTTGAGCTTCAGGTTGCATTCTTCTTGATAACAAAGAGGGTTCTTTTAAGCAGAAAATACCATCTGAAATGAAAAATATCTGTTTTTATGTTGATTTAAACATGGTCTTGTAGTATATTCTTTTTAAATATCTACATTTTAATCAGAATTCTCATATTACTTACATGCAGGCTGTTGATGATTTCAACAACTTAATCCGTGGAGATAACCCTACAAAATGCAAACTCATAGTTTCTTCGCACAATTATCAAAATACTCCATCAGTAGAAGACCTCGGGAACCTTGTGGCAAGAATACAATCAACAGGGGCTGACATTGTGAAGTTTGCAACAACGGCTGTAGATGTAACCGATGTAGCACGAGTTTTTCAAATAACTGCTCATTCTCAAGTAAGCGGCATAAGTCGTACAGCATAGGTTAGAGAAATATATTTAGTTTCTTGGGTTCTTTATACTTCTTTTACGGTGACATTGCTATGTAGCTAAATCAAGATAAAACATATCAATATAGTTGAGGAGAAATATGAACCCAGACTATGAAAGAAATTTGAGTAGTAGACTTTCTTGTTGAATTGTCCTGTAACAAAACCTCCGAATATTTCCCTGTTTTATTTACGTAAAATGATTAATCTTCCAGGTTCCAATAATAGCAATGGTGATGGGTGAGAAGGGTTTGATGTCTCGAGTACTATGCCCTAAGTTTGGTGGATATTTGACATTTGGTACCCTTGAAAATGGAAAGGTATCTGCACCTGGGCAACCTACAATTAGGGATCTTTGGATTTGTTCAATTTCAGACAATTAGGGCCAGACACAAAGTATTTGGTATTATTGGGAATCCAGTTGGGCATAGCAAATCACCTTTGTTATACAATAAAGCTTTCAGATCAGTTGGTTATAATGGAGTTTATGTACATATGTTGGTGGATAACGTAAAGCATTTTCTTGATACTTACTCGTCTACAGATTTTGCTGGGTTCAGGTTGAGTTTCGATCTATTTCACTTCAGTTTGTTCATTTGATCATTTTAGAATCTTTCTGGTAGTCAGAATTAATAAAATCTAAATGTATTTACAAATGTAAATGATAATTATTGGATGCAGTTGTACCATTCCTCACAAAGAAAACATACTTCAATGTTGCGATGAGGTGGATCCAATTGCAAAGGTAATTGTTTTTGTTAATAACATAGAAAGCTTGAAGCTGATGCAGATAATGGTTATTGGTTAATAATAAAAGTAAGGTTTTTTAATGTGATCTGTTATTGGTTGTATCTTACAGTCAATAGGAGCAGTCAATTGCGTTATCAGAAGACAAAAAGATGGGAAGTTATATGGTTGTAATACTGACTATGTAGGAGCTATTTCAGCTATTGAGGACCGTCTACGAGGTTTCCTTCTTTGTTTCCTATTAGAGGTGGCATTGTGGGCGGGTAAATCAAAGTGGGTTCGGGTGGGGTTGACCCACAAAAGTAATATTGTTATGATAATTATTTCATTAATATGCTTACATAAATAATTTTGTTACAATAATGATCAATTTTTGTATGAAAACTGTTGAAGAGGATTAATGCATTAAGACTGGACTTCAGGCGACTTTTAACCCGTTTAATCCAACTGAGCTTTCACCTTTTAGCTGATTTTATGTTTGACTTGTTTTAGATAAAATATAACCATACTGGCCCATTGAAATCCCCACCTATACTGTTTACAGGTTCTGGTGTTCAAAATGGTACGAGCGGGTCACCCTTGGCTGGTAGACTATTTGTGGTCATTGGTGCTGGTGGTGCTGGAAAAGCACTTGCTTATGGAGCAAAAGAGAAGGGTGCAAGGATTGTGATTGCCAACCGAACTTATGGTTAGACTTCTAATACTAGACTTAATTGCAAATATAATATTGTGCTAATTTTATTTGTGTTATTTGTCAATTTTGTGGATCTGATCATTTTTAGATGGTGTTTATATGTGAATTTTGGAAGTGCTTATGTGATATTGAATAATCAAAATCAAATAGTGTTTGGATATGCTTTTGCTGATTGGAGTTGTAATAATCAGATAATTAGATGTTATGTTTTTTAACTTCTTAGATAAAGTGACGAACAACATTTTTTGTTAAAAAAAGAGACCTTTATGTGAAAAGTAAAGGACACTTCAATTAGGTTAAAAAAATGGACCCATAAGTAATTTTAGCTTACTGTTGCACAATCTGTTTTGGTATAGCCAGTATGCAGTTGATTATTGCGAGTTTTGGTGTAGCTAGTATGAAGCCGATTATTGCAAGTTTTGGTATAGCTAGTATGAAGCCGATTATTGCGACTCTAAGTCATAGTAACCAGAATACCAGATAATCAGTTTCACAAAGCAAATCCTAACACCCCCTTAAATGCATAATTTACACACCAACTGCTTTAATTTTTTATTTTTAATTTTTAAATTTTAATTCTCTATAGATCGTGCTAGAGAACTTGCTGAGATAGTTGGTGGAGAGGCTCTTTCTCTTGCTGACTTGAACACTTACAAACCAGAAAATGATATGATACTTGCAAACACTACTTCAATTGGTATGCAGCCAAATATCGATGACACTCCTATTGTTAAGGTTTGATTATATACCATTTTCAGGTCTCATGCTTGCATTGCACATGAGTTGATTTTACTTTTTCTTTTTTGCTTTTTTTTTTGTCAGGAAGCTCTGAAGTCATATGCACTGGTATTTGATGCTGTTTACACACCAAAAATTACCAGATTACTTCGAGAAGCAGGAGAATGTGGAGCCTTAATTGTAACAGGGGTGGAGATGTTTATAGGGCAGGCATATGAACAATATGAGAGATTTACAGGGTTACCTGGTAAGTTTTAAATTGCAAAATGATGATGTACAATCTCAGTGTATCCCTTTTCTAATATGTTTGATTATACTTTTCATCTACAGCACCTAAGGAGTTATTTAGGGAGATAATGGCAAATTATTGACAGTCTCGGTTATTCACCTAGGTATGTACCTCTCTATATCCCATATTTTATCCTGAATTTTCAACATTATTACAGTGGAACAAAAAAAAAAGATTTTGCGGTCAGATACCCATATCCTATAATTATCTATGCTCATCAATTTGCCTAACATAACTCACTAATATTATTTGACATAATAAGTAAACTTTTTGTCAAGTTGTTCTTCATGTATTCTCTTGTCTCAAATCGACAGTTCACATTAAAATTTTAAGGAAAACAATGCAGTCAATTAGATCTTGTGAGTACAAATATGAATGGATATATCTTTCTGTTCAAGTATATAATTGAAGAAGGGTCTTAAAAGTACAAGGGCATTTTGATCTATTTTGGGAAAAAGAGACAAATGGACAAAACCTCACCCTCATGTGTGTACCTAGTGATGGCAAGATGCGTGGGTCATGCGGGTTGTATAATCGGTCATAGTGGGTCATAGTGTGTACCTAGGTGACTTTTGACCCAGGTTTCTTTAAACTTTGACTGTTCGACCTGTTGGGACTGAATTTAACTAGAATTCACCACCATTTTTAGGTACATGTGCCAACACGGCTCGCTGTACTTTTCACAAATTGAGTTAGAATGAAATGGTTTGTTGTCTTATGCTGGAGTTTTGACTACTTGTATACAGAAACTGGAGACTTCAAATTGAAATGTACACACAGGAAGCAGGGTGATGATGCTTCCAATTCTTGTTTCTGCACCATTTGTTATTGCATCAATATTTTTGTTCCTACAAAAACAAAGAAAATTTATTTGACAAACCATTGTATCCTCAATTTTCTGTTGCTAATTTTGACTTTGTTTTTGTTAAATAGCTTATGTATCAACTATCAAGTAACTCATAAATCTTTAAAGACCATTGGTCCCATAAGTGTTTGGATAAACTGGGCTTTAGCCTTTGGCCCTAGTCATTTCTTGACTTCATAGTTGTATTGATTGATGGTGGTTTGTTGGTGAGTAGTAGATTATCAGTCATCAAAACATGATTCAAAAGACCACACAAACAATACTAAGTTAATTAAAATGTTTTGTTTCTAACTTCCGTGACAACTTGAAAATCCAAGGCAAATCCTTCACTTTTGATCGCGATAGTCTCCTACTCCATCTAATATACACGTTACATATATGTTAGTAAATAATGCTATATCTGTCACACCCCGGTTTCAGGGCACCCCGAGAGTGCGACTGATTGGTAAGCTTTATTATTCACCTTTTATTTGTTTGCGTTGAAAGATGTTTACGTAACGGAAAAACATTTCACAATTAAATTCATTAAATAAAATAGCTCTGATGATTTATAAAAACAAACTTTCATATATTCGTTAGGGATTAAATACCCATAATTTTACATAACATTATCCAAAACAATGTTTACAAAAAATTTTGTCTACCGACAGCTATTTAAAAACTTGCCACAAGGTTTATGCTTAGAAAACTTAATTCTCCCAGCACTATTCTTGTTCATCTAGGGTTTTCATGCCTAGGATTCATAGTTCATCTAGCACTAACACATGAGTACATGACTAAACATATTTAATCATGTTTACTTGAAAATGTTTGAAAATGATACATCAACGAAAAGCTGATAAAAATAATTTAATTTGACACATTTAATTTTGACACAAAAATATTTCGACAATATACGACGATAACAGTTAATCGCGGTAAATCACTGTAACCAAACATTTAACAATCTATTTTAACTGGGAGTCCCCCTCCATATATACTGGTATGGTGCTCAGATAGTCTTACTACGGGACTCTCTAGATTTGCATTGAGTCTGAACCAGCCCCAGTATGGGATTTTCACCCATCCCCATGATATAATTTGATCAAACATACATATACTTCTGATCTAAATGTTTAGCATAATACATCTATGCATTAACATGGTTAATGTACGAATACCATTTTCGCAAAATAAAATCATTTGATTGTTTTGAAAGTATTAACGTATTCACCTGGTAAGTTGAACAGAGCTTCTAAACTTGATAAGCTTTTGTTTCTGAACCTCGAAGTAACTTAAGGATTATGTTACGATCCTCTAACGCCTTGATAATATTATATCAGAACTTCTATACTTGTTGTCTAGAGCATCTACACCGATTTTCTAATCACGGGCTATGTTTGTGGTGTTTAAAAGGTAGTAGAAAGTTCCATTATATGAAATTAGGAAAAACGATCAAAAGGTTATGAAATAAAATGAAGCAGAAGACATCTATTTATACGTGGATATTTCTTACTCATTAAGTATTTATTGCTTATAAAGTTTAATCAAATACCTAACTATTAAGTTTTATATAGATTTTATTTAAAACTTAGGCATTAAGTTTTAACCAATACTTAACTGTTAAGATTTATCCATAACTTAACTATTAAATTCTATTTAGATTTTATTCAAAACTTAGTCGATAAGTTTTATCTAAAACTTAACCATTAAGTTACTTAGTCAGAAGCTGCATCTAAATAAAACTTAGTCACGAAATCTCGCTTGAAACATAACTATGAGTATTTTATTGACAAACATAGTATACGAAAATTTCGCGGGTTTTACAATATCCTGGAAACAATTAAATAAATGAACGAGAATTCTTATAAACACTTGGTAAAGTAAACTCCAGGAGCATTGTTGCCGGTGGTGTAGTATGACCCAAAAGAACCTACACAATCAACGTTGACGTTTAATAGTATGTATGTCACTACTAATCAGCATTTTCAACCTAGGTTTATCAACCGATACACATTCATTTTAGTTTCAACCTAGGCTTATCAACCGTTAGATATTCATTATATTCAAAAATTAACTCCATGTTTAAACCAGAAGAAAAAAAAACCTCTCATAAAACAAAATTTGAACCGGTTATATTTTCATAGACATTGTTTGCTAAACTTTTATCATGATCACACTTATTTAAGTTTGAATATATGATGACTTATAAAGTAAAAATGACGGTGGAATCATCGGCAAAGAGGAGAGAGAGTTTAAATCCAGAAAAAAGAAAAACCGCTCATAAAAATAACGGTGAAATCATATTCATCTGGAAGAAGAACAAGAGGAGAGAGGGTTTTATGAAGTTTTTCTTTGAGTGCAAAGTTAATATATGGCCTTAGACATCGTTGTTGGATTTGAATGCATAAATACGTTTGACAAAAAAACAAAACGTGAAAGAATCCAGTTTTTATGCATAACTATATGTACATTTAACATCTAATGTTATACTAACCAATTGTTGGTGATTATCGTAGTAACCGACGCAGCCTTGAGTATTATACTATTATCAATAAACAAAAGAAGACTTGTATTTCATTTAATCATTTATAATGATCATATAATTAACCCAAAGTAACATCCCCTAAAAAGTAAAACATTCAAAATACGTATGTGTTGTAACTTGTAATGCCATGCTTATACCTTTCAAATATATGTTGCGAGGGGATAATGGAGCTCAATCATGGCTTCTAACTAAAACCCTAGCTCCAATGCAATGGCGTTTTCTTTCATCAACGACCAAAGATCTTGATACCACCAAAGAAAACATGCATACATCTACTAAAACACTGCAAATCCATTACCCAATTGAAGCAAATCCAGACCCAAATCTTCGTTCTTGGTCTCACTCAAAATGTGGATGTTATTAAAAAGATCATGGCTTTTACAGCAGACCCATCAATCGGAAACTTACGTTACGCTCAAAGAATCTTTGACGGAATCGAAGCCCCTTCTTTGTTCGCGTACAATGTGATGATTAAAGCATATACAAAGAGTGGTGGATTCAGAAAAGCTCTGTGTTTGTTTGATCAGATGAGGGTCGATGGGTTGTGGCTTGATAATTATACTTACCCGTTTGTGTTTAAATCGATTGGGTGTTTGGGAGAAGCTTTAATCGGTGAAAAGATTCATGGGTATGTTGTGAAATGTGGGGATGTGTTTGATTGTTATGTGTGTAATTCGATGATGGATATGTATGGTGAGTTGGGACGTATTGAGGATGCACAGAAGATGTTTGATGAAATGCCTGAACGAGATATTGTCTCGTGGAATGTGTTAATTTCGGGGTATGTTAGGTGTAAGAAGTTTGAGTATGCTGTTGGTGTTTATTTGCGAATGAGAGACGATGAAAGGGTGAAGCCTGATGAGGCCACGGTTGTGAGCACTCTTTCGGTGTGTATAGCTTTAAAGAATTTAGAACTTGGTAGGGAGATACACCATTACGTTGATCATGAAATTGGGTTTACTACTATAATTGGTAATGCATTGTTAGACATGTATTGTAAATGTGGATGTTTAGATGCAGCACTCGAGATTTTTGATGGGTTACCAACGAAAAATGTAATCTGTTGGACCAGTATGGTGTCTGGTTATATAAACTGTGGGCAGTTAGATGATGCTAGATTGTTGTTTGATAAAAGTCCTATTAAAGATATTGTTCTTTGGACGGCTATGATAAACGGATATGTGCAGTATAATCAAGTGGATGACGCAATGGCGTTATTTCAGCAAATGCAAATGTATAAAATCAAGCCTGATAAGTTCACTGTGGTTGCTCTTTTAACAGGCTGTGCACAAGTTGGGGCTTTAGAACAAGGGAAATGGATTCATGAAATATATGAATGAACATAAGATAACTATTGATGCTGTATGTGGTACTGCTCTTATTGATATGTATGCAAAATGCGGGTGCATAGAGAAGTCTTTGGATGTGTTTTACAGATTGAATGATAAAGATACAGCCTCATGGACGTCTATCATATGTGCTCTTTCTTTGAATGGAAAGCCTGGTAAAGCACTCGAATTGTTCTATCAGATGAAAGATTCAGGGTTCAAACCCGATGATATTACCTTCATTGGTGTTTTAAATGCGTGTAGTCACGGGGGTTTAGTGGAAGAAGGTTGGATGCATTTTGAGTCGATGAAATCATTGTATCAAATTGAACCGAAGATAGAACATTATGGGTGTTTAATTGATCTTTTAGGACGTGCTGGGCTATTGAAAGAAGCAGAGAAAGTTATTAATAAAATCCCAAAAGAAAAAGATGATATTTTAGTTCCAGTCTATGGTGCTTTACTCAGTGCTTGTAGATTATACGGTGATGTTGATTTGGGTGAGCATTTAGCTGACCGATTAAGTGAAATTGAACAAGGTGATTCTAGTATTCATACACTTTTGGCTAATATTTATGCTTCTGTTGGGAGATGGGAAGATGTGAAGAAAGTAAGAAGTAAAATGAGAACTATTGGAATTATAAAGGAGCCTGGGTGTAGTTCTATTGAGGTTAATGGAAATATTCATGAGTTTTTAGTTGGAGATGCTTCTCATCCTGAAATGAAAGATGTTTATTTTAGTTTGAACACACTGGCAAAATTGTCTTGTGCACATGACATATATGACGTGGACCTAGATTGTATGGTTTCAATAGATGTTGAAAGGTAATGTATGTATATATGGCTATATGCATGTGCATATACAATTCTCTGCTGACAGCAACTCAGCAAGTAATACAGAACTCCTATTATGACCAGAAGATGGAATGATTCAAGCTTAATCATTTGGATGAGGTACTTTCGTGTCAACTTGAAAATTTAAAATCATCACATGTGCATTATGTTCATATGATATTTTTATCCGTTATGTAAGTTCAATGCAAGGTGTGTTCTCACAAGGTGAAAATCCCGAATCATATATTGCCTTAAAGTCAAGTTTAATAAGATGCATTATTAGACCTAATCTATTTATCTAGAACAAGTTGTTTGTATTAGATTTATTTTTTTAAAATAACGGTGAATGCTATTTATATGTTTATCTAGAACAATTTGACTTCTGTATCTTTAATAGTAAGTTCGCCAATTTCATTGTCTGGTAAGTAATACGGGGCATTAGGGTATTCTTAATCTATTTCAGTTGAAGCTGAATCATAATCCCGTTAGTTTCTTTTTTGAACGTGTGGATCATCATCCTTTGAACGACCAAAAACTAGTTGTTCAAACATATCCGAGTATGTTTAACAGATGAAGTTCTATCTAGCCTAACATGTCTTTTGTGTTGCTTCTTCATTTTTCTGGAGGTTGTAACATGGTCAGAATTTTGGACAAAGATACATCAACTTGACATAATTCTGACTTATGTATATAATACATTTTTAATTTATAAATTAGTAGAAGACTTTCTTGAATCATTGTATATCGGTGTCTTTTAATGTTTCTGCAGATCCTTTTCAATTTCAATCTTAAGTAGGTTTCTGGGCATCTTTTGATTTAAACACAAGTAAAGCTTAGAAGTTAGAGGTTCTACATTTCTTGATGTTTGACTATTTTCACTTTTTTTGCATCAGCCTGAATAGTGAATTCATGCTCAGACACTCAAAATCTACTGATTCATATCGGCCATTAATCTGTGTTGCAGTGTTGATAATGGAAAATTAGTGTCTTTGTGGGTAGTGGTGGCGCCCTGATACAGTTTGGGACCTCTTGTCGTCATCAACACTTAAAGCTTCTTTACCCAAAGAGAATGTAAGATTTGATTCATAACTACTTCTATGACAAACTCTTGGCGGCTTGGCCCCATGTCTATGATGATGAGCATGCAGATGAGATGGTGATGTGTTTTTTAAGTGCTCCATCGGATCAATTTGGAATTTAATGAAGATTAAGCTGAGCATGCGAGAGTTTTACGCACTTGCTAAAGTTACTATAATATTTTTAGTTTATGAAGATTCATTTGTGCCTAAAATTTTTTTTTGTTTAGGATAGGCTTAGATCGATTTTCGTTATCTACAGCCCTGGTTAACAAGCTTACGCTCAAGCCATGGTTTGTTTATTCAGATGGTCTAATGTGAATACATTATGTAACCGAATTACTTATACAATTTTCATGTTTATCTACCTAGGCGATTCGGTTGCTTGCTTTTTCTTCACACCTGTTCTCTACATGAGAGGACCCCGTTCTTGAAGTTGAACTCCCGTCGATGTTCTTGTCTCTTTTACTTGGCTCGGCCTCCACTGCCGCCCCTAATCAAGAAGTTAAGCCTAACGATGAAACCTAGTGTACCATAGCGCCGTTGTTTCAATTTAATATCAAACTTATACGATATATCAATTAAAATAATTTCCATGCCATCATTACCCTATTAAGGTTGTGTTAAACATACCCCGCTTACTTATTAATCGGGGATTTAAAAAGTAAACATTGTAAGGGGTTTAAAAAGTGGGACGTTTTTTTAATGTGACTTTAAACGACAACACTTTTTAAAACGAGAAATTTAAACGTCCTTGCCAATACTTTATGTCACGAGGGTTCAAGCAATGTTTTTATATTAAATAAATAAATTAAATATCAATCAAACAAATTGGACATGCATTAGGCGGGAGGGGATGTTTTAGGCTTTTAGTCTCATCTATGTATTATTATACAAATCATGTTGTTTACAGTAAATAATTATTTTAGGTATTACAAACCATTTAAATCAATTGTTAAACCGAAATAAGTTGGTCGGTGTGATTGGTTCAAAATAGATGTGTTGGTTTACGTTTGGATTGCCGGTTCACATCATGGAAACCGAACATACCGTATAACATTAGTTATTTAACTTTACAATTTTAAAAATACAATATCGCATTTATACACCATTCTTACCATTTTGAAAACTAATACAAAATTAGCCATTTGAAAAAAAAAATGTTGGTTCAAACCCACTAACCATGACGATTAAACCATCAAAATCAATCGATCCAGTCAAAACAGTTATTTTGTTTGTTATTTTACGAAATCCTGGCAGTAGTTAGATCTAGAAATTCCATCAAGGTCGATTGAATTGGACCATATACACGTTACAAATTAACAAAGTTATTCTGTTAACAACAGTATAATTTCTTAAATAGAAACCGAAATAAAAGATTGTGTTTGTATTCCAATTTCCAAATAAAACGATAATACAATATTGATTTTTTTTACAAGATCCTTTTTAACGGTGCACAGTGGAAACAGTAATCCAAGATGTGCAGTATGAATGAGTTGAAATTTAGGGCTCCGTTTTCCCTCTAAAACTTTCATTTGATTATCGTCAATTTCACCACTTTCCCCCAAGTTTTCCCTCCATTTTTCCATTAATGAAAAAAAAACCCTAACCCTGATCCCAATAGGCAATAGCACACATCATCTCTTTCGCTACACACATCTGATTATCTGAACATCTTTTTAGCGTTTGTCTATTTTCTGTAATGTTTCTGCCTTTATTAATTGTCTGGTTTTGTGATTGAATTGTGTAGTTAACATCATCTTTGTAATCTTGAGTGCAGGTGAGGTAATATGGGTGATTACGATGACGGTAACGATAAATCGTTAGAATCGGATAGTGGTACTTGGGATTTCGTCGGTGAGGAGACTCAAATCTTTGATAGTCAGTTTTGTGATTCTCCAGCTTCATTTTTCGGTAAGAAGATGGGTTTTTTCAAGAATCTGTTTTAGTTTAATTGAATTTTTGATACAAGTGTTAATTCTTTTTCCTATGTGGGGTTTAATAGATTATCATTCTTTGTAGGATATAATAAACTCAGGGTTTCTTGACATGCAGAAGATTTGATGAATTCGAAGTGAAATTGGGTTACCGAAAAATTTGTTTGACTAGTAAATTATACCTTTTCGTGTGAAATAACTTTCTTTGTGCATCTTGTGATGTGGTATATGGTAGATTAAAATGTCTTTTTGGTGTAATTCAATGTGTTGTTTACGTTGTGAAAGTTAAATGCGGTAAAATGGCATTATAAAATGTTCATCTACTCAAGTATTTTGATTATTGTTTTCCCTTTTCTAGCTCTGATTTTCTTGATGGAAGGAGATTAGGATTTGAGACCCACAAAATGAATTGATTAACAGAAGAAACAGTATATATGATCTTTTATGTACACTTTTCTGTGTTTCTTTAAAAATGTCAGATAGCTTTGTCAATGCCAGGGTACTTTGTCACTTGATTGGTACACTCGGATAATGTTGCAAGCTAAACTAATTTCACGAGTTTAGATTCTCAAACATTCATCTAGTTTAGGTGTCACATGAATTATGAGCAATCATAGTAGAAGAATAAATCAAGCATTTCAGTTTCTTTTTATATGTCATCTATGCTGACATAATCATACAGAGATGAATGCTACAAAAAGATATGTTATGAGCTTCGAGCCCAAACAGTTTCTTGATTTTTTTTCTTACTCTTGATAGGTAATAAGTGCGATGGAGATGCTGACCAGTTACATGCCATACAAAGTACTATTCCTTTTGATGACACTGCTATGTGTGAATACGAGTTAGCAACCCAAGTGATGGATCCTGATGGTGTAACTCAAGTGGTTAACCTTGATGGTGAGACCCAAGTGGTTAACCATGACGATGAGACTCAAGTGGTGAACCTTGATACTGAATTTGTAGAGATGGATATTCTTGATGAGACTCAGTTAGTTGATGATTACGATACTGAAGAAGTCATAGTTAGTGATCATGAAGGAAGTGAACAGACTGAAATAGTGGATGATTCTGATGGGTTTTCTGATGAAGATTCTTGTAGGAGAGAGTGCACACATATTATACTTCAGCGTAAGGCTGACATAAAGGAGCACAAGACAAAAACAGATTGTGGAAGGAGTGAACAGCATACTTCAGGTAGTTGGTGAAATTTACAAGTGGCAAGGTTGGGGGTTCAGGTTGTAACGGGTCATTTTTATTTTTTAGGATGAGCTCACATTAAACACTACTTGCTCAAAGTTTGTGAACTTTTTATCAACTAGTGTGTCAAACTCAATTGATTACATAAAGCATATTGTTATAATAATTATGTTTATCTTTATTGGAAATAACAAAGGAGGTTTAATAGACCAAAATACAATTTGGGTTTCTTGCAACCTGCTTGACCTTTTTACTACTTAATTTTATTTTAGCTGCTTGAACCACTAAAGAAAAAACATGACCCTGTTCAACCTGTTCATAATTAAACAGTTCGAAACATCCATTCTAGTGAATATATAGGTATTTTATCCAAGGTTTAAAAGTACGGAATCGAGCCTCGAGGCGTTTTCCCTTTCGCCTCATGAGGCGTAAGCCTCGAGGCGAACCGAGGCGTAAGGCCGAGGCGGAATTAAAAAATAAATATAAAAATTATATATCTTATAAAAAATAAAATACAAACTAATTTCATCATAGGATTCATCAAAACATCAAAAAACACACATTAAAAAGACATGGAACGTTTGAAACTGACATAAAAAGTCAAAAACATCAAAAACAAAGTGAAAACCCCCTGAGGCGCACGCCTCAGTCATATGAGGCGCACGTACAAAACAATCCCCTGAGGCGGCGCCTCAGACTCGTTTTCTGGGCGCCTCGCCTCGAGGTGCGGGCCTCGACCGTTTTTTAAAACCATGATTTTATCAACACCAGGGACCTTCATGTTAATGTTTTTCTATATGACAGGAGTTGGCTTCAAGAAATTTACCTCAATCCGTGCAGCATCTATGAGGGCTGCTGGCCTGGCTGCACTCAACAAGGCTTCTAAATTAAGTAAGAGTCCGTCATGTCCCAGTTTAAATTCAGAACCCGACGTTGAACATAAAAGAATATTATATGGAAAAATAATTTTTGTGACATGGAGAAAGTCAACACATCAACTGATGGTCTAGAAACTGGAAATAAGTGTCTATTTGGCAGGTCAGCTGCTAGGAAACTTTTTGCTGAGGATCCATTTGCTGAAACTACAGATGCAAATGACAATTTTGACCACAGTGGAGCAGCTAACTCGCCTATTCTGGAGGCTGATTTGGTAGGGTTAAGCTACATTGATTCTCAAGAACCTGGAGAAGCATCACAAGCAAATGCACTTGATTTTGTGGATAACTTTCTGAAAGTTAACATCGAGTGTGATGATGAACGTGACATTAGAAAATCAACTGGAGGTAAGTCAAAGCCTGTTTTAAGTGCTAAAGGGACTCAAAGTTTTGCTAAAAGTGCTGATCTTATTAATGGAGTTGATAAAAGACGAATTTTTGATTGGGATGATAATCTTGAAGATGAAGGAGGGGGTGAGTTTTTTAGGAAAAAGAAGGAATTATTTTTTGCTAGCGGCAGCAGACGACCAAAACCATTCCTTTCTTCTAAAAGTGGCAGGAAACTGGGACTGTCTGACTCCAAATTGGTGTTGGGTAAAAATAAAGAAAATAAAATGAAGAAAAGCTCAGAAACCGTCATAAAGGATTTGACTCTTCAGAAAAATCTTATCAATGAATTGGATAAGCAGGCAACTTATATGCCAGGTGGCAAGGATATTCAAGAAACAACCGAGGCTCGGTTTGACACCCAAATGGCTGCTGAAGCAATGGAAGATTTAGTTCTTGGGTTGCAAAAAACTGGTCATGATTCTACTAAAATCAATGCAGGTTGCAACCGTGTGCAAAAGCGTAAACCGAAAAGTCAACTCCCACCCTTGTCTGATATTGGAGTCAGGACAACAAGGTCACAGTCAAAGATGAGTGGTGATCAATCCAAGGAGGTGATGCGGTCCAAGTCAGCTGCTAAAAAGAGTGAGAAATGTGATAACATGGCATCTGATGTAGGGCAAAGAACCAGAAAAATGTCACTGAAAAGAAGAGAAGTTGACATAGTAGAGGTCTTAGTTTCACCTGTTGACCAGATTTCAGCCAAGAAACAGTGTATTCAACATGTTACACCTGTAGCTCGGCGAACTAGGCAGTCCATGAGATATAATGAGTCAGACAAACACAAAAGTGCTCCTACAAGATCTTATCCAAAAGAAAAAAAAAGTTGCCAAAAGTTGTCACCTACAGGAAAAGAAGTTGGAACACAATCTATCCCTAGATTAACAAGGTTAAAAGCTGCTACATTGACGAAACAAGAAAAAGGATTTACAAGAGAAAGAAATGAAAAAAATCCTTCAGCTTGTACTACTCCTGTAAGCCGTCGAACACCTGCAAAAGACCCATCTCCGATTTGCATGGGAGATGAATATTTAAAGCAGTCATGCAGGAGATCATCCTTAATCCAAGAAGTTTGTAGCTTGTTTCCAACAGGATCTCTAGTTCAATCTCCAAACAGAGATACAAGGCAGAGGAAAGATGTTACTTTGATCCGTGTTGTCTTCAGTCGCCACTTAGACGGAGATATAATCAAGCATCAAAGAAAGGTTTTTTTCATCTTTTTCTTGTGGAGTACTAATTTTTGCAGTTTTTTATTTGTTTGCTTCAATTCATGTCGTGCTTTGTGTCTTATTGGGCCAAAATAAAAATTTTCAAAAAAGTAAAAGGTTAATTGAGTCTTAAGGGTTTATTCCTTAACGCTCCAAAAGTGTATTATAAATGCGTGAAACTTCTTAAAATAGTGAAGTAAAATAATCTTTTCTGGTATATTACAATTTAAATATATATGAAAACTATTTTTTTGAATGAGTGTTCTGGGCCTACCAACTTGACCCTATTCATGTTGACTCATACAGAAGTCACTACTTTTGACCCAACTCATGATGCAAATGTTGATTATGTAATAAAATGACCCATTCGACTGATTTACTTATGACAGTTCAAGCTTTATCTCTGGTTAAAATTAGCTAAAAGTGAAACGTGTTGAACAGCGTAAGAAGTCTTCTGCTTTCTTAAATATTTTTTGCTAAGCATTGTTGTTATAACCATCACAGATTTTATCTCGATTGAGGGCTTCAGAATCATCTTCAATGTCAGATGCAACACATTTCATAGCAGATGAATTTGTTCGTACAAGGAATATGCTGGAAGCAATTGCGCTTGGGAAACCAGTAGTTACACATCACTGGCTTGAAAGCTGTGCTCAAGCTTGCTGTCACATTGATGAAAAGAACTTCATACTGAGAGATGCTAAAAAAGAGAGAGAATTCGGTTTTAGTCTTCCAGCTTCATTGGTCCAAGCCCGCCAAATTCCACTTTTAAAAGTAACAAAACTAGTTCTTTTTTTCTTTCAAACAATGTTACTATGCTAATATGCTTTTTTCGTTAATAAATTGAACTTTTTATGCAGGGACACAGAGTCTTGATTACACCAAATACAAAACCTGGTAAAGAGATACTATCAAGCTTGGTCAAAGCAGTTCATGGTGTGGTGTGTAATTTTCACTTATTTAATTATTGTTTTTTTAGTTTAGGGAGGTGGATGTTTAGTATCTTTTTCTTTGCACTTAATGCTGATACAAGTCTGGTGTTAATTTAATTTCAGGCTGTTGAGCGAACGGGTAGAATTCTGTGGAACATTGATGAAGTTCCGGAGGGTTTATTGATTCTATCATGTGAAGAAGATTATGCAGTCTGTGTGCCTTTTCTTGAAAAAGGTTTGTCTTACTATTATAAAATACTCTCTTTGGGTAAATAAGTTATAGGGATATTAAACACCAGTCAATTTTCATGTCCCTTTTAATGCAGGAGCTGCAGTTTATAGTTCAGAGCTTCTTCTCAATGGAATTGTTACCCAGATGCTGGAATACGAAAGGTTGGCCCTCAAATATTGCCCATAGTGTATTTATAATTCTTAAAACCTCTTTGAAATCATTTTATTAAAAAAATACATAATCATATATTACACTAACATTTACATTTTTATTTGACAGGCATCGCCTCTTTCTAGATCATGTGAAGAGAACGCGATCAACAATCTGGGTGAAGAAAGATGACAAGTATAAGGCTGTTGGTAAAGTGAAATAAATGTCCATCCGGCTAATATTTCATTGACTATGCCTTTGCACATATGGTCACTATGTGTCTCATCTTTTCAACTGTTTCTAGTTTTAGCATGTAAATGAAGTGTAATAGCTTATTTATTTCCTTTGGATTTGCTGAGTTATGTTAGCTGAAGTTTTAGGGTTCATACATCTTAATCCTCTTTTCCAGTTGCAAGAACCATTTAGAAAAATTTAGGTTGTTTTGACTCTGGCACTGTTTATGTAGTTTCAAAATATTGGTCTGTGGGTTGAGTTTTCTACAGACATTAGGTTTGAGTTTATGTTATTTGTACCAAAATTTTACAAATAATGAGAAGTTAACTGGATAAGTCTTATTTTTTAATTACTTATTTTATATACATGTATAATTATTATTTGTATAAATTTATAACCATAATTTTATGTGTAAATAATGACTGTTTAGCCTTGTATACTTGGTGAAGCTTGTATATTGAACTCATGGTCAATTTGACACCGTATAGAACCTAACTTGAGTCGTTTACGAGCTCAATTCACCAAGTCAGCTTGGTTTTAAAAAGAGAAACGCATCAAGATGATGTCTAACATATTGTTGAAGTTGTTAAATATGGTGATTAGATTTTGAAACTTTTCCCAACAAAACTTTGGGTACATGAAAGGCATTGATCAATCACATCAGTTTACCTCTCATCATCTTCATCATAAACTTACAAAATTCTTTGAAAAATTCTTCATGTTCATGAATGCAAGCAAAATTCATGATAAGAAGCGTAGACATGGTTGAATCTTTCTCGAACAAAAAGTTTTACAAGCTGATCATGTGAAAAGAAGAGAAGTTTTTCCTAAATGTTTCAATGGTTCAAATATGGCTTTATTCAAATATGGTTACGGATGCCATATAAATATATGAACACGGCTAAACCATAAGATCTTGTCATCGAACCATGAGCCGAACAAGAACTTGGGTCAAAGGGCTCACATTTTCACAACAAAAACACAGTGTTAGGCCGTTTGGTGCTCAGTTTTCACCATGAATAGTGGTGCTACTACTGCTACCAGTTGACTGAGACATCTGCATACTCTTTGAGTGATTTGATCCAGTGGAACCACTTTGCAGCATGGTGGTCGAGTGGTGGTCGGTAGTGGAAGTGAGCTCTGACCTGAGCTCTGAAGAAGAGGATGATGGTGCTAAAGTACCAATGTAAGAACCGACAGGGTAGGGTGCAACTGGCATATCGGCTAGTGACGATGCAGATGGACTATAACTTAATGTTCCCATGGGATGATTAAATTTGCATGATGGCCCGAATTTACACACCCCATTTTGAGCATAATGTGAACAAAGTGGTGCACCCTGAAACATGAGGAACAGGATTAAAACACTAACAAGGTATCATTATAAAAAAACCGCAAAGACATATGACATGGTTATACCAAAATAATGTCTGTCTAAACCATAAAAATCTTTTCACCTTTGTAAGAATTACAGGTAGCAAACAAGTTCATTACTTTGTTCTTTTCAGGTTTAAAAACATAACAATCTGTAATCAGTAACCAAAAATAAATATGATCATTCTTAGTTTTCTCCACTTTAGATCTTAAGCTAGAACTCATTAGTAGAGGTGGCAAATTCAATAAGGGTCGGTTGGGGTCAAGTTTTATCTCAAATGGGTCATATGCAAAGTATATATACATTGTTGTATTAACAAAATCAATTATTATTGTAATACATATTTTTGTAACTATAATTAACACACAATTGCTATAACAAATTTAAAAGTATAAACAGAAATATTTTCAGGACAACCCTACAGGATCTGGACCGTTTCACCATACTAAAAAACAACCTGTTTTGGCATTAAAAGCCTGTTACCCAACTTCTTCAATCCACTCATCTTATCCCCTCTACTTTACATAGTAACTCAAAAACCTCAATGGCTCAAACAAGAAATCAAATATTAAGAAATAGACCTTACAATAAAGCCTCTAAGATTAAAGCGCACTTACTGGACGGAGAGGAAGGCCCATTGGGCTAAGGCCAAAGTTTGCGTTTGGTACAGTCCATTCTAGTGGATGATGGTATCTACATGTTGAACCAAATTTACAATCCCCCGTCTTCATGTAAAACTGGCATTCAGGTTCACCAGGCCGTTGTGGAAATTCATGCTCGTTTTGACTTTTGGTCAAAGGGTAGGAATGGGCTGAAGGAGATAACTGAGCCATTGTGTACGCAGGTCCCCCTCCAAAAATAGGCTGCGTGGTAGGAGAGGCCGCTGGATGTACAGGTGTCTGCTCAAGATGTTGATTTTGTAAATTATGCTATCTATTTAGGACTGATAATCAGATCATTAGTAGTAGAATTTATTCATCCAAACATAAAGGAGATGGTGTTTGGATGAGAATTTGCTGTTAAATCCATGTTAATCACTTTATATATTTGGCGAATTTTGAGCTAATAGATAAAAAGACCAAGACAGACATCTTTATAAATTGTTGAAGTATTCGAATCTAACACAAGACGGTTAATTTAAAACAAGACAATTTATTATGTAACAATATTAATCACAATGAAATCGTGAGTTTTGTTGCAGCATGCATGACACTGATTATATAACTCCAAACACTCAAAACTCTTTATCAAAATTTCAACTCACAATAATCACATAATGATTTTTAAAATGTGCATCTAAACACCCCCTAAAAACTAACAAGTCATGCTAATCAAATAATCAGTTCCAAAACACAAAATCATAAAAACATATTGGAGACAAAATACCTGGTAAGGATTCCAACCTGGAATTGGAACCATTCCAGATGGGGTCAGCATTGGACCGTAGGTCCCAGGGAGATACGGGCCAGAAACAAAAGGAGCCCTAGCAACGGGCCAGTTGCCGGCTAGTACACCATACGGTTGAGAAGAAACAACAGATTGAGATTGCAAATTTGGGTACATAGCAGAAGGCATGACAGGCAACTGTCCACCCGAGAGTGGCTGTGGTGGTGGTGACTGTGATGGTATCATGCCAGCTGGTTGCGGATGGTGAAATTTACATGTGACGCCAAACTTACATTGCCCTGTTTTCACATAGTATGAACACTCTTTTCCACCCTGCGTCAAAAAAAGAATTCTTGAGGTTAATAGAGTTAATACGGGGATTGAATAAATGAATGCATGATAAGGTGAAGAAGAACTGACCGGACGAAGTGGATATCCAGGTACATTTAATGCTATAGTTGTTGATGACCCGATTCCCTGTCTAGGATGATGATATTTGCAAGATGCCCCATATTTGCATGTTCCGGTTCGCATATAGTACTGGATGTATCATGTATGCCACATAGTTATCATGTATAATGTGAATTTGGAGTTCATATTATCCATAGAACATAAGCTACAATTATTTAGAAAGACAAAATGGGTAGGTTGGTCAGGTTTAGTAACGGGTCAAATTGGGTAAGGGTTGATGCAATTTTCAATTTTCAGTTAGTTTTATTCTGATTTTAGCCTTTTAGAAACACATCAATTTTAGTTTTTTAGAAATGTACAGTGAATGCAGTTTTATTATGAATATAATTGTGGGGGTAGAATTCACTTATTTTGGAAGTAGGCAATTATTTTGGGACAAACTAAAACACAGAAATGGACAATAACTTTGGGTCTAATGGAGTGATAACAATAATCTTTTTTAACAAAGCAATTTAGGAAGTTTATGCATTAAAATACACTTTGAATGACTTTTGACCACTTCGCTCTTTAGTTAAATCTTTTACGAACCCCATTAGACCCATTAGAGAGAACATAATCAGGACAACGCATTTATATGTAAATAAGTCGAAATTGCAACCCTAGTGTCCAAAGGTTGTTTTGTGAGAAACTAAGAATAGAGAGAACACACAAAGTTGGATGTAAAATTTTAGTAAAACAAAAGTTTAGTAAAAGTAAATTCATGAGCTCAGCAGGTAAGAACTTAAGGTTTGGATATAATTAAATGTAACTAAAAAAGAAATTCAGCTTAAACAGAATTAGTATGCATATAGCCATATGCTTGAAATCCAAAATAACCAAATTCAGAAGTAGTTTACGCATAGCTTTAAAATCATATCTACACAGTTCATGTCAACTTCCAAACTTACATATACTTGGAAGTAAATCTGAAGTGAAAATCATGAACAAAATAGTTCAGATATTTCTGCTTGGGTAACAATAAATTAAAATGTAAGTAGTTAAGATGATCTTAAGCATTATATGCTACTCATTTCAATTGAGAAAACTATCTCTTTTCCCAATAGATGAAGACGCAAATAGAGTAATATTTCCAACTTGGAAATAAAGAAAAAGATGAACTTTAAAAGGATAAGATATAGAAGAACTAGCATAACTTATCAGACTGACATTATTTGCTCTCCAACCTTGGAATAAAGAATCTATCTTTAACAAGAACAAGAATCAAACAACTTCAAGTTGGAAAGCATTGAAAAGACAATCTTTTGAGCAGCATAGCTAAAATCATGATTCACATTCTTTTTAACATATAAAACAGGAATAAACAAACAAACATACCTACTTAAATCACACTCAAAGCAAGCTATTGGTACGCTCTGGGAGGGTCACATGAGGTAAACCTTTCCTCTATCCCAAAAGACAGAGCACCCGACATAAAACAAGAATCATTATATCAAAAATTGAGAGAATTTTAAACAAAGTACCTGACACACAGGCTGACCAATTCGCTCGGGATACCCTTCTTCACTGCCCCTTTGAGCTCCATCAACCTGCAAGTGATCATCAATTAATCAAAAATGCTCCAATCACGTACAAATCTCCCCAAACTTAAACCATTAATTACCCAAAATCAAACTCACCAAACACCCAAATCATTAAATTTAAACACGCCCACATAAGATCACATTACAACACAACAGAAACCAACAAAATGCACATGTGTAAAACACAAAACCACCACAAAGATCTCAAAGAACTCACCGAGCCACGGTCACGAGGATGGTTGAACCGACACTGCGAACCATACCCACAAGACCCCGTCCTCAAATAATAGATGCAGTCAGCCTCATCCGGCCGCTCAGGATACGAATCAGACTCATCTCCTAACCCTAATCGCCACATGGGCACTGCACATTCAATCAAATCAAACAACACCCAAATTCCCAAATCACATTACAACCCACAAATTAAATCAAAACCAAAATCCCAATTACAATCTCCAAACGTAAACTACACTCATTACTCACCTTCGAGCCCTATTTGATCACCAGATGAACTCCATTCTGCAACCCGATCGGACTGCTGCATCTCCATTGTCGACTCAAATACAATAAACACAAATAACTTTACAAATACGTATGTATACAATCAATCTATCAACAATATACACACAGATTCAACGAGTGTACAAAAGGGTCAAATCTTATCAACTTGGGTTCAAAGATCGGGGATTACAGAGAGAAAAAGATGAGATTTTTTGAGGGCTTCTGCTTCTCCCCAATTTCTACCACTGCAATCGATCTTTATATATCGTTATTGCACACACTGTGGTTCTTGTTATGATTTCTCTCTCTACTTTCTCTCTCTGCTTGTTATTCTTTTGTTTTTTCGATGGGATTACGAGTTTTGTTTCGTCTGTTAGTTCATATACGCGCGAAATACAAGAGAGTGGGGTTGTTGAACATATTATTTTTCAAGAAAATGTGACAATGGTGCCCTATGGATTTGCTACACGTGCAAGAAGAGCCTTTGGGTGTGGATCTTTTCAATCTTTTTGTGGAGAATTCTGAAGTCAAAGTAGATTGGTGAAGAACAACATCTTGATGTCATGGTTGGCGACTTGGCGTCCATTGATGAGTTGCTTTATGCTTTAGATCAACCGTCGATTGTGCTTTCAAATAGATGAAGATTATTATGTGTAGAAAGATAATATTTTTATGAGAGAGTGATTTTAAGAAATGAACATTAAAATTGTATAAAAGCTCGTGTTTGGTGTTTTAACTATGATACATGAGATGTTTGTGTGATTCTGTAACAATTCCACTCACGCTCTCTTACTGCATATAAATCATGTAATACACATGACTGGTTTTACGTTGATGGAGGTTATATTATGGTTATTATTATATTATTTGACAAAGTTATAACCATATGTATTATACGGTTTAAATAAGAAAAACATTATTAAACATATTAATAAAGAGTTAGGATCTGTAATAAAACGTCAAATATAAGATATGATTAAAATTAAGTATGAGTAAGTACTTTGATTAGCTGATAAAGTATTTTTACTATTTTTAAAACTTTTGTTTTCAAAAATTATTGATTTGAAATTTTTTTGTTTTTTTATTATCAATATCTCGTTGTTTAAAAACTACGGTTTGTTTGTAAAACATGTTTTAATATTAAACTTTTATTTTTTAAAAAGATTGGTTTTATAATATTTCATACTTCAAAAATGTTTCGTTGTTTTAGAAAAAAATCCTAGTTTTAGACAATTTTGATCGTGAAAAAAATCTATTTTGTAACTAGATACTCAGTTTTATTTAATGAAAATTTCTTTTAAAATTATTGATTCAGAAAGAACTTGGATTTATAATACAGATAGAGAAAGAGAGAAATTTAGAAATTAATCATTTGAAAATTTAGAATGGAATAAATGGTTTAGGCGGAAAAATAAATGAGAGAGTGATTATGAGAATGTCATGTGTCAAAAAATATAAAAAAATAGGATAGATTCGTTGTTTAAGAAAGTTATAGGTATTTTCTCAATTTCAATAGTTGGTTAATTTTATCATTATTCTTATCAGGATGACCTTTTTTTATAAATAGAGTTGGTTTTCAATTATTTAATTCATACAAAATATAACACGAATATTACAAGAACTAGAATTTGCAACCGCGCATAGCCGCGGGCTTCTTATAGGATTATTTTTTATAGAATTGTGACCCATACGTTGTTGTGTGTTGTTAAACATCAATAAATAAAAAATGAATTTATTATTTTAAAATAAAAAAAAAGTTAGAAAAAACGATGAAAATCGGGAAAAAGAGAGGAGCGAGGATAGAATCTTGTTGGATTCTATGACTTATATAAGTGCAAACCAACTCCTTCAAGCTTTTATTAGTTAAACATAGTGACAATTAATAATTATAAACTTATACTAACTCAATTTTCTTTAAAAAAAAAAAGAAAGAAATAATCTCTAAAACTTAGGGAATGATATTGAACTTGAATGAACTTCCAAACACCCAAACACATTAACCATGCCATCCAAACACACTTTTAAAAGTTTTAAATTGTATAAAGTAAATCCCAAAGTTTTTTGAAGGGGTTTTCTTGAAACTTTTGAGGTGGTTTTTGGAGTTTGGGGGTGCTCTATTTGTAGCTTTTATGTGTGACCCATTTATGAAACCATTAATATTGTTGAGGCCAACTTATAAAGTCTCTAAACAAAACTGGAGCCACCGACATGTATAAATAATATATAGTATAATTACTAATATTTTATTATTATTAAAAAAAATAAAATAATTTCAGGTATATAATCGAGTAAACGGGTATGCTTAATCAGGTAATCGGGTCGGGTAAATGGGTATATAATGCAATCTCATACCAGCAAAAAAAAAAAAATTAATCTCATACCCAGTCTCATACCCGCTTACCTGGTTCCATACCCATCCCAAATGTCTCAAATATGAGGTATTCCTCTCAGGTTTAGATTTGACTGACATCCCTACCCATTAGGCTGATCAATTAGACATCTCAATCCTGAATAAAGAATAATCTATATTATTAATCTTTGAATTATACTTGTCTGGATGCCAAATTAGTGATCAACTTACATGTTCTTTTTAACTATAATTTTTATTTATTGAACATGACATCTAACGGGTTTACACCTGGCAGGATTAATATGCTGAATGTTTGGGTGATACTGAAAGAGATTGTCCCTAGTTTACTACGTTATCAGTTTTATAATAATAATAATATATATTTTCCTGAGACAATGTCATAGATATATAGTTAACTAGTTTTTTGTCATCGAGCGTGTTACGCGCGTATAAACGCGTCTATAAAATAAAACGACTTGGAACACAATAAAACGACTTAGAACACAATAATTGTAACGTTCGGGCTCAGAACCGGTGTTCGATTGCGGCTGCTAATCGTAATCGGTAGCCACGCCAAATCAACCAACACTACTCCGGTTTATCATCACCACCCTCGGATTTCAGCTTATCAAAACAGGGAAACGACAACATACCCAACCAAACCATTTGGCCACAATGCAACTACTATCGAAACAATCGTCTATCTCAAATGAGACATGGCTCCTCGTCATTGATGTTCTTAGCATCAAGGTAAATAAGGTAACCGGACTAATATTGAAACGGGATGTAACCGGTGGGGTGGGGAGAAACCCCCTGATGTAAGACAATAAAAAAAAGACTATTCATTTCAATCTGGATTAATAATAAGGTAAGTTTTATTTTTAATTAAAAATAATAACAATAATAATATGCATGAAACTAGTTATTTTTTCACGCTTCTTTTAAACCATTCATTACATAACATGTTAAGTTTAAACTTGATAAAAAAAATAATTAAACAATACAAGAGTTTAACAGTATATATATTTCACAATTTAACCGATGTGATACCAGGGTAATGTCGTTTGATTTACAACCGGAACATAAAATCGTTTTGTCACTCATTTTATAGGGCAGCATCGTTGGTAATTTGATAAAAGTATAAGATAATCATTACTGATATAAAGTTACTTTCTAGTTTAAATGAAATGATGGTATAAAAAAAGTTGTTTCCTTAGATTATATTGTGATTCCAAGTGATGTCATTTATCGTGTTATTATCATATTATCACGGTCACAACCACTAACCTCCTTTGGTCATATGACGTACCTCTGTTGGTAATCCTCGAAAAATTCCATTAATAATCACTAAATAAATGTATTATTTGTGCTATGTTTTCCGATTGTGTGTCATCAATAGATAGTTGACAAGACCCACCTTTACTAACGGATCATTTTCTTATGCAAAAGTCTTTTTTATTATTATTATTATATTTTTTTTTGTTGTAGTGGGAATGGTGTGAAGTCATAGATGAAGAAGTTCTGCCTGCATATACGGTTTTAATGTTAAGGTAAGAAAATAGAAATAAATTGTAGTAGAAACGATGACAGTTTAAAATTATAAGAGTTTAATTGATAAATTTGGTAGGGATCATATTTGTATCTGTTTTGAATGGATTTAAACGTCTTATGTTTTTCTTTTGAATTGGCGGCGTATTTTACTAAAGAAAATCAAAGATTTACATACAAAACAAGAAGCATATGAAGCGAGTATATAATTATATACTCAAACCAAAATAGGATTTGTGTAAAAAAAATTACCATTTCGAGTCCTTCAAATACACCGACATGAAGCGAGTAGAACGGTAATATAAACGTGTGACCACCAACAAATATTTAAGTATTTAACCAAAAAGCCTAAATGACGTATATTGTTTTGTTACTATGTGAAAACAAAAGTCAAAAAGTATATTAATGTGTTTATTCCATTACACTATGATACATGATATACTGAGCAAACAGCAACGGACACTAGTCTCTCTCTATAATGTCAATTAACACACCATATAATGTATACATGTGTCGTGTGTGTGCGCACATAGAGTAGATTTGATCATTTATTTTTTAATCTTACGAAAATTATATACTCTTACATTTGAAAGGGAGCTTAACAGTAAAATACAAAGTCTTATGCAAAAAGTATAACTGGGGTCACTAAGTTTAATGCTCTGATATCTATCAATTAGATTTACAGAATTTTGATTTGGGTCGGGTCGGGTCGGATAGGCTTCTGAAAGAAACTATTATACACACTCGAACCTTTATCATCTAACATTAAATTTTCATATTCTCGTAAGCAACAATCTAACAGTTAATTATCAAATAATTCTTTAAAAAATGAGAAAAAAAGTATAAAAACCAAACCTTAGTTCTTGAAGATTTAGAGGTTAGAAAAGGGTTATGAATGCCATACTCAGATTTCTTATTTCTTAAACTTTCTCATGTCACCTAATGCCTTAGTGAGCTCTATAAATTCATAAATTTAAAGCACGTATTTGACTTCAATCGAAATTAAATTAAAAGATACTAATCAAGGATACAAACTTAATAAATATTTTATTTTTTAAACAGACAAATAAAAGTTTGTATGTTTATCTTCCTAGGATTCTATTGCATATTTGCATATGAATCGATAATTAGAAATTAATGCTCCCCATAAATTATTTTTCACTCAAACCCTACCCGTTGGTTAAAACGACCATATGCTCAACAAAAGCGAGTCCTGTAGACAAACAATAGAAAGATCTTTGTGATAAACTATTAAACACAAAATGTAGAATCAAAATCTTGGTCTTGAACAAAATCTAGGTGCCAAAATCACTAAAACAAATTAACTAAGAAGAATGAAAACACCATATTTGTAGAATCAAGATCTAGGCCTTAAATCTAAACAAATAAACAAAACTAACTTAAGAAAACTAATCACAAAGAAAACTAACCGTGACAGAGGTTTTTAGTTTGGATGGCGGTCGCCGGCTGTTGGAGTCAGGGAGGGATCCGATGGAGCTTGTTTTCAGCTTAACAAAACTAGAATTCTAAGTGGGTGTTTGGGATTGCTTATTGAAAACTCTTTTTAACTTTTGAAAAAAAGATAAGTTGAAAGGAGGTGAAAGTGTGTTTGGATGGAGATGAAAATGTGAGAAGAAAAATGAGTTTTTGAAAAGTTAAAAATTTTAACTTCTCAAAACTCCTTTTGAGAAGTCAAAAGGAGATATAAATAAACAATCTCAAACATGGCCAAAAGCAGTGATGAGGAGGAGGGTTTTGGGTTTTGGTAAACCTAAAAGATATTAGATTTAAGGGTAAAAATGTAATTTTTTATTTTAAAAGAAGTGAGTATAAAAAAACACCCTTTGCAAGTATCCAACTCTATTTGAAAGCAAGACGCGCGCGCTACAAGGTAAAAATGTAACTTGCTAAATTCTTTGTACAGCGGCCAAATTAGATTGATGAATTGTAATTGTTATGTTAGAAGTGATTACAATGGAAAATAAATAAGAAAATAAGATACATCTAACACCCTTCAACTTAAGAATAATAATAACCCTAGCATATAAATATAAGCTGCTAATCACTAATACGCCCCCTCAAGCTGAGGTCGGGGAACGACCTGAAGCTTGGATCTTAACAAGTTGAACCGAACTGTTGGAAGAGGTTTGGTGAAGATGTCTACAATCTGATCTCCGGTGGAAATTAACTGAACTCGAAGACCCCCCTTAGCAACCTTCTCCCGAACAAAATGATAATCAATCTCCACGTGTTTTGTACGAGCAAGAAATACGGGATTAGAGGAGAGATAGGTTGCTCCTAAATTGTCACACCACAGAACTGGAGGAGAGTCAGATAAGAAACCAAGCTCACGCATCAAGGACTCGAGCCAAATGATCTCAACCACGACATCACCTATAGCCTTATATTCAGATTCAGTAGAAGAGAGAGAGACAGTTTTCTGTTTGTGTGCCATCCAAGAAACCAGATTACAACCCAAGTAAATCGCAAACCCGCCAGTAGAGCGTCTATCAACCAGACATCCAGCCCAATCCGCATCAGAAAAAACAGCAAGTTGATTCCAAGAGGTGTCAGTAAAAGCATGCATAGTGGAGCTGGAATTGTGTCGAATAAGTAAACCAAAGTGAGTAGTACCATGAAGATAACGTAATATGCGCTTAACAACACTCCAATGATTCTCCGTTGGGGAGTGCATGAATTGACAGACCCGGTTAACGGCAAAAGTAATATATGGCCTGGAAAGAGTGGCATATTGAAGAGCACCAACAATCTGACGATACTTACCCGGATCAGAAAAGTTGGGGCTGTCATCCGAAGTAAGAACGGTCGAAGTGATCATGGGAGACGGAACTGGTTTGGCGGAAGAGAGACCTGCACGCTCTAAAACTTTAAGAAGATACTTCTGTTGTGAGAGAATCACATCTTTGCCCCGACGAATAATTTCAAGACCTAAAAAGTAATCCAGATCCCCTATATCTTTCAGGGCTAGGTCAGAACTGAGTGCAAAAATAACTTGTTGGATAGCATTGTTGTTGTTACTGATAATAATAATGTCGTCGACATACACAAGCAAATACAGAACCGTGCCCTGATGATGATAAATAAATAGAGAAGGATCGGTTTTGGAGCCTCTAAATCCCAATCTGTGTAAAGTAGAAGAAAAGCGAGTAAACCATGCCCGGGGAGCTTGTTTAAGCCCATAAAGAGACTTATGAAGTTTGCAAACATAATCTGGTTTGTTGCTATCTACAAACCCCTGAGGTTGCTTCAAATAGATAGTCTCCTCTAAATGGCCATGTAGAAAGGCATTTTGAACATCTAACTGCCGCAGTGGCCATTGACGTGAGACAACCAAAGAAAGTACAACCCGAATGGTTGTTGCTTTAACGACAGGACTGAAAGTCTCTTTATAATCAACATCAGCAGTTTGGGTAAAACCATTAGCAACCAATCGTGCTTTGTACCTGAGAGGAGCACCAGTTTTGTCTTTCTTTATCCTGTAAACCCACCTGCAATCAACAACATTAGCCCCTTCAACCGGGGGAACAAGAGACAAAGTACCATTACTAACTAGAGCCGAAAATTCCTCAACCGTAGCACGACGCCATTCAATATGTTTGTTGGCAGCGGTAAAAGAAAGTGGTTCAGTGGTAGGTGGTGGAAGATGTTCAGAATTTTGATCGTTGGTTGTGGTAGGTGGGTGGGTGGGTATGGTAGATGTGTGAAAGGCGGATGGATCAAAGTGAGAAGTAGGCGTCGGGTTTTGCCGAAGATTGGGAGGCCGTGGCCGGGCAGTTTGAGAAGGGTTGGCAGGTGCAGATGGAGGGGAAGCGTTAGGCTCAGAGATGGGCGAAGAAGAAGGAGCCGAAGGAGCAGTGAGCTCCTCCGGAGGGATAGATGGTTCCGGTGCAAGTGGTTCATCCGGAAACGGGAAAGTAGAATTATGAACCATCGAGGGAGACGAGTTGGATGGTTGTGAAGTGGAGACTTGTGGGTTTGGTTTAAAGGGGAAAATGGTTTCATTGAAACGAACATGTCGAACCACATAAACACGATCAAAGGAAGGATCGAAACAACGATATCCATGGTGGACCGAACTATAACCAAGGAAAACACATTCGGAGGATTGGAAATCCATCTTATGAGGATTGTAAGGACGTAAATAAGGAAAACACTGGCACCCGAAGACTTTGAGAAAGGACAGATCCGGAGAACGACAAAAAATACGTTCAAACGGAGAGGTGAGAGAAGATGAAGTAGATGGCATCCGATTAATAAGATAAACGGCAGTGTCAAAAGCATAGTGCCAAAAACGTTGAGGGACAAACGACTGAGCTAAAAGAGCAAGGCTGGTTTCAACAACGTGTCAATGCCGACGTTCAACGGTACCATTTTGCTCATTTGTGTGAGGGCAGGAGCGACGATGGGTAATACCAAGTGAGGAAAAATAGGTGGAGAGGTTGCGAAATTCTCCACCCCAATCTGTTTGAACGCTTTTTAATTTTGTGTTGAATTGACGTTCAACCATGAGTACAAATTGTTTAAAAAGTGAATAGACATCAGATTTGTATTTTAAGTGGTAAATCCATATATATTATGAATGATGATCAACACACAACATAAAATATCTATCACCTTCAAAAGATAAAGATGAAGCGGGGCCCCATACATCACAATAGATTAAATCAAGAATATTATTGCTACGAAAAGTCAAACTTTTTAAAGGAGTTTTTAATGATTTTCCTAATTGACATGAAGAACAAACATCTTTAAAGAACTTGCCTGAAACAAGAAGTAAATAACGAGATAACATATATTGTAAAATTCGATAATGTGGATGCCCTAAACGTTGATGCCAAACAGATGCGGGAGCACGTGTGGCAGAAAAAGCAGTCTTCGGGATTGATTGAAGTTGAGGAAGAACCAGTGAGTATAGACCATCCTTACTTGGACCCGTGAGTAGGGTACTGCGTGTAGATATGTCCTTCACACAAAAGAAAAAAGGATGAAATTCAAAGAAAACATTATTATCAAGACAGAATTTTTGTACTGAAAGAAGATTGTGTTTAATTTGAGGAACATGTATAATGTTGGTTAAGGAGAAGGTTTTGGATGGGGAGAAAACTTTAGTAGAACCAATGTGAAGAATGGGTAAGCCTTTACCATTACCAACATGAAGATTGTCATAGCCGTGATATGGTTCAGGAGTCCCGATGCTTGAAAGATCCGGTGTTACATGGTTATTGGCCCCGGTATCCGGAAACCAATTGTTGGTAAATGCCTGAGACCTGTTATCAACAAAGTTAGTTTGAGGGCGCCCCCGTTCACGATTTGGGCACTCGGAGGGAAGGTGGCCAATGCCACAACGGTTGCAGTTACCATGAACCTGATTAGTCGTAGAAGCCCACTCAAAAGATCCACGCCCACGAGAAGAGAAACGACCAGCAGAAGGCCGGCCCCATCCTCGAGAAAAAGAGGACCCGCGCCCACGAGTCGATCGGTTGGTAAACAAAGCTTTTGATGAAGAACTAGGAGTCAGACTATAACCGAATTGAGCAGCCAACTGTTGAACAGCAAGGAGTTGAGCCGGAACCTGTTGTGAAGGTCCGGTGGTGATGTTGGTTGTGGCTGGCGGCTGAGAAGATTCAGTGGAAGCCGTGTTGAAGGCGGATGGAACAGAAACAACAATCGGTTGGTTCTTGTGGACCATGTAGTCATGGTCGGATAACAATGATGGAAGATCGGTCAAGGTTACCGGGGTTTCACGACCAATAAGGTTCGACTTTAATCCGTTGTACTCATCGCGAAGACCGGAGACAATAAGCATAACAAGATCCTCTTCATCCATAGCCTTTCCGATGTTGCGTAAATCAGCAGCCAATGCTAAGGCATGGTTGAGATAAGTGGTAGGTTGTTCATCACCTTTCATGACAATACGCATGAGTTGAGTTTTAATTGTATGTTCACGTGCACGGGTTTGAGGAGCATGTCCGCGCTCCAGATTTGCCCATAATTCTCTTGCAGTGGATCCGTTAACATAATGAAACGATTCCTCGAAAACAATTGAAATCAAAAGAGTACGAATATGAGCATCATTATGCTTCCAAGCGGCATAGTTAGGGTTGGCTTGAGTGCTTGCAGGATGCAGGTTTTCACCCGATCCAGAAGCAGGTATGGTAATGGTGTGGGGTGGGCATGGGATAGTGCCATCGATATAGCCAAACATGTTTCATGTTTCCAGAAAAGGCTGGATCATGGTCTTCCAGTTGTTGTAATTTTTGGGTTTGAGAGTAAAAGGGAATTTGTGATTCATGTTGGAAGCCTTTTCTTGGGTGGTGAAAGCAGCGAGTAGGGCCATGGGAGGCGGTTTTTGATCGACTGAAGATGGCGGAATGATGGTGGGATATTGGCGGCAGAAGAAGGCTACGTAGGGTTAGGGTGGGAGGGTGACGGCAAAAAGAAGCCCGGCTTTGATACCAAATTAGATTGATGAATTGTAATTGTTATGTTTAGAAGAGATTACAATGGAAAATAAATAGAAAAATAAGATACATTTAACACCCTTCAACTTAGGAATAATAATAACCCTAGCATATAAATATAAGCTGCTAATCCTTAATAGGCCACAAGTACAAAAACAAACATATCTTTTGCATGGAGTTACTTCATTTTGCTTCCTTACTAATTCACATTACAAATAAGAAGCTCAAAGTGTTTGAATTCAACCACATGATCTTCTTTGGGTGCTCATGTATTTTTTGACATGTTGCAGGTAATAATTATGTGAATTTGGGTCATCCGTACGTTTTTTTTAGGTTATTGTGTGTTTGAAAACATTCATGGTTACAACTTTGGATCCCTTTTGATAATGCTGCTCGTTGTGTGGTTTCATTGGTACCAATTCATTTATGTATTTTAGTGTCATTTGTAGGTTGAAAATTGTTCAATTGGTCTTTATGGATTACTATGTCAAGCCTTAACTCAAATTGGTAAAACCTGCGCTTTGACCCATCTTGAAGTACGGATAACATCAAAATATGTATACAAACATTTAGTTGTATGTGAAACCTTGGTTCGATTCTAGCCTGTGTTATTTTTGTGAGGTATTGTAGATGTAATTTTCTAATGCATTACGAGTTTGTAAAGTGGCCTTTTTATTACTGTTTTATTTCTCCCACTCTTATTCAGTCCCTTTTCCCTAATGGCGACCTTCTTGGTAAATTGGAGCCATCTTGAGCAGTGGCCGAAGATGATGTGTTGATCTTCATATGCCTTCCCCTGTTAGTTTACCTTGACGCAACGCGAGGATAATCTCACTCGTTTAATACAAAAGAAAAATAGTGAAAATGTGATGGGTATTATTTTTTTCTCATCTTATCTGAAAAATAAAAAAACATGTAACAAGTTAAATTTATATATAACCTATACATGTGTACGTAAATGTATAAGCAAAATTAAATATATTAGTTTAATTGTCGTGTAGGTAAACAATACAAAATTAAAAGAATATAAACAATGAATTTTATTGTTCGTTTAATTGTATAACACATTTGTAGGCAGGTTAAATTAACAGAAAATTAAATTTTGTTTGGTTGTTTTATTATGTACATAACCCATAAATATGTTACCAGTATAAAATTATTAAAAAAAAACATGAACCACTAATTAAAAATTTTTTAAGTGTAGGGGTTGATCTAAGGGGCTGTTTGAGAATTTCTGAATGATTAAATGTTGAACCAATAAGAGGTCTGAATCATTAAGTGCTGAACCATTAAGAGGTCTAAACCATTAAAAACTAGTATATCGCCTAACTATTCAAATACAAATGTCTGACCAATTCAGATAAAAGGTTTTAACCATTTAACATTAGACCTCTTAACCATTCAGCATTAGTATAATGCTTAACCATTCAGAGGCAAATGTTTGAATCATAAACATTTACTCGCGAAACAAACAGTCTGAATCATTAAGTGCTGAACCATTCAGACATCTGAATCATTAAGAGGTTGATTCAGATGCTATCAAACAACCCCTAAGTCTTTGGTCTTTACTAGATTGATAGTTAAAATTTGGACATTTCCTTTTTCACAAAAAAAATTACATATTTTTTCACAACACAAGTATCAATGGACAAATACAATGCTTTTTAAGCGTTCTTTGAAAAAATATGTAATTTTACAAGTTTGTAGAAAGAAATATGCAATTGTCCCAATTAAAACGGATGAAACGTTATGAATAGTAGTAAGAAAAGGAACGGAGCACAAACATTATGAATTTAATAATATTAAAATTTGTGAACTCAAAAACCTCTTATGTGTTTATTATCTTTGAAACAAATTATACCATAATCAGGTTTATTCACTTTATTGCGAGTTTAGTGTTGTATATTGAAAAAAACATCGTTTAAATACTGATGCACTATTGATTATAACGTGCGTTGATACGTGTATTATGCATCCAACCACGTTGCCCACTACTTCATCAAGCATCTTGTATTTTAATTCCAAGTTATTGAATATTACGTTTTCATGCACGTATAGTAGTTATAATTAGTGGAGTAGGTTAGTGGATCATTATGTTAATTTCATGTGTTTGTTTCGTAGCCTATAAAATGGGTGTGTATTCTATGAATAAAAGAGGAGAAAAGTGAAGTAAAAGTTTGTGTCTTTATTCTCTCATCTTGTTCTTTGGAGCTTAACCCACTCAACGGGTCCATTGGGAGATTGACCATCTCGAATCGGTCTCTATCATGCGTCTAAGTTGGTTATTGTATTACATGTATGCCGTTCAATCATAACAACGTGTTTCCACTATGTGTAACATTGCATTAAAAATAGTTACAATGGTTCATTTAACGTACGACGATGCACATAAGTTGTCAAGATCTAACATATGAACGGACTGTGGGAATATAGTGAGGAGTCCAAACCATTGCCTAAAATATATATATCGTGTCTTAAATGTTTTAAGCACCGCAAAAAAGAATTACTTCATACAAGAACAGACTATATATTTTGTCTGATAAATATTTAGTAAATTATAAAAAGCAACATGTATATACATACACGCTATTTGTGTTATATATTTAATGAATTCTTAAATCAATCACAATATGACAAATGCATAGGAAAATCAATAGATAAATTAATTAAAATAGAAGTGAAGTATTTTTTTTAAACAGAGAAGTTACACATTTTAAATCCACTTCTAAATCTATCTTATTAGTGGACAACAAGACTTTTAGGAAGATATCACCCAACACTTGCATATCATGAAGATGCACCCCCTTTGGTAAATGATAGCATCGAAAGTTTGAAGGTTTTTAATCTCTAAAGTTTTAAACAAAACTCTCCCTAATCTTTTTTATCATACATTTTGTTTTCTAACCGTTTACACGAAACATCCTTTAGCACCTGAACTCATCTTTATTTAATCCTTTTATTTTAATTAAATTATTCTCATAAAAAGATTTAAAGTAAATAGATTTATCTTTACAATATACAAACAAGTTAAAATAATATAAAACCATGCTAAATCATTAAAATAATATTAAACCATGCTAAATTATAAACTAACTTTCTAACAGTAACTAATATTTTATTATTACTATTATTGTTGGAAAAAGAAAATTCTTTACACGTGTAGCAAAGGTTCATATTAATGTTCTTCAACAATTTTATCCTTGAAACTTCATATTTGAAGTATATGATTTATGGAGATGGTCTTAATTGGTAGTCTGTTTTATGCTTCCTCAATGTTTGTTAATTCCTATAACTAGGTGCTTAATAACTCTTTTCTAATTTATTGAGTTGTTTTGTCTTGAATTTATCCATATAAACGTTCGAGTCAAGTTCATACTAAACATAGCTCATCGTTTGTTCAGATAAATAATTAATACTTGATTTTTTGTGTACCAACACCGTGTTAGGGGCCTTTGTCAACTTTTGAATGGGTAAGTGCTGAATCAATAAGAGGTCTGAACCAGTAAGAGGTCTAAATCAATAAGTGCTGAACCAGTTTAAGTCTGTTTGGTTGGATGTCTGAATGACTGTATAAAATAATTATTTTACCCATCTGAATTACTTCTTGCTGAATATAATTTATCTGTTTGGTTATAAGTCCTAATAATAAATAATTATTAAAAAAATACAAACCATATTAGTAAATCCAAATTACACATAAATTCTTCTTGAAAACACACTAAATCCAAGCAGATAATTTGCGTACAATTTTGGTTTTAAGCATTTGACATTAGTTGAGTTGCTATCTCGTCACGTAAAGTAGTCATATGCTCAAAGCCTTGCGAGCCTCATTACATGTCGTGGTGTGACTTGTGTTGGTTACTATTTATACCTAGTTAGGGGTCTTGTATCAATTTGTAACTTGTAATCACATTTCTCAGTTTCATACTTCCTCTCTAAATTTTGGATTAGAACAGATTTCTGTTCATAAAAAAGTTTACAAATTCCACATTGTATATTACAAAGGAGTCTTACACAATCATATTACAAAAGAGAATAAAAATAACAACTTTATGGCAACGGATGACATTTCAAAAATAGAAATCATTGGATCATAACATTATAACCACTATCCAACATTAATTAACTTGTTTATTGATATCTAAAAACAAGACAGAACAATCCTATCTCAGAAGCAATTGCAACCGAGTGATGAAACTGAAAGATCATGTTTTTGGCAAGCAATTACAAATAAAAGAGTATAACATGCATTCAAAGATAAAACAATGGATTGAAATTAAGAATTTAACCCTAAATCAGAACCAAATACTTATGATTGAAATTAAGAATTTAACCCTAAATCAGAACCAAATACTTATCGGTTCTGCAGTTACAGTACTATTGCCTAAGAATCATCCTTAGTCTTTCCCAGTTAAGGAAATTGACTCTAAATGTGGAACAAAACTCAGATTATAAATTCAAACAGACAGAACAGAAGGGCTACATTTGGGAATTAAGCCCTAGCAACACAATAATATAATCAAACCCATAAGCAAATACACGATCCATAAGCAAATATTCACAAATATCATAGCTTTTGAATTCAATTGAACCTGAAAAACAACGCGAGCCGATCCAAGCAGCGAGTCGATTGAAGAACGATTGCTTTCATATCTTTGAGTTTTGGATGTTGAAGATTGATTTTACAGTTTCAAGAAAAGGAGTATTGAGATGTAGAACTGTTGAAGGGCGCCGCTGATGTTGGTGGCGCCTGCTGGTGGTGCGCCGCTGCCGATGGTGGCGCTGTTGGTGATGGCCGGCGACGACGAGTGTTGCTGCTGTGGGGAGGACCACTGCTGTTGCAGTGTAGAAGGGGAACAACTGTTGGTCAGATATAAACTGACGTCTGACCTAATAAGTGGTCAGTCAGATATGTTTTTCAATCAGACGTAACCTAACCAAACGTTCATGTCTGACCGAGTCAGACATAAAGGTCTGAATGGGATCATTAGGACCCAACCAAACAGCCCCTTAGCTTCATACTACAATTCGTCAAAGCATCCTAACACGGCCCGAAGATACAAATTTCTTCCCCTCTAAGAACACCAACAAACTTCTCACTTCGCTCCCTTCTTTCTCACACAATTCCACCCGTACATGTTAATCCCTACAAATTTCTTCCTTCCTCTCTCCTTCAAATTAGCTACCGCGCCCTACATCTACGGACAAAACCACCGGTCCACCGCGCTCTCATCAACTCGAAACATGGTTAGACAACTCTTGTGCCATTGTGCCAATATGCAATGCAACTTATGTTAAAACTATAGTACATAACAATGCAACAAAGGCAAAACTCAAAGGTTAAGACTTAAGAGTCACACCTAATATATACACACACACACAAGGGTTAACCATAACACACAACAAAACACATGATACAACTTCCGATCATCAGTACGTCGGAACGACGCCGTACGATGACTCCGGCGACACGATCACCTCATCGGCGTCAACATCGATCTCAGTTCTCTTCGCAAATCTCCCTTTGATCCTCGGCCTCGTCTCTGCGTAAGCTTTCCTTGAAGCATATCGAATCGTCTTCTCAAACTTTCGGTTTTTCTTCTTCTCTCTGTACCTCAAAACCCTAGCTTCTCGGTCGAATCCGATCAATGGAGTAGGATATACCTCCGCCGATGACTGCTGGTGGTGGTGGTGGTGGTTGTGGTTGTGGTTGTTTGATACGTCCGCCATTGCTGCGTGGTGGTCCGGCACAACTCCGACGTCGATCTCCAACGAAGACGACGATACCTGAAGGTGATTCATTAGATAAGTGAATCATTAGATCTACCGATTATTCGATTAATTGATTTGTTAGTTGTTAGTTGTTAGTTGTTACGAATTGAATGAAACTGGAAGTAGATAGGAGATCTGAGACTGTTTTGATTGAACTTACGCTTTGGCTGATGGATTGAGATGTGAAATTGTACATGAAAGGCTTACAACCGGCGTAATCGACGTCGTATGCAGGTAATCCTTCGACTACATCAGAGTATTCAGAAGCGTGTGGATACGGTGGAATCTGATGATGATGATGATCGTTGCTAGTGTTCTGCACCGGAACGACGCCATCGGTTAACGAGTTGTATCCACGAGCGATCTGATTAGGTTTTTGCTCCGGCGTTTTCAGATCTACACCGGCGTACGGATCGACTTCGTTAAACAAGTACTCCGATTCCGATTCATTAGTCTTCAGATCAACATCAACATCAACATCATCATCATCCTCAGATCTATCAACTTTGTTCACATTCAGATTCAGATTCGGATTCGGAAGCAACCACAACGCAGCCTCCGCTTCCTCCGCTTCCATTTCAGCACCACTAACTTCACAATCAAGCACATAATGCTGATCAGCGATCTCACCGCCGGATCCAAACTTCGCCACCGATGCCGGATCGGTGAACGGCACCACCGGAATCCGCTCGTGCCGGCGAGCGAGGGGGTTAGCGGAGTGAATATCACGGTCACAGTTCACACACAGCGCGGCGGCGTCGGCCTTGCAGGTGACGGTGGCCGGAGCTTGCTCACACACCTCACACATCCACACACGCTCGTGACGTGACGCCAGCTTGTTGGCAGCGTGAACCTTACCATCACAAGGGATACAGAGGAATGCAGAGTCTGCTTTACAGAACAAACGAGCCGACGTCGTTTTGCAGGAGTCGCACAGGGTTATAGCCATGGTTCTCCGGTGTGAGCCCATGGTGGTTTGATTGTTTGGTTATGGCGTTGGTTGTTTGGTTTTGGGTTTTTTGTATTTCTACCGGCAGGTCACATCAGTTCTCTCTCCGGTATCCGACGGAGTTATCCGATCAGAGTGGGGAGCCAATGAGGGGTGGACACGTGGAACGTTCTTAGCCAAAATGGATGGAGGGGTCGTTTTCTGTGTAATTGTGGTATGGCCGATGTATGGATCTGGACAAAGCTTGTGATCGGACTTTAGAGATGTCACGTTCAAAGGCTGGAGGTATCATATGATTAATATTTTACTATTTATGTTATGTGTTATTTACCTATGTTGTTTATATTTTAGGATTTTAAATAACTCACATGTTAAATAGTGTTTGATTAAGTTTATGATTGCAAAACGTAAATTGGAAGAGTTTTGTACTTTGCGTGAATGAACATTTACAGGAGTGGAACCGAATCTTTTCATTGAAGGTCCCAAACATATTTTATTATTCGGTTATGATAAATGTATACATCTAGTCTTTACTAGAATGTAACTTCTTTTGCTATCAATCACAAGTGTAGACGAATTATCTTTATTAGAGCATTCACGCGATTTTTTTCATTCTTTTCTTTATATTTATATTAAAAATATTATTATTTTATTTACTCTTTTCAATTAAATAATATTTTTATCATTATTATTTTTTTTTCCTCCACTCACAACCACTTTTAAAATTATTAAAAAATTTATAAGGGTTGTATCGTGTTTTCCCAAATATAAAAAATCACGGTACAATCCTGATAAATTTTTCTTCTCATTCACTCACAACCACTAACAACCATCCTTTATAATATAAGACACACATTCACATCAAATATGAGGAACTTACTCTAGTAAACTTTGTTTTTTATTTATGTGGATTAGTTCAAAAAAGCAATTTTACTCTATTAATTTCAATTTCACTTTTTTCTTTCTTCTAATATGTAATTTGTCTTAATCAATTACAGTTCACTAAAATCATTAGTTTTATGATGTAAAATAATGACATATTAGACTTTTTAGATATGGGGACTAATTATGTAATTTATTAATGTTGTTTATTCGATGGAGGATTTTATGCAATTTATACAATATCATTAGTATTTTTAAATCAAAAAATATATAAATAAAAAATTAAAAAAATTTAAGCTTCATCTCTCTTGCTCTCTTTCACCCTCCCTCCTTGTATCCTCTCAATCACAGACCAACCATCACCACATCAAACCACCATTGTACGAAATTTCTTGTATTAATTTTTCTATGTTCGTGTATGTATCCATGTAAATTTTGTTAATTTACTTCTAGAAAATTGTATGATGATTGTTTGTTTAGTTGAAGTGATGTATAGAACACAAGAATTTTGGTATGTTTTAAGTAAGCAACGATATACAAAAGGCTATCATAAAATCACATGTGAGCTTTATAAATGTAATATTTCAAATTTGTACCCTGCGACAAGCAGTGATTATTTGAAAACGAACCAGGAGGGCTACGTTCCTTGCTATAATGTATCTGCAAATCTATTAGCTGGTTTAAACCACGTTGCAAAGATGATTGGATTACGTAATAATAAAAACTTTGGCAAGCCGGTGTAAGTATTAACCTTAGCATTTTATAATTACATTTAAGTGGTTAAACTCTGGATTTGATTCACTTTCTATTGGTTATCAACAGTGCTTAAGGTGCTTGATACTGGTTGTGGTTTCGGTAGCCTTTGGGCTCATTTGCCTTTGAAACAAATTGTTGTTGTATGGCTACATATGAGTTAACTGCTTTAGCCTTTAGATACCTCTTGAAAGAGGGCTTAATCAAGCGATTATTGGCAGATTCATTACAAAAAAACTTTAATTTCTATCATTGACGTATCATCGTGGGTAATTTAAATGACAGACCACAAACCTAGCACAATCACTTCACTAAAACACAATAAACAAAATCAAACAATAACACTTTGCATTGCTACTTGCAAATATTGATGGAAGGTTGAAGGGTATTGAAGACTACGAGCAGGTTAATCTTTCACTGTCTCATTAAAATATTTCAAATTGAAGAATGAGACATGAACAAACCTTTTGTCTATCACTGTATGATAGAGAGACTGCTGCTAATGAGAATCCGACATGAAAAATTTAAGGATAAAAATTTAAGAATAGTAAACTAAGGGTGTTCAAAAAGCCGTAATTGAAAAAAACAAATTCAGAAACCAAATTGTACCCATAACTGAAAAGGCAAACCGTATTGTGAATTTGGTTTTTGGTTATTGATTTCACAAAATCTTGCTTATTCAGTTAAACAAAGCCAATTTATAAATTCAGTATAATCAGTTGAATTTGATTCTGTTAGACATGTTTCCGGCTTGGATCTATTCAATTAACTAATATACCCATAAAAGTTCATAATTGAATAAACAGTTAATCGAACTTGTTAACTTCCTTATAGTAAATCCTTATAGTAAACTATCGGAGCTAAAAAACAAGCCACCCCACTATTGATATAGAGGCTAAATTAAAGGTTGCTTGTATGTTTTAGGTTATCCTAATTAGATTGTGTAAAAAAACCCTTATTCTCAATTTAATACATCATCCAGACTCATAATCTAGACAATATAATGGAGAATCAAAGACAAACAAAATCAAACCTACAATGGCAGATTAAACATTACAAAACAAATCCGATACACAGATCTAAACAGACTCAAGAAAACACCATAAAGATGAAAACCCTAGATAAGACTCTTGTAAGAATGAAGAACAAGATCGATGAACAGAACTAATCAGAGGGAAAATAAGAACAAATAAGAAGTCTGTCTAGTGTGTGGTCGATGATTAAAACAGAAAACAACTACTTCATCATCATGATTACCAGATGACGATAATGATGTTGATGCTACTGATATGTGTTATGGGTTCCGGAACTTCATTTGTGTATAATATTCCCAGCTAACCATGTACACTCCTATCTTTCCATTTTTATTAATAATCTAGGGCAGCAGCCCACTCGATACAAGCCCATTAGAGAATGATCCACCGGCCTTGATTCCTGTTACCATAAGGCCCAATCCACACCAACCAATTAATATAAATGGAAAGAAAATAAAAATACAACAGTTAGATGACTTCTATATAATATCATATTTTGATATTGAACTGAATGAATTGTAGATAGACATATATTTCAACAGACTGGGAACATAAGCTTACAAAAAGACCGCTTGGATTTATGAGAAGAACAACTATATCAAAGCATATAGATTACTCAAGCATATACCGCGTAGTGTTAATATTTATTATAAGTTTTCTAATTATATATATATATTTAAAACCCAAAGAGGAAAAGAATATAGTTTTTTGTTTTTATTTTGGCCACAAAACTTCAACTATTCTCAACTTGACTATATAATTATCTTTCAACTTTCTTTTTGTTTTAATTTAATTTTTTTAGTTTTAAGTTTTTTTTAATAGCAATTCCTATTACCAGAAAAATACTCATCAAACCTGCACGCCGCAGGATTTGAACACACAATCATTTGGTTGGAGAACATACATTTTCAGTTTTAGGTTTTATTTTAATATTATGTTGTATTTGCATTTGTATTCAGACTTTTCGATGCTCCTTTTTACAACGAAGTACACTTTTGCGTTTTATGGCGAAGGACTATCACTTTTACGGCGAAAACATCTTCAACTTTTACGACGAAGTGATGCTCACTTTTGCGACTGAATACGTTTTAGAATTTTACCGCATAGTAATAGCCGCTGCAAATTTGTATTTGCATTTTGATATTTAGGTTCATATTGCCACCAACCCCGTGTCCAAGGCTACAGACAACATTGATTTTTGTTTGTTTTCCTGTTATACCGTTTTACAACGTATTTTGAAGTTCGCGTTTTTATATATGAAAATTGGGATCGTGAGTGTAAAGTCACGTGGATTTCAAGTTTCAACCAAATCCGTTACATTTCGATAATCCATACAAGACGTTCGTTGACTTTAAAATTCCCACAATTTGTTTATGGTCCACAAAATGCGACAATTTCTATTGGCACGACGGCATTTTAGCCATTCTAATTTGTCTTTACATCATCATCATCATCATCATCTTCAACAATCAGAATATTATTATTATTATTATTATTATTATTATTATTATTATCATGATTATTATTATACTGTGGATGAATTAGTCCCACATCATCTTCATATTCTCTCTCTCTTCAATCCTCCACTTCATCTTGTTGCTCAATCGCATACGCAACAACAACAGGTAAACTTTTATCATCAACGATTAGGGTTTATGTTCTTCCGTCTGTAAACATGTTTATGCTGCAATTTGTTCATCAATCGTTGTTTATGGATTCGGTTGGTTGATTTCATGAACTGAATTTGATGTTGATTGACCGGATATTGTTATTTCGAATTTTTTGATAACAGTTATTGCTTTTTGTGATTCGTTCCTTTGTTCACGTGCAGAGCGCTGAGTGAATTGAAAGAAACGAGAATCATATGATGCTTTTACTTCTGTTTGAATGATTTACCCTGAAACATGCATATGATTGGTATTCATGTGTGTGCTATCAATCAATGTTTTGCTTACTGTTTCATTGGTTTTGAAGGGTTTGTGGTGTCATGGTGAATTAGTAGTTTATATATAGGATTTAGGGGTGTGGTTTTTGAATTTTGTGATTGAATTTTGAGATGTTTATCATGCTATAGATATCAATTAAGGGCTAACAAATTAGTGGTTCATAATTTTCATTGTTTTCGCGATTAGAACAGCGTAAGACGTCATCTATTGGACTTATTACATGGATTTGGTATGCCATGAGGTGTTCTTTAAGGTTTTATAAGGCTTGATAAGTTTTATGAAGGCTTTGTGTCTAATATCAGAAATTCTTGTGGCAGATTAGAGAATTAAAGAGAGAATTATATGGATGGATCTTGTAAACGAGTTGTTAGTGGGATTTCTGCCCCGAAAAAGAAATCAATCACTGCTGTAAAAGAGACTGCAGGCTCTCGAGATGGAATGGGTCAATCGTGCAATCGAATTGGTTGCTGTGGCAGACTTAATCATAATGCTAAAGGTACTAAAAATAAGTCATTGGAAAAACCAAAGCCTTTGAAGTCTTCCATTCGTTCATCATCTAGCAAGGAAGTAACCGGCAGTTCATCCAAAAAATGTTCAAAAACTGTAGAGAATTCAGAGAAAAAGGTATCTTCTAAGATAGGATCGAGCAGTGCTCCAAATGAGGCTGAAAGTCGAGAACTTAATGCTTCTGGAACTCAAACTCGTAAGTTGAAATCTATAGTTACTGAAATTAGGATGGAGGAAAGTAGTTTAAGAGATCAAAACCGCGAGTTAAACAGTGGCAAGAAGAAAAGATTGACTAAAGGAGAAAGCAGTTCGTCTGCTAAAGGAAAAAAGATCATTGGGGTATCAACAAATGAAGGGCGTGTTTCTGATTTTAAAAACACAAGAAATTTGATATCTTCTAGAACAAATGGAGTTTCGTCAGTTAGGACTCGAAAAACATTGAATTCGGAAACCTCAAGAGGATCTAATAATCAGCAGTCCGCTAATGATAGTACCAACATGCCACAAACTCAGCAAATTAATCTGAATGGTGATCATATTACCAGTGATACTTCTACAGATCGCTCTTTTGTGGGCTTTGGGAATGATAATGGAACACAACATTATAGCATTGATGGAATTGCAGATGTAACTTCTCTGAGTTTGTCCTTTTAAATTCACAAGGGATCAATGGATGGGAATTTTTTCTGATTTTCATGTGCCATATGTTATGTAGTAATGTTGTGTTTTGTAATGTGGTTCTTTGTAGGTACTACAGGTGCTTGATGGGTTCGAACAAGATGATGAGTTAACATACGAGGTAATTAGTTTTCTGTCTTTATAAATTATAGGTGACAATTCTGACCCATAAAATGGGTATATGGATCTATGTGGAATTGTGGATTATATTTCTTTCTCCAACCGGTCAAATGGGCGACCTTAAAAAAATTGCTAAAATGAAAAACGAGTTGAGAGGGGTCAAAAGCCACTTAACATGTATTCTAAATGTTTAAAACCTTTTATATAAATAAATTAGTTTAATAATATAGTTTTTGTAAATATAAATAGTCATTTATTATTTATTAAAGGAAAGATGAAATAGTGTGTGCATTGTTCCAACCCAGCTGACCCCGTACCCAACTCACCCAATTCTGCAACCTACTAACTGGTCAGGAAAGTAAAGTTGCATGAATCGAAGTTAAACTTGCACACGCTTCTAACATCACTTTTATATCTACAGCAATTACTATCACTTGAGGCAAATTTATTCCTTGGTGGGCTCAATTTCTATGATCAGCATAGAGACATGAGACTGGATATTGATAACATGTCATACGAGGTTTATTTCCTTGTCTTTGACTACTGTTTATCTTTTGTTGTCCTGTTTGTTTTGTGTAAATCATTTCGTTCTATGTTTCACTTAGAAAAGCCTTTCATTTTATCTCTGTTACTATATATTAGTCAGAATAATGCCACACTTTGTGACAAAGGCATGCACCTAAATAATTCGTGCAAGTGTGCAACCACTGGATGCATTCAAACACAGACTAAAAGTCGTGAGTTAATCTATAGTCGTATTCTTCACAGGAACTACTTGTGCTAGAAGAGAAAATGGGTACAGTGAGCACAGCATTATCTGAAGAGGAAATGTCAGAATGCATCAAAACAGACATATATGAACATTTGCAACCAGATGATGGAAAAATGAGGTGTAGTTTATGTGCAGATGACAACAAATGCAGTATTTGTCAGGTGATTGTCACATTTTATATCTGCATAAACTTAATATGTCGCTTTTACGCTTTACTTAGTTACCTGTATTTATATATGTTTTGAGGGTAAATGTTATATCCTTCTAATAGTCTTCATACTCGTCCTCCAAATGACACATGAGAATCATCTCTACATTTGCAAAAGGGCCACACTACCTCACCATCGTTTGGATGATTAACATGTGGCATTAGGAGGGCAAGTATATATGAAGATTTTTAGGATGAAGTAGCATTTCTCATGCTTTGAGGTGAGATGCCTCTTGTGCATATGGTTAAAAGAATTAGATAAAATGGAAATGGGTCAAAAGTTGACTCGAGTGTATTTGAAATGCATGAAACCTATTAGTTCGTTTTACTATAAAAATACATTAATTTTGTAATAACATTGTTTTATAATAGTATTAAACACATTACTCGTTTATAAGACGAAAAAGAAATGACACAGTTAGTGATTGCCCGGCCTAGCTAGTTTTGTAAATGGAAAACAACATACACATGTTTGACCAACCACTTTACCAAAATAAACAATGAAAAAAAAAAGAAAATAAACCCCAGATATCAACTTTCATAACCAATAAAGAATGACACTTGTACTTAACGGTGAAAGTTTCACCTCCTCTGAGAACCAACTAAAATACGACATGGTAGGTGGCACTTCAGGCAAAAATTGCACCAGGTCCACTAAAGGCGAAAATTGTGTAATTTCTTCCTCTTGGAGGCGAAATTTCTCCTTTTCGTTCTACATGTCATTTTTAATTGGGTGAGGTAGTGGGCGAAATATTCATTTGGGACACTTGTCTTTTTGTTATACTTTGTTGTGACCTGAACTTGTTATCCAACCCGTCCGACCCACGCCACTTCACCTATAGTGATTACCTTGTTCAAGCAGAGGTTATCAACATCAAGCTATGAGACTTTTCTTATGTGAGATAACATTATCTATAGATCCCTTAAATGTTCATTGCTCATATCAAATACATAACACTTTCAATCTTATTTTGCAAATTCATATTATTATGTTAATATTAATTTTATTAGTATTTTTTAATTTATTATATTTGCAGGAGGAATTTGTGAGAGGAGATCAAGTAGGAAGGCTGGGATGTGGACATGGATACCACACTCCCTGCATAAACCAGTGGTTGGGCCTCAAGAACTGGTGTCCCATTTGCAAGGCTTCACCAGAACCTTTATCCACACACGCTTAAAGAATTTGATGGTACAAATCACATTTGATATTCTTTTCTTTCCTAGTCATATCACATATGTACATACATGAATACATAGAAATGTTCATTGTTTTTCGCATTTAGAATTTGACATGGTCTAATCTGAACAGTTTAGACAATTTACTGGTTCAGGTTATTTGTCCACACATTGGACCATGTCTTTGTGGCATTGTATACCGGTTATCGATTGAAATTACTCTTCAATTAGTGTTGATTATTTCAATTTTTGTTTTTCTTTAATATACAAAAATGAAGTAAAAGTCTATTTTCACCCCTTGCAATATGCATATCATCATATGTATATTGTGACAAGAACCATTTTTCATGGTTTGCAACCCTCATTGAACTTGAGTGACTAAATGAATACAAGAAATTCCAAGTGCCCTTGAAGGGGTGGCCCAACGCTAAGCGTTTAACTCCCTTTTAGCAGAGATATCAGTTTTATATCTTGCTTCTATTGGTTTCCCACCATAATCTCTTGAAAGACATGCTTAACGCAATTTGTGATTTACTTGATTCCTTTGGTTAACATAGCATTGATGGATCCCGTAAGCTTTCTGGCAATGGGTTTTCATGATTAAAAAGGTTCTAAGGTCGTATGATAAGTTGCTAAACAAGCTAATTACTATCTTAAAACTATGGCAAAAACTTCACATATGCATAACTTTTACATTTAGCACGAGTACATTTGATATGAGAGGTGCTTTGAACACTATTAAGTTTGCTTCTTACACCAAAGAAATAATATTCTATATTGTACCATGTACTCTTAATGCAAGTTAAATTATAATGTACAAATAATTTCTTTGGTGATATGATAAATGAGCGCACAATTGTTGTTTGATGATATCCATAATAATCATCTTTCAAATCATCTTAGGTTAATAACTCAGCATATTTTTGCGGTCATACTTGTTGAGCGGCAAATTTCAAATATATTTATTTTTGAAAATATAGAAATATTTTATTAATAACTAAAATTATGCATCATTTTTAGAAGCATCAAAAGGTATTGGAAAAACACCCAACATATTAAATTAAACATATTTAATATTTACGATAACATATAGTCGTATTAGAATAATCCTTAACTTTATAGCTATTGCATAATAGAGGTCGTTAAAAGCTATATTAAACTATGCTAACACCTATAAACACATGATAGTTATTTCATGTTGATTTATACCAAACAACAAAATCACCACCCCTCATTCAATGCGGAGACTAAATCCTCTCACATCTCTCATTCTCTCTCTTTCAAGACTTCTTCACCAATCCATAACCTAAATGTGATAGCAATCAGTTTGAATGAGGGCTATGGTTTCAATCCAAGGGTGAATGGATCCGATGGTGGTAACAACTAACAAGGCTAGTGTTGATTGTTGCTTGAATTAGAGGTTCCACTTCCTTTAATTATATGTAACATCCATATGTTTAGAAATCTTTCAATAAAATACTTAAAACTAATTTCCTATGTTTTATAAGTGGAAGTCCATGGTTTGCTTTAAAACAGAAGTTCCAGAACTATAAAGAAGTCTATGTTTACACAATTAAATTATAAAAATTTGACTAGACACCCGTGTTACAATACATTTAATATCTGGGTGTAAGTTGTCCTTAAAACATAGCTCAAATGATGCGTCAACCCCCTTCCATCTCGTCATTCTTCAATTTTGTGGTTTTATGATCCTCTCATTCCTGGCTGCTCTTAGATTTACCACAATAAAAGCCCTAATTAAAACCTTAACTGGCTCTCTTAACAATTAGCCCATTATCTAGCATTTTTTTAAAAGAGAGGACATAAAGTTCTTGGGGGCCAAGTCTCTTGGTCAATATGTAATTTCAAGCTGATATGAGCCGGTTTGATGACTAGACAATTTTTTTGTATCTTCATTGCATGAGATGAAATTGAATACACACATACCAACCAACATATCATATATGACGACCGACTTCAAATCAATAGTCAATATGCAAATGTTAAAGTCCTTGATTTAATTGATTAACGATATCAAGACGTATAAAAACACATCTCTCGTTAAGTGGTTAAGCGTTTAAATATCATATTTACAATTTAAGAGTATAATTAAAACGTGTGTTAGGTAGCCCGTTGGTTGTAAACGAGTCAAGCCGGCTCGCAAAACTATTCGGGATTGGTTTGAAAAAACCTCGAATCGAGCCGAGCTTAAATGAGCTCGAGCTCATAGTATGGCTCCTTTACTAAACGAGCACGAGCCCGAACTTTAGATATCGAGCTGAGCCGGTGCGCGAGCCTAAACGAGTTTTATATTTATATAATTTTTTTAACATATTAAATATATATTTATATAAATATATAATTATATATAAAATTATAATAAATCTTATTAAATAATATATATTATGCTATATACAATAAGTAATGGTTATACATAAAATAAAAGTAATTATATAAAAATACAACTTAATAATTTAAGAATAAACGAGACGAGTACAAGCTTTAAAAATAAAATTCCAAACGAGCCAATCTCTAGCTCTAGAATTAAAATTACAAACTATCCAAGCTCGAACTCAAACTTTCTAAAATTAAAATAAGCGGAGCTCGACTCGGCTCATTTACACTCTTTGTTATAACCGTGTAAACAAATCCAGTTTGATTTCGGTTAAATTAACCGGTTAAAACGGTCTAGTTGGACCGGTATGTTACCTGCGACTACTAATGTACTATCACACCTGTACACTTTGCTCAACACCCACTACAATGGCGTCTGTATCCTCCTTATCTCTAACCTTCATCTCTCCATACGCTCAAGCTCGCTCCAACAGACCCCGTAAAAACCCTAACCCTAGAAGATCAAACACCATTAAAGCGCCGCCGCTCTCCTCCGTCTCCGGCGGCCAAGCGACCACCTTCACCCGATTACCCCCCAAAGACGACTTCTTCATCCCCTCAGAATCCCCCTCAGAAATCAAGCTTTCCGATTTAGTAACACCAACACACAAACAAAACAAACCCTCGTCCAATAGGATCGAAGATGATGATGAGGATGATGATTCAGGGTTTGATTACGGGAAGTTTGAGCTGTTTGAGGTGAATTCGGATGATGTATTGGAAGAAGATGATGAGTTTGTTGCGGATGAATTAGGGTTTGAAAACGAAGGTGAAGGGGAATTGGGGTTGGAGGAAGATGAGACGGAGAGGGAGAAGGAGAAAGGGGTTCCTGCGGTGATGAGGTGTTTCGATAGGGCGAAGATATATGTGCGATCAGGGGACGGTGGTAATGGTGTGGTGGCGTTTAGGCGTGAGAAGTTCGTGCCGCTAGGCGGTCCGTCGGGCGGTGACGGTGGGAGAGGGGGGAATGTGTATTTGGAGGTTGATGGTTCGATGAATTCGTTGTTGCCTTTTAGGAATAGTATTCATTTTAGGGCTGGAAGGGGTGGGCATGGGCAGGGGAGCAAGATGAATGGGGCGAAAGGGGAGGATGTGGTGGTGAAGGTGCCGCCAGGGACGGTGGTTCAGGCGGCTGGAAAGGGTGGTGTTACTGGAGATGTGTTGATGGAGTTGTTGCATATAGGTGATAGGGGGTTGTTGTTGCCTGGTGGGAGAGGCGGGAGGGGGAATGCTTCTTTTAAGTCGGGAATGAATAAGGTGCCTAGGATTGCGGAGAACGGGGAAGAAGGTGCTGAAATGTGAGTTCTCTATAGCTTTTGCGAAGTTGTTTCCTTTGGTTTTCGGCCTTTTAGTTCGTGTACGCATTGATGATTAGGGGTGTTTGGGTGTGCGTTTATGAAAGTGATTATATGCATTGTAGTTAAAGGCTCAAGGTGCACTCATGGTGCAAAGGGTGGGCCTTGATCCTAGGGACAAGACAAGTAAAAGGTGAAGGCTTTTTTAATCAAGAGGCATTAGACATGTTTTAGGCTTGTTTAGACATGCTCAAAGGGTGAGTTTTGACCCTAGGCTCAAGGTGCGTAAAAAGTTAGGGCCTTTTTAGGCAAGGTGCATTAGTCATGTTTTAGGCTTGTTCAGACATGCTCAAAGGGCGAGCTTTGAACCTAATCGCAAGGAGCATACAAAGGTAGGGCTTTTATAAGCAAGGGGTATTAGACATGTTTTAGGCTTGTTTAGACATGTTTCACAGCATTTTTAGATGTTTCAATTCTTTTTAGATGTTTCCGACTCATTTTAGATGTTTTAGATCACTTTTGGCCGGAATGTGCATGTGAGACTTGATGGAGGCAAGGTGTTTTTGCTGCACTAGGCTGAGCCTGGGTGCATAGGCGTGTGCTTTGCTTGCCCTTGACTACTATGATTATATAAACTTTTTAACAATGGGACCTCATTTTGGAGTCCCTTGAATTACTCTTAACCAAGGTTGAACCTGGGTGGTCTCCAAAGAGTCTGACAGACTCTTACCACTGGGCTATCAACCCAAGTGGCGACTATTATGATTATATGATTATGAGTATTGATCATTAGTGATTGTTGTTTTTGACTAGGTGGTTGGAATTAGAGCTTAAACTAGTTGCAGATGTTGGAATAGTGGGAGCTCCAAATGCAGGAAAGAGCACTTTCCTAAGTGTTATTAGTGCTGCTCAACCAAACATTGCAAATTACCCTTTTACCACATTGCTTCCGAATTTAGGTGTGGTTTCATTTGATTATGATGCTTCTATAGTTGTAGCGGATCTTCCCGGTTTACTTGAAGGTGCACACAGAGGTTTTGGTTTGGGCCATGAGTTTCTTAGGCATACCGAAAGATGTTCGGCTCTGGTATACGTCTTTTTATATTCATTTTAAATTTTATTTCAACTTCTAGATGTTTATTACTAAAATTTGATAATTATGGCTGAACAGGTGGACTTGCTTTAATAGTTACTCATTTTAACCTGAACCATTTTGACCCGTGACCCAATCCACCTATTTTGTCACCTCTAATAGTTAGTTATTTACTATTACACACCTCTAATATTTGATGCGTTTTAAGTTATTATCGTGAATTAATAATTTTGTCATAAAAATGGAGGCTTAGGTACACATTGTTGATGGCTCATCTCAACAACCAGAGTATGAATACGATGCAGTTCGACTTGAACTTGAATTGTTCAATCCTGAAATTGCTGAAAAACCGTATTTAGTTGCATACAACAAAATGGATCTCCCTGATGCATATGAAAAGTGGGAATCATTCCAGAAAAACCTTCAATCACATGGGATTGAACCTTTTTGCATCAGTGCAATAAATAGACAAGGGACTAGAGAACTGATTACTGCTGCTTATGAGCTTGTACGCCAAAGAATTGAAGATGAAAAGGAGGAAAGTAAGCAAATTGTATCTTTTAGATATAATTTGTAAGCAATTGTTCTTTTTCTAAAAATAATTCTTGATGACTTTTATCATGTGTAGGTTGGAGAGAACCTGCACATTTTAGTCATGTGGCTGAAATGGTGAAAAAGCAACGAACGGCTCCCATTAATGAATTTCAGATCTCTCATGATAGTTCTTCCAATACATGGCATATTGAAGGAGCGGGCTTGCAACGGTTTGTTCAAATGACTAATTGGAGGTAAGTGTAGTCTAAGTATATATATTTTTTGGTTTTTTTTTTGATATTATTATATGTAACATGAGATGATCTTGAAATCTACTTGTTCTGCTGTAGATACATGGATTCTGATAGAAGGTTTCAGCACGTGCTAGAGGCATGCGGTGTCAACAAGTCGTTAATTAAACGTGGTGTGAAGGAAGGTGATACAGTCATCATTGGTGAGGTATGTCACATTGTTCTCAACACTGATTTCCTAAAATAAGAAGAAAAGAAGATAGAGATGTTTCTTTCAAAGTTTTCTTCTTTTGTTCCAAGCCCGTTATCTGACCCGACCCAACTACACACCCATTGTGCTACGTATAAATGTGCATACATCACAGACTAGTGCTAATTGACATCTGTTTGTTTATGATAGATGGAGCTGGTATGGCATGATTCTCCAAACAGTTCTGGCCCTAACAGGAAGATCTCAACAGATTCTGTGAAGTGGGCTGATTGGAAGTAAACCCATGCGTGATTCGAGGCTTTACTACAACCATTTTATTTAGTCATAGAAAGGTGCTGGTTATTTATGAAGGTTTGCATTGTCCAACACATACTCTACCTTTTATATTTATATTCATATCGCGACTTTTATCAATTTTGGATAATCAGTCTCGCCACAACAAACTGATCATTGAAGGGTTAGTTGATATTATTCCTTATTTAACCCTTCTAAAGTATTCAAGAGACTTTTATTCGCATTCCACAAAACATCTCTCTTGATTTGGCAAAAGAATCTCCTTTTGGTCCTATACTTTATTCATTCCCTAAATAATTAAAATTTGCCAAACAGTCATATTCAAAACGCATATCAAAACACCTCTCTATAGTATCATTATGACATGTTGTTACGGCTTTTACAAGCTTAAGACATGTTTAAAGATGATACCTTTTCTAAACCTGATAATATGACATGCAGCCACGCGATGAAAACAAAGCTATTGATCATATGTACTTGCTTGTGTGCAGTGCCTGACAGATGTTGGTTGGGAACGAGATGATTTAGAGATTGCCATAGAAGCGGTTTATATTTAAGTGTGGGCATTAACAGGTTGTGTCAATAACGTGTTTCTTTTCATCTCAAAAGGATGCAGTTGTTAAGTTAAGCAACTGTTATGCGAAAATTAATGCCAATTGCCCCTGTAGTGATGTCCTTGTTTGTGCTTCGCAGAAGTTGCACCGGCTTCACCATACTACATAGATTTGTTGGTGTATGTTCTGTACTTTTTGTTGTGCTTGTTTGATGAAAATCATTATTCATTATTAGAATTTAAATAAAAATAATATCATTATAAAAGGTTAAATGGTATCTGTCTCTGATCAAATTAATTTTCTTCTCCATCTTCCATCTCTTTTTCTAGTAATCAGTTTCTCACAAATTTGTTAATAAAAGAATCATAGTGAATTTATATAAATAAACATAAAATTGTGCACATATGCATATATCAATTCAAGTATATTTACATGATTATGATGTATTTCAATAGTATTGTTAAGAAACATAATTAATTATAATTATATTAGAAAAATAAATGATTTCAGCAGCTTCTCATGATTCTTGCTTTCCATAATTCTTGTGGTTTGTAAGACACTTTATAGAAACTAGACATTGATGCCGCGTGTTGCTGCGGCTATGCATGTCTTATTCTTCGGCTACTAAACGAACTATCAATTGCTGTGTAAAGTCCCAAAAGGCGATGTTGCCCTAATTTCTTATGATCCATAAAACATTACATTAACGCCATCATACAATTTTAACGATTGTACAAAAATGATTATAGTGATAATCGTAGCAGATCTCAAAATGAAATATTACATTGGTACCACGATAGATTTTTAAGGGTTGCATAAAAGATTAGTTCTGAAAGGTTTGTAGCTTCTATGGTAGAGGTTGGTGTGGTTGTGGGTGATGGTGGTGCCCCGTAAGCTTTGTTCACACCTATTGCTTCACTCCTGTCATCATTTCTGCCTTGGATTTCAAAGATGAATGGCTTGTTTATCAACTGTTCGAGTTCTGGTGGCAGTGCTTTGGGGTCGTTGTGTTGTCTGACCACCATGTTGTAGCAAGTTGTGCCCACAAGTGATGTGATGATACTGCCGAAGAAGAACGTGTCTGTTGTGCAGCTATCGTCCGCGATTGTGGCAGTGAATCAGTAGCTGTGGATGCAAATAGAGATGGATTAGAATTCTATTATTTCATATATTTCAAGTATTTTTTCATTGCAAGTTACCTGTATGAATGCTCGTCTCGGAACCCATGAGCAAGACATAAGTATTGGTGGCCACATTGGTACGCATTGTTTGTACATTTTATGCAAAAATCGTAATACCAAGCTTTCTCGTCACCACATTGAATTTTTGTTATCCAAGCTAAACACGCGTGGGTTGTTTCCTGCAGTCATTTACATGTAAAGTTAAAAGTCTAAAGAATGAGCTTTGTTTATGAGTCTATAGTATGTGAAGGGTTGGTGATAGGTATGAGAATAAATTTGGCCTTAAAATCCTTACTTTGAAACTGGGAGTCATGAGTTCATATATATTGATACCAAATGTTATATAACTATTAATCTTCATACACACACTTTACATCAAGCCATTGCCTATCCAATGCTAAAGCATCAACAAACTAATGAGTCTCCTTCCCTTATGACAAAACCCAATCAATAAAATATACAAATATTTGAGTATGATAAAAAGAGGGGTAAAGAATGTGTTTGGTTCTGTTTAATATCTATATAAAACAATACCTTTTATAATGAAGCTGGTCTTATTTTTTTTTGTTTCTTAACAACATGAGATTACCCATTGTTAAATAATTGTTGATAAGTGAATCAGGTTAACAAAGAGATACCGAACAACATATTACGGGTTACACCAAATGCTAAAGTTGTTTAGGCACCCAAAATCATTAGTGAAATATAATGTTTGAAGACAATAAATAGAAAAAGGGTTAGTGTAGTTACCGATAAAAGTTCCTTAATAGGCTGACATACATGCCCATTATTTTTTGGTTATCTTTCTATTCTTTGAAAATAACTAAAATAGATGAGTTTTGTAGCCTTTACGAATTACCTTCTTTGTCTCTTATAGCTGATTCATTATCTCAGAAAGCAGTGTAATATTTGATGCGTTTGATTGAAACCTATTGCAATCTCCTCTCATAAGGCAATGTCGATGATCTTGCCACTGCACAGACACACGCATTCCATTATGCTTTTGAAAATGCTTTTGTCATGTCAACCTTGACTTGAACTTGAAGATGCATCAAACCCAAAAATTGAAATTAGTTCACGTGTATGATCTTGAATAACCCAAGCAAAACTAATTTAAAGATAACTATTTTAAAATAGTTCCGGGTGAACTTGATCTCAATTTTGCTTTAACCTGTTTCAACGGGAATTAATACCTTAAAATCTTTGCTGTGGCACTTTTCCCACCCATCACCGCATCAAAAATTAAAGTCGAAAGATAGCGACATATTAGAGATTTTACTCTACCCTTTAATTATCAATAGTTTTGTTAATGTTAGTACTCATAGACACCTTTTTGTATGCATGTTGTTTAACATGCATAAATTAAATCGATAGGCTAAAAGCAAATATCAATTTTTTAAAAAGAAAATATAAAAATTTTCAACTGTATGTCACACTCGTCTCAGTTGATGGGTTTAGAACAGACATGACATACAATGCTTTTTCTTTCTCCCATGACACTAAACAGACATAAAATCCCATTGTTTCTAAGCTCATATATATCTGTGAAATTTTTTTCAAGATTCATATACAAAAGGTATTCATTTCATTGGTGATATACTTCACCAATTTTGACTTCTCTTTGATTGTAAACTATATCAATAACGTTTATAAAATTCCCATAAGTCCATGATGATGATTTGAGTATTAAAATCTGATGAAGAAATGAACAATTTTGGATGATCGGCGTTGTCACGTCCAAAGCTAGTGCCGAAGAACGTGATCTAGCTGAACTAAGGCCTACGCTCCCCCAACCTACACCGGAAATCTAGTGAATCGTTATCCCATTTCACTGTATACACATGCATTGCACTAAAAAACCACTCGATTGAACCATCATTAGCGACATTTTGTGTCTATAGTTACCTTATGAAATATTTTATTTTCTAAGCAAAAGAATAAAATAAACTTATCTAAACTTAACAATACATAGTCTTTTAAGATCATGCTTAGAAAACGTTGTAAATAAAATCGCTCGACTAAATGCCTTTTAGCCTAATAATATCTTGTAGTGTAGTTAACAATTTAGTATCCTTTTTTTTATTGTGGTTGTGGTTTTGAATCCTCTCACTTGTAGATCATACAAAAGATTTATGGATTGTACAGTAAATTTAAAAGTTGATTATATGAGTGTATGATCGTTCAATAATAATAACAAAAACTAGTATTTTACACCACGCTTCGCGACGGGAAAAACAAACTCGAAATGTGAACGAATCGGAGCTAACAACAAATCGATTCAGATCTACAATCATCATCATCGTTTCAGAGCAAACCATTTCGGACACTATCGACCTCACCACCAACGGATCATCGTGAAACAGCCGCAAACAAAACTAATAAAAATATAAAACCAATCAACTTAGATCTGCAATGATCATCATCATTGCTAAACCAATAGTCTCAGATGCCTCTACGGCTGCAACCGAAGTTGCCACGCCAGGTAGTAGGCCGCCATCATCGTCACAATAATCGACTCAGATCTACAATCACCATCATCGTTGTAAAACAAAGGGGCTCAGATGCATAGCAGTCCATATCCGGTAAATTCCAAGGCGAAAATATTGCATTCCTCAAGTGCAAGAAGGACGATCCTAACCCCGAGAAATGTCTCGATAAAGGCCATCAAGTCACCCATTGCGTCCTCTCTCTGTGAGTATACACTTTGATTTTTGACTACTTGAATGCTACAAAGCAATTGCACAGATGAATTATTATGCCTTCGTTGGTTGAGGAAGTTGTGTGATATTGTTTTAAGCTGTGTTCAAGTTTAGCTGCAGTATTTACAGTAGAATGTATAGCAGCTATGACATGCTTGAGGGATTTGTAGGACATCTTGTTGCCACACTGATTATTTTGTTTCTTGGGGTTGAAAAGATCTTTTTAGAAACACAAATAGACATTAAAGGGATTGTAGCCCAATGGTATTTGGTGTGTACATTAAGGTGTTCCTTCACATGAGGTTGAGGGTTCGAGTCTGATTGGGGATAGTTGTGTAGATTTTAGGAGTAGGATTAGATTGTTGTGTGCGTTTGATGTTTTGCAAAAAAGAATTACAAATAGGTATAGGTGCATCTGAGAAGTGTCACTGGTAAATCAAAGAAGTATGGAGTTGAAAGATAAGCGTTTCATTTGGATACTTTGAGGGAATTCAAGGACTTTATGAATCATTTCATTCGATACTTTGAGGGAATTCATGGACTTTATGCATCAAATCTCTTTCATTGGATATCTTGAGGAATTCGTGAACTTGAAACTTGTTAGGTCAAATACTTATCCTAAACCATGCAATTGTGATAAAAAAAAATATAGAACTTTTCACTGATAGGAAAACATCTTATCAGTGCTAAACTAACAAACTAAAGCAAAACAACAAACGATAAATTAATTTGTTGTAGTCATATCACAATTCAATCCTTCATTGGTTGTGACTAACTGTCTTGTGAGTTTTCCTTCAGTCACTATCACACACAAAATTCATCTACTGAGTATACAATGGATATTTCAAATATGTTCTACCTCAAACTTTTGGATGTCAACTTGATGATTTTTTTGAACTTTTAAATCTTACTGTTGTTCATTTTGCTCATTTCCCTTAAGACTTACGAGAACTGAGATTCAAGGAAATCAAGATTTTTGCGTATAGATGTGTAATGTGTTGAATACCCACATGATGGCCTTATATTGGATTACTAAAAAGAAGTTGCTTGCTATGGTAGTTGATAATGGTTCTTCAAGTTGTGTTATGGTAGACTTTTGAGAGCTTAGCTTCGAGAAACAAATATTGCTATGTTTAGATGAAAACTTATCTTAATTCTCGAGTACCATGTAGTACATATATAACCCAATTTGGTTGTGCAGGGTGGATTAGAAGTAGTCAATATCTTTGAAAAATATTAGATTAACCATGACATGCTTAAGGGATTCCAAATACGAAGAACAAAAGTCTGATCTCAATCAACCAAGTTAAGTTTAAGAATAGGATGAAATTACATATTGATGTTCCAAGACAGAATCATACTTGCACTATACTTGGAGTTGCAATACCTATGTGGTAACCATTTTCATAGACATTGTAAACATAACTAGCGATGAGATCGGGAAGTTGCATCTACAACAAAAGATTGCTCGGAAGGTTTTGATAGTGCGGTCAACAATTTAGTTGCAACTACATGTGAGTGGTATTGCCATATTCTTCATATAAAGCTATCACAAGCACCCTTGCAAATTTGCAATATACGATTGATTTCCATTAGGAACATACATTTCAGGTTATAAATTGATAACATCACACAATAATCCTTCCATTAGAAACGGCCAGAACCAGGTCCATATTCTAAATTTACTTAAATCTTTCAACCCAACTCACTTGTACTTCATAGTATTCGTTCAAGAGACTGGGTTATTTTGGGAGTTTTGACTTCCTAGTGGATCAGAAATGCATATTGCTAACTTTAAATGGAATTTGTGAGTTTTCAATGGCTTATTTTGGGGGTTTTGACTATGCAGGCTGAAAGATCTTCATCAAAAGTGCACAAAGAGATGGATGCTTATGCTGGTTGTATGTACCAAAATACCGATGAGTTTGAATTATGTCGCAAAGAGCAGAAAGACTTTGAGAAAGCTTGTCCATTAAATTGACCAGGTTGGTTGATGTAATTCGCTCACACTGCCCTTAATAAATTTCCACACTTTCTTTGCAACTTTTTTAGCGTTGTTCTGGTTATCGCTTCTGTTGATGCTGTTGTTCTAATTACAATAAGACTTCAAAGTATACAGTTTACTTAGTATCCTGTGGATGATTGTTGTTGGAGTGAAAACTGCTATTGGCTTGAATGCTGTTTTCAATGGCCAGCATTAACCGCTATTGGAGTACCTTTATAATCACACACTCTTGACATTATATGTTAATGCTCCTGGCAAGATCATTGGACTTCATATGTTATTGTTTTTGGCTCGGCTATTTTAAGAAACCAAAGATAATTATAGGAGAGATGATTTGTACGTAAATTTTGATTGCACACTTAATCGTATCAAAGACCAAAAGGAGCTTTAAACCAGCACTGACGAGTGGTGGAGGTGATGGTGCTGGCTGTAAAGGAAGAGGGTGCAATGGGTGGCGGCTAATGGTGGTTGTGGGAGAGGTGACGACGATAGCAACTGGGAGGTGGTGATAAGACACAATGCCGCTTGGAGATATTTGTCCATTTAACCTATTTAAAGTTAGCAATTTTATAGCACTAAATCAAATTGATTTCGTGTACCATTGAAGTAAATCTACAACAAGGTCTGATTCTAATATATATCTATATTGGCTCGTGTAATTTTAGCACACCTAAATGTTGACCCGTTGTATGATTTTAATATACCTAATTTGACTCGTGTAATCTCAGTAGACCTATAGTAACCTATAACTTTTTATTTTTTATGTTACGTAAATCTACTAATTCTTGATAAATGGTCATAATCACCCTGTGTACAACAAAGTTACATACCCACATACTCTTGACCTGAAATAGGGCAACTTAAACCGAAATACCTTTGGCATATTAAATATAGACTCGTATTTTAAAGCATAGACAATATGATAAAATAAGAAAATAATTATAAATGTGTGATAAATCTATATAGATAAGTTTGATGGAAATATGTTTTTATTTTGATAACATCTGAACTTTTTTACCCTAAAAATGTAACTAAAAACAAGTACACAACAGTTGCCAACATTTTGTAATATTTCTAATAGCTAAAACCTCGTAAGGCACTCTGCTCAAGAATTATTTTCTGAATATTTTTCACTCTGTTTTACAAACTTTGCTATCTTAATAACAATTTACAAGTAAATTTATTTTGACCCGTTATACTGTGCATCTATTTTGCAACAACAATACCACCAGAAATGATTATGCAACTTGAGACACTAGTAAAAACATATGCAAACGTTTATCTTCTTTTCTTAATTTTCGCTGAGGGATGCTCCACTTATAACTTAGTTCGAGCCTGAACTCGACCTACCTACAGCTAAGAGAGTAACTTCCAGTCGTCGGATGATTGTAACTGAATGAAAATCACTAAAAAGCTACTAAATGATTATAACTATAAGTGAAACAATTCTCACATCCATCACTCACAAAACTGCAATGACAATTTCCCTCTTTAACCACAAAACTATTTAAGCACGATGAATGTTGAGCGCACATAACAAACAATCAAGAATTTGAGCGTATAACCCGAGGGGTCATTCCATAAACAAGCCTAACTTTTAGTCACACTTCATTTTGGCAATTGAATATAACAATAAAGAATGCAAATGGATCCACACAACATAAATATTGTCATTTTAATCATGCATACCCAGCATATATTATACAATATGAAAGTTTAGATAGGTGATTAATAACTTTTCATTCAAATAGACAAATATAAAAGCAGGGAAGATAACAAGATTAAGCAGCAGATATCATACATACAAAAGTGCAGTTGTTCCGACCAAGTCACTGTATCCTTTTATAAACTTATTCCTGCAAAAATCATATTTATAAAAATCAATGGCATAACATTGAATGATAGTGTATTATGAAATACCTGAGGGTTTATGCTACTAGCAGCAAAGTCCGACAGCATGGAGTCCGGCATGGGATTTTGTGATCTAGTCTCCATAGTCAGCATCTTCAAGGATATCTTCCGTAAATAATCAGACTGCAAACCAAACAAATTACATGATTTTAGGTCCCAAATTACATTACCGTATATAACAACAATATCACTTCCTTGTCTTATTTTGGAGTGCATCGTTCTTTATCTGTACAAAAAGACTTGCAAAATCCTCATTTCACAAAAAAAAGATCAACAACTTCAAACTATTAATATAATATAAAGAACAAATCGACACAACAAACCTGGCTTGTGGCGGCGGTATAGTTCTTCTCTTCAAACCTCACAGCTATTTTCTTAAGCTCCTGTAGTCCCTCGTCTCCAGAGAATGGAAGATGCCTCTTCAAGGTATCCATTCTACACAAGATCAACACATGTAAGTCAAATTAATGCAAAGATTTAGCAGAAATTGCATAAAGAAACCATCATTTTCCAAATTTAAACCAAGCAATTGACACATAAACAACTCGGCATAACCAAATTTTATATCACAAAAAAGCAAGAAACTTAAGAACATAAGTACATACATCTTGTTCACGATCCTTTCTCGTGAATCCGCTGACATTTGAGCCCTCCAATCACCAACATCACCATTTGCAGCCTGAGTAGAACTCCCATTACCAGTATCCATCATCTATTTGATGATTGATTTCAACCCTATCCTGCAGTCCAAAATGAAACTATTACAAGACAAATTAATAATAAAGTATGTTGCTTTGATCATCTTAAGCATATACCAACATAAAAATGAAAACTTGTAACCAACTCTCTCCAACAAACTAGGGTTTTCAAATTTGATGGGATTTTTTACATCTCATCTCCTACCATCATCTAATTCAAGCATCTTTACCATGTTTTTCATGAACAATCTCCTCACTGTGTTACAATAACCATAGCCCTAAAGATTGAAATCAAAATCATATTAAATTTGCAATTGAAGATTCAAAACATCAAGAAGGTGGTTTTATGATTGTGTAAAAAGTGATACATACCGGTGATACAGATGCCCAATTAGAGTTTTGGTAGCAACAGCACTTAGTGTTCGTCTCTTAACAAAACACAAAACTACAAGTGTTCAAAAGTAAATTATCAAAAGTGAAAGATATTGGACGAATTTGCGTGTAATTGGGGGCGATCAAGATTGGAAGAATCAACTAGTGTTCAACTTTTAACATTAATAGCATATATTCTTTTGTAAACCTTTTTTATTGTATATTTATCCAACTCAAAATGGAAATCGCATTTATCCTCTTTCATAATTTATTTTATTATATGTTTACCCGACTAATAACTAGATCGGTAGTTTTATCCCCTTCAAATTTACTCATTTTGATTTTTGATTAAAAATAAATCATATGATGACTAACACGTGATTATTTGTGATTGTTTTTTGTCATTATTTTTTTGGTTATGTATGAATTAAAAGTTTGATATCTGTGTTGTATTTTAATATTGTTACTACAAAAGCTTAATCAAGAAGAATAGACTCAATATAGACAAATGAATCTATTAAAAAAAGCAAATAAAGGAAAAAATATTTTTAGGAAACTGAAAACATTCATTAACAAAACATGATTAAAAAACAAAAAAAATAAAAAGAAAAGAAAATTAGCTAGTAATGGGTGTATATGAAAATTAAAATATCTTACTACTCTAATAAAAAAGTAACTTGAGATGACACGTGCCAGCATCACAATTATCCTCATCAAAATTTTCCCGTCTCTTTCTTCTATTAATTAATTATCTTAATTACTAATAATATTATTTAACACTCTTTTAGATTTAATAAATTAAAAAAGAAATCTATTTATTCATTTTATTTTTAAATAACTAAATTTTTTATACAATAATAATTTTTTCTAAAACATAAAACTTTTTTAAAAATACAAAATATTTTAAAATTGGTATTTTTAAAATTCAATTATCTAAAACAAAAAGTAATTAAATTTGGGAGTTATAATAAGAAAATTTTTAAAAATGACATTTTTATACGGATAGTTTTAGAACAAAATGTTTATTTTTTTTTTGGGAAAAAATTTAAAAACAAAATTTTTAAAAGTTGATATTACTATTTTATCATTTGTAGTCATTTCCCATATGTAGTTTTAGTCATATCATATATTAGAATACCATTTTATTATTAATAAATTTTATTATATTAATATTTTATTTATTTAACCCGTGTAATACACAGATTTATTAAAGCTTTGGTAAAGACAAGGTAACATTGTCAATCTATAAATTATTTTTAATAAAATAAATCAATGAGTAAATTTGAAATTTTTTTTGTTAAGGAGTGGATATATGTAATTTTTATTGTGAACTAGGTAAAAACTTTTAAAAATTATTTAAGAAACATATTTGAAACCGGAGTTTTTTCTAAAAATGTGTTGGTAGAGAAAATATTTATCAAAATTGATGATTAGAAAATTATTTACCAAAATGGATGTTTTCTCCTTTTCTTTAATTTTAACTAGTCTACCATAATTTATATTTACCAAAGTCTTTTTATTTTTTCAATAACCGATTATACTGTCATTTCTTAAAAAAAGTCTTATTTCAAATGTACACTTTCTAAAATTAATTATACGATCTCTACTAATACATTAGCTTTTCTTGAAGTAATTGTTTACTTAAAAGGTTATTACGAATATAATAATTTCCTTCATTTTATAATTAGTTAACCTTGTATAGATAATTAGTCTTGAGATACTAAGATTAATAGAATCGATGCTCATCTTGCTAAAATAATAAATCTTGATATTATTAAATTCTATAAGATATTTATGAACTGAGTCGTTACAACGAAAGGAATATTCACGACGTCTAAAACATTTATAAAAAATCTTTCACGGCAGTTAGGACATAAACAAAAACAACATTGCTGATCACTTTTTACGATAGAGGACATACCGTATTTGTGACAGGAAAGCAAACTTTCCATTTAGGTTCGTAAATGAGTTGATCGAACCAAGTCCACTCGTTTATTTTAATGAGCTGAAATGGTGGCTCAAGCTCTCGGCTTGTTTGCAAAATAACTTGAGCTGAGCCGGCTCACATCCTAAATTGTTTATTAAAAAAAGATTAATTTTGTTGCTCATATATAAAAAACAAAAACAATATTTTATTCGATGTTAATAGCCAGTGAATTTCTGAAAACTATATATTTCTTTTTATTAATTTTAATTTTTTGTCTTTCAGATTCTCAAATATTTAGCAATGGATTTTGCAAAAATTTACAAAAATCATCAATGAGAAAGTTACAGAACTAAATAATTTGCATTTATTTTTCTAAGTCACTTATTTCCGAAAATACTAATATATTTAATGTAGATCGTGAATTACATTTGCGACGTAAAAAGAATTAAGTTGGGAAAAATATAATATGGGGATTGAACAAAAAAATAAAAAGAAAAGAATTATAGTAGATCATATAAAAATAAAAAAGTAAAAGAAAAACACCTATTTGGTAAATATTTTCAAATCGCTCATCATGGTAAATATTTTTTCTACCAACGTCTTTTTGTGAAAAAACTCTTTGAAACTATTTCCAATAAATTATATTTTTTAAAATAATAATTCCTCAAATTAATTGAAAATGTTAAAAACAGTGAATCACAATTTTAAATTTTTTAACGTATAATGCTCATTTTGTTTCAATATTTGCGTCAAAATATAAATGGCAAGATATTACTTCAAAGTTAGTTAAGATATTTTAAAATGTATATAAATATGTAACTTTTATTGTCACAAAAACATATGTTCAAATCTTAGATGAAACTTAAGTGAACATTAAAAAGACAACCTAAAAAAATATCAAGTGACTGGTATGAATTAGGGTATCAAGACTAGCAAGGATAGAACATTAAAAACAACTTAAGAGTTAACAGTTATAAAAGGCATTTGTAGCTAACAAAAGTAATGTTTAGATTATTTATTTTGTTACATTATGTAACATTTAAACCACTTATGACTAAATACTTGTAATCTGCAACGGTATTAGTGACGTCAACCTTAGTCGGGTTGGAATGTTACAGAAATAACCATATGTCTTGCAAGGTAGCATAACTTTAAAAAAATTAAAGATTAAGTTGCACTCATATGCAAAGGAAGTGCTTGTCATTGCTGCTGGGGAGCCATTGGTGTCTGCCTATTTGAATTGACGATATTAATAATATGTATCTCGTAAGAATCCACCTTGTTTTTATAATTAGCTGGTATTTCATGCTTAGGGGTTTGCAAGAATTGAATGTAATGCTCCAACGTAATCTCAAATGCTTTCAACTTCTCATGTCGCTCGTTTTTTTGTTGTTGAGAAAGAGAATCATACTCTATAACAAAAGTTAAGAGATTAATCATCGCCTTTGGTTGTATGCGTTTGCATGATAATATGATTTGACAAGTTTTTAAACCGAAAAGATTTCAACTTTTAATATGAACTGCTCACTCACCTGTTGCAGTTTGGAAAGAAATCTCTGATGAATGCTATTCAAATCTTGTAGATACGAATCTTTCATATCTTTTATCTGTAGTCGGAATAAATAAAACCAGGTCATGTTAGCTTTTTAATCTATGGAGAACATCAGTAAAAATACATATGTCCCTTTTAGTTGCTTAATGTTATTCAAGTAAACAAACAAGCATGGCCAGTAAAAATCCTAGATAATAGATTAATAGTAGGGTTTGAGGAAGATGAGATGAGAACAAACCTTACCTCTATCCCACTAAATAAAAAGTACAAAAGAGGTTACTCTCAAGGAGATCTTTGGCTAAGAAAAACATTTTCTTTCTTTGTATTTTTTATTTTATTGTTACAAAAACCTAGTATAAACAAAAGAATAGCAACACAATTTACATACACTCTGTACATGTAATTGATATCTTAACAGCAATGATTTTTTACTCAAAATATGTGAACTTTGGGTTAGGATAATGGTGATGATTTGTTTAACTCAAAAGGAAATTGTGATGTAAGATAACATAAGTACCTTTTGATACACTTCCTCTTGCCATTCTCCGTCATTTGTATTGCCCATTGAATATAACGCTACCGAGGGGTTTACACTATTAACAACAGAGTTTGAATGCATGGAGTATAACATTGGATATTGTGATCCAGTCTCCATAGTCATTAGCTTTAAGGATATCTTTCGTAAATAATCAGACTGCGCGCAAACCATATAAACTACACTTCTTAGGTCCCACAATGACAAACATGATATTACATTTATACTTTTTGACCATATGTGCAGAAAGACTAGCAAAATCTTCACTCCACAAAAGAAACAAACAAACAACAAAAACTTGAAAACTATTTATATAATATGAAAAACAAAACAAACCTGGCTTGTGGCAATAGTATAAATCTTGTCTTCATACCTTTCAGCTATTTTCTTATGTTCCTCATTCCCAGAAAACAGAAGATGTCTCTTCAAGCAATCCACTCTACCCAAGGTCAATACATATCAGTCAAAATAGTTCAGCCTTTAGCAGAAAATTTCAGGAGGAAAACATCATTTTCCAAATTATAAACATGTAAAGCACCAGTAACACCTAGCAAATGACACTCAAGTATCTTAACATAGCCAAATCTTTATTTAGAGCATAAGATATTAAAAATTAAAAGATTAATATAAGTACATACATTATGTTCACAGCCCTTTCTCGTGCATCCGCTTGAATTTGAGCCCTCCAATTACCGGATTCCACGGAGGGGTTAGCGTCACCAGCAACACCACTCGTACCCTGAATAGGCCTCAAATTCAAGAGATACAGGTCCTTCATAGCTTCTATCTGTAATTAAAAGAAAAAAATTCAAGTTCATACAGTCTTTAATTGGGAAGTGATTAATATTCCCACACACTTCATCAAACACATTAGCATAAATACATTATTTTCCTTAGGCCTGTAAATGAACCGAACGAACACGAATACCAGCATGTACGTGTTCGCATTTAACTTTTACCGAACACGAACACGAACGCATAATCAAACACGATTTTATGTTCATGTTTGTTCATTAAGAAAATAAAAATGTTCGTTTTTTGTTCATGTTTGTTCGTTAAAAAGCTGAATAATACTTCACGAACATAAACGAACAAAAATGAACAATAATAAACGAACATAAATAAACAAACATAGTTGAGCAAACATAAACGAACAACAAAAAAAATACTTAAATGATCATTTTGGAATTTTAGGTGTATTCGTGGAAATTGAAATCTCACTAAACTTATAGATTTCTAGTATACATAATACACTCATGTTTCAAATATTAACACATAGTACCTTTTTATTAATATATTAATAAACGAACATAAACGAACGTAAATGAAGGAACATAAATGAACATATATTAACGAACATAAACGAACGTTCATGAACGTAAACGAACAAACAAAACATGTGTTCATGTTTGTTCCTTTAATTAAACGAACCCAAATTTTTTGCTCATGTTCGTTCATTACCTAAATAAACGAACTTCTTGCCAAACAGTTCATGTACGTTTGGTTCATTTACAGGCCTAAATTTCCCCTTTAGTTGCTTACTATTTTTCGTCATAACGCCAATGCTGAACAGTATTACGGCAAGATTTGTTTAAGTCAAAAGAATATTGTGAGTCAGGTGATTTCACTGCTTTAAAAGAAATGTAAGATAATATACACCACCTTTTGATACACTTCCTCTCGCCAATCTCCGCCAATTGAATAGCCGGTCTCAACCATCGGATCAAATGGTACCGAGGGGTTTACACTATTAGCTGTAGAATCTGACTGCATTGGGTCTAACATTAGACTTTGTAATCTAGTCTCCAAGGTCAGTGACATGAAGCACGTCTCCCGTGAATATTCAGACTGCAAACCAAATAAATAACATGATTTAGGTCCAGCAATATCTTATCTTATGGTGTAAGACAAACATGATATCACTTAGTCACCCTAGAGAATTGCAGATCATTCCACAAAAGCAAAAGGTCAACAACAAAAAACTATCTAATTATTTGAATAATATAAAAAGAACACAACAAACCTGGGTTGTAACAGCAGTATAAATCTCCTCTTCAACCCTCTCAGCTATTTTCTTAAGTCTCTCATATCCAGAAAGTGGAAGATGCCTATTCAAGGTATCCATTCTACACAAGATCAACATACGCCAGTGCAAATATTTAGCGCAAATTTCAGGTGGAAAAACATCATTCTACCAACAGAAAAACAAAGAGCACAAGAAAATAAGAACTAAAAAGTGTAACATAAGCGGATACATCTCATTCACAATCCTTTGCCTTTGCAGTTGAATCCTATAATCATCAGATTCCATGGTGGGTTCACCAGCAGTATCACTTACACCCTCAGTAGGCCTCCAATTACTCATATCCATCTTCTATTTGATGATTATTTTCAACCCTATTGTGACAGCCTAAGATGAAATCATTAGAACATAAGAGTTAACAAAAATGAATGCTACTCTTATCATTTTCAGATATAAATTTAAGACATTTTAAGAATATAGTAACGCATATATGAAATTTCCATTCTTTTTGACAGATAAACAACACATACTCTGTATTCTACACCTGCTCAATTCCTAAAATCATTACGCCTATAACTGTTAGTTTGCTTGTTGTAAGAAATGCTTTAAACCAATCAAAATCATCACTAGTTATAACATCACATCACATCAAAGCAACTGCAACTGTTCGTTGTTGTCACTCCGTCTCAGAAACATAGTTTGATTGTAATGGGGTTGATGGAAGAATGAACCCGCATTTATAACGAAATGCTTTAGTTATAAACGCTTACAATATTAAATGATTTTTTCTATTGTTTTTCCTCTTACTATCCGTCTTTTTGGTTTCGAGCGTTTTGTATTTAGAATTCTACCAAGTACTATGTTAAACTCTCATGTATTACGAGGTTGAAGATTTATAATAATAGCATATGTGTGTTGACGGACTCTTGTGAACAATAGCTAACTAAAACTAGTTTTATTAATTATAAACCCTAAGTACAACCCTTGAAGACGCGCGTCTCAAGAACCCTTCCATATCAAATAGAAAACAAATTCATGGGGCTCCAGAGGTGTGTCGTGATGTGCCAGGTGTCAATGGAGAGTAACGTTAAAGGGAGAGAGCAAGACGGAATATCTTTTGATTTAGGGTTTCAGGTGATTTGGATTTGGATGAGTGAATAACAGGTCATGATACATAGGTAAATGGGTCTAGGCAGGGGAACTTTTGAGAAGTGAAATGTGATGATGACAAGTGTCCAATCTTGAATCATTGATATGCAGTCATATAGGATGTAAATTGTGATAATTTTATCCTAGAAAATTCAAATGTTATTATTTAAAAAGAGTTATTGAATATGCTCGTGGTCTTACGGCCTAGTGGTCATTAGAATTCATGTTCTCATAATCAAATGAAAAAGAACTTTTGACTTGTTATGTAAACAATTCATGTCCTCATACTCAAATCTTGTGAAAATCTACAATTTTGTCACCTTTTGTAGTTGATATAAATTTGTTGTTTACTTCCCGATAATAATTAGAAAGCTATACAGTAGAAGAAAAGGTGCAACAATTAATATATTAACAATATATTAAAGAATCACGGAGTCCAAGAATGTCACAAAAGCAGCATAAACATATTTCAATAAAATCTAATGATTGAATTTATACTATCATATCCTACAAAAGTTTGTGATAAATGACGGTTTTATTATAGGATATGAAAGTTCAGATAAGTTTTTGTTGAAATATGTAAATGTAAAGCATGGAAGACAACAACTCTACTTGTTAGCAGGGTTCCAAGGAAGATAACAAGATTAAGCAGAAGTTGAGTTGTTCTTCAACGTTTCACACTACCGTGTTTAGAGCTGTAGGTACCACCGTCACTTTGATGAGCATACATTGCGACAAAAGCGCTCGCACAAAAATATATTATAATTTTCCTATACAAATTGATAAATGATAGAATTCAAAATATCTATGCTATATCTTCTCTGTATTTATAAAGGACTAAACATAACTTGTTTATGTATCACTATGAAATGCATTAACATAAGTACAGTTGTTGTCTTCCACGGAAGATACTTGTTAGCAGGGTTCCAAGAAAGCGTAAAGTATGAAAACAAGTTAGAGTTTAGTGTCTTAACGACCAATTAAGAATAACTAATAAATAGAACTAAAAGAATGAGGTTTTTATTTCGAACGCATTTTGTTTATAAAAAAATTCTCGGCAAGACTGAGAATTTCAGACGATTGCAATATGTCCCTGCTCATGTAAACATATTTATTGTCGACTAGATGGAATTACACTTGTATTTAAGTACAAGTGGTCACGAGATTTGCTATGACCTCTTGCCATTGCAGGGTTATTGATGTTTTTGTTTCACCAAAGATAACTTCGGTTGGTTAATCTGATCAGTTCATCCATCATCAGCAAGCTCCAACCTGATCAGTTCATCCATCATCAGCAAGCATCTCGTAATGACAATCCTTCATGTCTTTGCAAGTAATATTAAAAAGAAATGTTACTTAGACGATGTTCTCTACTCTCCCTCCTAATTTACGTACATAGTGTAAAAACTGATGTTTACCATTATCCAAAGAAATGAAACCCCCTAACGGCCTAACCTCATATAGAGAGAGATTTGTTTTAAGGAATGAAATAAAAATTTTGGTTTGATGTGTCACGACGAGTTTGACATAAAAAACTACAACAAAATGTACTTGAACACGACATAAATATCATAATTTTCAGGACATGACAACCACTAAAAATGCAAAACAAAATTCCGAACTCAAATAAAAAAAGCAAATGTACCGACTAAAGTCTATAAACATATACGACGGTATTATCATACAACATGGATGTTTAGATAAGTTTCTGTTGAAATATGTAAATGTAACAGCATGGAATACAACAACGACACTTGTTGCAGGGTTCCAAGGAAGATGACACTATTAAGCGGCACTTAAGCAGTTCTCCCAGGTACCATATTTAGAGCTGAAGGTACCACCGCCACTTTGCTGAGCATATTCTGCAATAACAGCACGCGCGCAAACATCCCAAATTCTCGCAATTTCTTTAAGTGACATCGGTTGCGAAAGGCTTCTTAGAGAGATACTGAATCTTGATTTAGTTTTTGTTGAAAGATCCTCAAATTCTTTACTGTAAAGAAAAAGCAAACCAAGCATGTCAAAAGACAAATATATATAATAAATTTTAAAGTGAAATGACTTGATGTTAAAAAGTGAAATGCATCCCATAAAAATTGCCTATATTTTCTTTAGTTTTAACTGCAAAGCTTGTACATTACAGTTATTTTTGCGCCAAATGACTAAAACGCCCTTTACTATTGACGAACGGGAAATATCCTGGGTGACAATGTAACATCATTATTGATGTTGAAGACCAAGAATTGGGGTTAACATAGGTCAATTACGACACAAAATCGAACCTAAAAACAAATTTTCGGTCATTAAGAAATGAAAACAGATTGGATTTGCTTAAGGTTGGCTCAATTTTTTGGTTAAACAGATTTGACACATATTTTGGGCTTGAGACAACAGTGGGCAAGCTAGTTGTTTTTGGCTCTAGAGCGTAGTCAAATTATTAGCAAAAAAAGGCCCAACAAGGAACTAACTGTAATATATACATGTGAATTATTGGTCCAACAGCTTTTTTCTATTAGGTATCTTTACGCAGCGGAAATAAACACAAAACACACGTACGCACACGAAAGCAATAAGAACACGAGAATTTATAGTGGTTCGGTCAAGATGACCTACGTCCACTCTCTGCAACTAGGTATTTTATTAAGCTCAAGGGACAAGATTACAATACAATAACATGCTCTATATATAGAGATAATTAGGGTTTTAAGAAGCTTCAATGGGCCAGGCCCATAACTCCATCCAAAAGCCCAAAAGGCCTTCACACCACAACAATCTCCCACTTGAAGGCCTAGCGAATACTCCAGCTAGCCATCTAAGTATAAAGCAACCCTGTCATCCAGTATTATCAGTAATCTTCATGTAACAGAAATCCTCCAAGCTTCAAATTCCAAAGAACAAGCTAAGATTTCAATCCAAATCCCCTAGTTGCAGAGGCCCCTTTCATCAATTACTTGAAAAGGCCCGTTGAAGCTCCCCCGAGCTCCAACCCAGTCGTGGCAAATTCCACCAACGACCCATCCTCTGTCTCAACTGGTTTACACGATCCACCAGATTCAGAGATACACCGAGAACCACTAACACTCTCCAAATTCAGCAAACAATCACCAGGAGAGAATTTTCCAGTCTTAGTCTTCAAAACCCAACGATTCTTCTTGACTGTACCCGGAACATGCACCATGCTCCCACTGTCACAAAATCCTCTGACTGGTTTAGACTTCTGACCTCATTCAACTACAATCTCTGCTCCAGACTTCATGTTTGCAAAATGAACTCTTTTAGCAGCAGATTTAGCGAACCCGACTTTGACTTGCTTAACCGGGTTGATCAGTCCCTCAGCAGGTACCTCCACCATGTACAATGACCCATGCTTATCACCACGAGCAATCACCCGGTTTCCATTGATTACCCTCCATTTACCATCACCAAACCTGACTTCCAGTCCTTGTTCATCCGGTTTACTAACAGAAATTAATTTCTTCTTCAAACCCGGAATCACCTCGACATTTTTCAGGTTCCATGTAGCTCCTAATGGAGTCACCAAATCAATATCACCCATGCCCATTACATCAAGCATTCTGCCATCAGCGAGACGACCTTCCCAAAATCGCCTGTTTTCAGATTCACCATCATTTCACCGCTGTGTACGGCGTGAAACGAAGAACCAGAATCCATGATCCAAGATTCCACACTGTTTTCAGCCTCAAGAATTAACATGTCACCATCATTGACATCCTCAGCAGCAGTGTTTAGACCTTTCTTTAGACATTGACTCTTAACATGTCCATCCTCATTGCAGTTCCAGCACCTCAAATTTTTCCGAGTCCGAGTTGAACTCTTTCCCCGACTCCCACTGCCTCGGCTATTTTCCCTTCCCCTGGCAACATGTAACATCTCAGAAGATGATCCAACATTTGCACTTTTTAGACTTGTGTCTTCACCTATCACAATGTCTCGGATCTTTTCAAATGTTATTTCGTTAGCCCCCATAGAATTTGTAACAGCAGTTACAGTCCCGGACCAACTATCAGGCAGTGAAGTTAGCAACACCAGAGCTCGAGTCTCATTATCGAATTTTATTCCCACTTATTCTAATCTTGTAAGAATAGACATCAGATCATTAATGTGAGAGGTGACTGAGCTTCCCTCTTTTATTCTCGTCATGAACAGTTCCCTCATCAAGAACACCTTGTTAGCAGCAGACGGCTTTTCATACATATTTGACAGAGCCAACATCATACCACTTGCAGTGGTTTCTTTCAAGATGTTAAAAGCAACACTCTTCGTCAAAGATAACATAATAACCGCTCTAGTTTTCTTGTCCTTGGAATTCCAAACTGCTTCTTCAGCTTTCTCCATACTCTCCGGTTTCTTTTCCAGTACCATATCCAAATCCTTTTGACACAGTAATGCTTCTATTTGTATTTTCCACCAACCAAAATCAGTGCCATTGAACTTTTCGATCACAGTCTTCCCGTCTTCAGCCATAATAGCAAAACAGAGAAAACCAAAAGAAACAGGCACGCTGAACAATTGATAACCAGTCAACAAAAGGATAGACAAAACCAGATCCGGTACTTCCAACCAAAACCCTAAGCGGCGGCGCAGAAACCCTAGGTGACGATGGCGACGGCAGAAACCCTAAGAGGCGGCGCAGAACCCTAGGCGGCGGCGGCTGCGAAAACCCTAGGTACACGGCGGCGTGTTTCTAACGAAATCTTCAAACAGTAATCAAGAGCCTGATGCTTTGATACCAGTTGTTATGTATCTTTACGCAGCGGAAATAAACACAAAACACACGTACACACACGAAAGCAATAAGAACATGAGAATTTATAGTGGTTAGGTCAAGATGACTTACGCCCACTCTCTGCAACTAGGTATTTTATTAAGCTCAAGGGACAAGATTACAATACAATGACATGCTCTATATATAGAGATAATTAGGGTTTTAAGAAGCTTCAATGGGCCAGGCCCATAACTCCATCCAAAAGCCCAAAAGGCCTTCACACCTCAACATTTTCAACCCAGTAAAACATGCTACCCAAAAATAAAATAAAAAATGGGAACTACATAATGTTAAAATGGGGCTGTTCAGTTAATACGGCTACCATATAAAACCAAAACCGAACCGAACACTGTGGGTTCTTTAGTTAAAAAGAAAAAAACAAAACAGAACCATTGGTTGATTACATGGGTGGGGTTTTTGGGTCAGTTAATTAAATTTGGCTTTGATTAATTTTTCATCAAGAAAAAACTGCAACAGATAAGACAAGTTCTCCAAATTTACCTTATCCTACTACTATAAGAAGAATCACCAGTCAAATCAATTTGAGTAATTTAGTTGCACAAAATTTTCATAGCCATAGTTAAAAAAAGGTATTTTTTTCTAGGTTATAGAAAGAGCAACAGACACAACATGCTTCAAAAAGATAAAAATAACTAACGATTAAAATTTTTTATCACCTGACTTCAGCGGGGAACTTATCCAAGAGCATCGGGGAGCAATTTGGATAATTAGCAGGAACAAGCAGCCTTAATGGTTGGATAGGTGACTATACATTAAATGAGAGAAAATCAGCCTGTGACATGAAAAAGCTACATGGTATATATCCAAGCATAATATATGAATGTATAATTAATTACACACCATTTGTGCTGAAGCATATTGTGACTTCAAGTTCGGACCAAGAGCAACAGCACTGAAGGAGCATTTTACCACAATGCCGTCACCACCTTCTGAAGCGGCAGAGGCTACAGCGGGATCAACATCTTCCTCACTAACAGCTACCACAGTATCAATCAGTCCCCGGTTTATGTCCTTTATTTCTTCCAGAAGAGCATGATTAGTCTGTGTAACACAAAAAAGAACTTCAACTCTAGCTTCATTTATCACGTAAACAATTAAAATATCATAAAGGATAAAAGATACATACAAATACCGCCTGCTTCTTAATTAAAAACTTATATAACATATCCTAAAAAATATACATAGTAATTACGCTGAGTATTTACTGAAAATTTTGAATAATTAATATCAGATAAGAAGGAATAAAACCATGAGGTCATCTTAGTTGCTTTGTAGCCTCCATGTATCAAGAAGAGGAAAAAAAATACAAAAGTTATTAAAAAACATAGCACCTCAGTACGGGGCCTTTTGATCGCAGAGGATGCAGTTGAATCCAATTCTGAAGTCTCAGAAACATTCAATTGCTTAAAGCTATCATTTACACTGCCCGCAGATGATACAACATTTAATGGCATTGCACTAGTAAACCGTTTCATCTTCCTGATGCCATTTGTTCCATCTTGACTGACAAAATTTCTTGCCTGAAGACGACATTTTGTCATCGCAACCAAATCCTCACCAACTGCGGCTCTTGAACCGTTACCTGGTGCTGACCCTGCAATCCTATCAATCATACTGACAACTGAACCAATGTCACTAACGGAAGCACTCAAAGCTGTAGGCGAAATCGATTTTACCTAAAAAGATATTAACAAGATGTTAGTCTTAAAGTTGTACGTTACGCCAATTGCCAGAAGCATCTATAACACACATCTTGGTGCCAATTTCAACACATTATCTTACAAATGGATCAGTTTTGGTTGTGCTTTTATCTTAAATGAGTCAAATTATAAATTTAGCTACAGGGAGAATGAGATGAAAGAGTTAAAGTCTGTTTTATTGCATTAAGCATTTCAAAACGTTTTAAAATAATATATACCAATATACCATTAATGTCATGATATTGTTTTTTAGACAAAAAAGCTAATTATTTTTAAAAAACTTTTGAATGGGAAAGTGTTTGCGAGCCAGTCCGACCCAGCCTGTCGATATGTAAAAAATATGGCATGTTTTGACCCATACCCAATTTGTTCTAACCTGAGTTAGTTCGATCCATGGTCATTATTTTTACATATAAAGTGTAGTCTAAAAACTGACGCTTAGGTGTGAATTGAAAACTGACAGCTTTGAGTAAACGTTCTAGAGGTTGTTCTGTGACAGTGGACTTTCCAGGTCCCATTGATGGCACAACACCATGGTTTCCATCAGTACTAGTGAACTCTGCAAGTAGAGGGGATGCAGATATTCCAGGTGTACCAATTTGATTAGGTAAGACGGAAGAAGATGGTTGTTGTTGATGTCCAATGTTCCCAACATTAGATAGTGAAGAAACACCATTTATTCTCTCAAACTCCCCTGGAAGAGGAGATGCAGACGAAGTTGAAGGAGAAGGTACAGTAAAAGGTGAGCTGGCAGATTTGAACATGTTTGACTCCATCTGAGGAGATGCGTGTTGAGACATCTGTGGAGAAGCGGCCGAAAGGAGTTGTGGTGAAAATGGAGCCCCTGGCTTTAATTGTTGATGATAAGCTGACCGCTGTGCGGCAGCTGCCGCTGCATGATGCTGCTGAAAACCACCTGGTTTCACATTCATCTGCTGTCTAAGTTTTATATCACCGCCGTCACTTATCTGAGGAAGCTGAGATAATTGATTTCCTGGCAACTGCTGCTTTGTTTGTTGATGAAATTGATGTTGTTGTTGCTGCTGTTGCATAAGTTGTTGTTTATGCAGATACTGTTGCTGCAATTGGCGTTGTTGAAATTGCTTCAGTTGCTGGCTTTGAAGTAGCTGTTCCTGCTGTTTGATATGCTGATGTTGAAGCATATTGGAGTTTGCCTGTAGTGACAATGGGTTTATGTTTACTTGTTGGGGCCCGCTCACTGTATTTTGTTGTAAAGAACCACTAGAGACCTGCTGTAAGGAATTCATAGTGTTATTCTGACCCGGGTCAAGATTAGAATTGGGCTGTATGGAATTCATCATATTCTGTTGAGCATTTGAACCCCCTGAAAGAGTGACGCCGGAATTTTGCTGCAAATTTCCCATATTATTTGGTTGCATTGGTGCCATGGACCCTTGTAAATTCATCTGATTTTCATGTGATTGAACCTGTGTCAACTGAGATTGCATATGTTGTGGAGGAAGTGTTTGTCCTTGCTGCTGCGGGGCTGCTGGTTTCCGCCTATTTGAATTGATGACATTAATAATCTGCTTTTCGTAAGTACCCAGCTTGTCTTTATAATTAGCTAATATTCCATGCTTAGGAATTTGTAAGAATTGCATGAAACGCTCCAACATATTTTTAAATACTTTCAGCTTCTCAAGTTGCTCGTTTTTTGGTTGCTGAGGAATAGAATCATGCTGGACAACAAAAAGTTTTCATTGAATTAAGAAACAAGAGATTGTCTTTGGCTGTATGCTTTTGCAAGATAACATATCATCTTTTGAATGCTTTTAAACTGAAAAAGATTTTCAACTTGATACGAAACACTAACTTACCTGCTGCAGTTTGGAAAGAATTTTCTGGTGCATGTCATTCAAATCTCCTAGATACAGGTCCTTCATAGCTTTAATCTGTATTTAAAATTTAAAAAAAAAATCCAGGTCTTAATCGTGACACTGACAATGCTATAAAAAGAGAACAATATTAACTTCAGGAACCTAGTACAAACAAGAGAATGGCAAAACAGGGATGATTACAAGCAACAACCTTGTAAACTCTTTAACACCTGAATGGCATTTTACCAGTAATGATTTTTTTACTCAAATAGATTTTATAGTTTAAAACCAATGCGAAGGAAAGCTAAGGTAAACTTTGGGTTACAACAATGGTATAATTTGTTCAACTCAAAAACAAATTTTGATGTCAGGTGTTTTCACTGCTTCAAAAGAAGTGCAATATAATTCACAGCACCTTTTGATACACTTCCTCTTGCCAATCTCCACCATTTGGATTGCCAGTCTGAGCCGTCGAATCTAATGATGCTACAAAATAGAGGTTACATACATTGGCTTACTGAAAATATACTTGAATATTTAAAATTAAATAATATATTATACAAAAAAATCAATCCTACTTGATGAAGCCTCTGGCATAGCTCTCTGTTGCTGAAATAGTTGTTTCTGCTGATCAATCACATTTTGCTGCTGAAAACCGCCTGTCGTTGGAAGCCTTTGTTGCATATCCCTTTGCAGCAGATTTGGCTGCTGTTGCATGCCCACCTGCTGCTGCTGCAACTGGCCAGACTGTGATTGCGTGTGTGGCATCACCTGCTGCTGTAACTGTGGTTGTGATTGTTGAACTTGTGTTGGCAACAAATTTGCTGAACTCTGCTGATTTTGTTGCAGAATTGGCATCTTATTAGATTGTAGCATTTGTTGCACTGAATGCTGATTGGCCTGCATGCTGGTGTTACCAGATTGATTTCCAAGCAACTGTTGCTGTTGACCAGATTGTTGCTGTTGCATGCCAGAAAGATTGTTATGTTGACCTATTAATTGTTGTTGTGGCTGCTGTAGAGTTGAAAGCTTATTTTGCTGGCCTATCAACCTTTGTTGTTGCTGCTGCATGTCAGAGTAGTTATTTTGTTGTCCTATAAGCTGGTTTTGTTGCATGTTTGTAGCATTTGGCTGTTGCCCCATTGGGTTCTGTTGTGTTGGTTGTACTTGCTGCTGAATTGGTTGTTGCTGTCTTGGTTGTCTCAGAACCGATTGTTGATGGTTCATTAACGGTTGTGATGACTGTGGTACTACAGGCTGTTGATTTTGAACAACTGTAGAGAGAGAGGATGTTTGCATCATTGTCGGTTGCATAACAGATTGTTGGGACGATTGCATATGACCTGGCTGTAGCATATTCTGTTGCTGCTGTTGCTGTTGCATCATTGAGGGTTGTTGCAGTTTCTGTTTTGCCATTTGATGCAACTGCTGTTGATAAAGATAATGTGAATTTTGAGTTTGTGGTTGTTGCTGTTGCGGTTGCGGTTGCTGTTGCGGTTGAGAAACAAGTTGTTGCCTTCCTGGAATTTGCCTTTGATTTGCAAAATTATTGTTCCCCATTGTATTTCCTACAGTATTTTGTTGAACGCTAGACATGTTCTGAATGTTCTGCAAGTTTGAATTTTGCCCAGCAACATTTGTCATGGTGGGTTGTTGTAAGCCATTGCCAGGTGGCAACGCAGATGATAAACTAGAAGAGCCTTGCAATCCAGTTGAACCAATGTTATTGTGCATGCCCTGTGACATCATTTGTTGTCCTTGTTGAATATTATTAGATGGCACAGGAATAGGAAGTTGTTGCCCTTGGTTGTTCACTTGCTGCATCACCTGAGAGCCTATCCATTGGAGAAACATCAAGTAATTTATTTACTATAATAGCATGGGAATAAACTTATTGCTACAAAAATCATATTTATAGAATTAATGGCATAAGACTGAACGATAGTATATTATAATATACCTGGATCTGAGGGGTTTACACTATTAGCGGTAGAGTTTGTCTGCATGGGGTCTGACATGGGATTTTGTGATCTAGTCTCCATTGTTAGCATCTTCAAGGAGATCTTCCGTAAATAATCAGACTGCAAACCAAATTAGTTACATTTTAGGCCCATGATACATTACTTAAATGACAAACATGATCTCACTTCCTTGTCTTATTTTGAAGTACTTGGATCATGGTACATAAATAAATCATCATTCCACATAAGGATAAAAAAAAGCAAAACTACTAAACTAACAGAACAAACCTGACTTGTGGCAGCAGTATAAATCTTCTCTTCAAACCTCACAGCTATTTTCTTAAGTTCCTGTAATCCCTCGTGTCCAGAGAATGGAAGATGCCTCTTTAAGGTATCCATTCTACACATGTCAGTCGAAATAATGCAAAAAAAATTAGCAGAAATTTCAGGAGTACATCTTTTCTAACTTCAAAGTGTAGAGAACCAGACACACCAAACAATATACGCTCAAGCCGGTCAGCATAACCAAAACTTTTAGAGCACAAAAAATTGGAAGATAAAAAGAACAGCATAAGTCCATACATCTTGTTCACAATCCTTTGTCGTGAATCTGCTTGCAGTTGAGACCTCCAATCACCAGATTCCATGGTGGGGTCACCAATGGTGCCACTTGCCCCCTGAGTAGGCCTCCAGTTTGTATCCATCTTCTATTTGATGATTGATTTATAATCCTGTTGTGCAAGTCTAAGGTGAAATTATTATAAGGCAAATTAATAAAGATGAATGCTACTTTTCTTGCATTACAATTAGCAACACAGGATTTTAGTACATGGACACTACAAGATAGCTAGCAAAGAATGGAACCTATTAAAACAATGTACTTTACTTGCAGAATGATATTATTTCTTGAATTTAAGTTGTCCAAATGTTTGGTACCCACACATAAAGAACTTGTTTTATCATTTTCAGTTCAGGTTTCAAGTAATCAAATCCTTCAACCAACAGAAAAAAAAATACAAACTTCAGATACTTGGACATCTTAAGCATATAGCAACAGAAAAAAAATGACATCTTCTAATTAGCGTTCTCCAAATAATTAGGTTTTGATGGAATTTTCTTCTCTGGCGTCTCCTACTATCTAAATTGATAACTCACCCCTAGTTGGTTTTATGAAATGGTTTCATCCAACCATAATCATCTAGGAGTTATGACATCCTTCTTTTTAGTGATCATCGTTCAACCAAAATAATCTAGTGGTTCAAATTAGGGCTATAGGTGCCAAAACCCCATTTTTTGTTGACTTTCTTATTACTACAAGAGTACAAGGCTAGTAGGTTTGTATTTGCAGAATATGACATCAAAATAGAACTTGATCAGTAAGTGGCTCGATTGATTATTTGGGACAACTTAACATCCTCTTATGATGTTTCCTTGAATTATTATGTCTACATTTGCATGTACATAAATGACTAACTGTATCGTGTATGTATGTCCATGTGCCATAAAAAGTTTTAAAAATCAAAATACCAAACCAAATAATCAGATAACCCATTTACTTCCAATTCACCTGGTTCCTAGCCTCTGAACTTCAAAACTGACTCACTCATCCCACGCTTCTTTAATTTTCAACTTGAAAATGGTTATGAATTGTAACCTGTGCAGACAAAAATGATTGCTATATAAATAGTAATAATGAATAACTGCAACTATTCTAACTTTGTTCTGTGAAAAACATTCTGCGAAACAAACGGCCCCTAACTTACTTCTTTTATGATTCTGTACCTCTAAAACCTCTAAACCTCCACTTTCATTACATAAAAAGTTGGTCACCAATGCAATAACGTTCTGCAACTACTCCTAAAATTGTTCACATAAAAATCCGTAAACCCTAAACTCAACACTACAGTACTTTCTACGCGTATGTACTTCTATGATCACGCAAACAGCAATTCAACAACGAAATAGCGTACATACCACACAGAAGCCCAATTCTGCAACTTAGGGTTTCGGTACCCCGCGCAATCGAACCAATTGAACCTACTCGTCGTCTCTCCAACTCTAACTAAACCAAAACCAAAACCAAAACAACAACTGCTCAAAACTAAACAATGATTGTGAGATATTCAACAGCATTCGTGGGATCGGTGCTAGAAAGAGTCAAGTGGCTTGAAGTTACCGTGAGACGGTCTCCGGTGACGGAGACTTGAAGGATGATCGGTGGTCCGATGAGACGGTGAACGGGAGGATGATCGGTGGAGTTGAATTTGGGTTGATTGAGCCACTGGTTCGAGGGTTTACGGTGCAGAAGAAGTGATACAGAGACGGTGTGTTGTTGCTTATGTGTGTATAAATGTATAATCGGTGTGTGATGAGTGAACAGATATCAGATGGTTTGTGGGTCACGGTTGGGTATAGTAATTGTTGCTTTTCTATATTTAGGGTCGATTATGCGAGTATAGATTTGGTTATCTGACTATATCATATAAACCATGTTTTATCAAGTTTGAATTAAGGTTCTGTAAAAAGGTTACTAGTAAGCTACAATTGAAAGAGACTTTAAAATTTACTTAAAACTCATTTTTTTATTTTTATTATCTCTTTTTGGGAATTATTTTTTCTTTTGTAATCTTTTAACACTTAATTCATTGATGTTTAAATCCAATACTTACAACAAAGAGACAAGTAAACGGGCGACAAGTTGCTCCGCAACCCCTTTTTAAATAGCGAAACCTAGCCTACTAAAAACAAAACCTTGGCCCTTAGGGGTCGAAACATTGCTATGGATGACCCGTTGAACCCGATTCTGGAAGTTCACAGTCTCCGGGGCTAAAAAACCAAAGGTATCAAAGGCCAATGGAATAAAAACATGTTGATTCTCAAAACAAGCTTTCTCATGTTTCGTGAGCTTGCATGATTCCGCCTTCAACGTCGTCTATCCCGCAACAAACCCATTATCCATGAGCCCAACCAAAGGAGATACCCCGGTAAGATCCACACAAGCGTGTTTCCCCCCTGCCCACCCAAATACAAGAACGTCAGCTGGGCGTAGAGTAAACCTCTCCTCTCGCAGATCCGTAAGAAAGTTCACGGGAGCCCCCTTTTTAGCTAAAATTCCTGCCCGGTGGAATCTACTTACTGCTACTACTTACTGCTACTGCTAAATCAATTTAAATTAATTTTTATCCAAAATATTTTTTTAAAATACATAGCCTCTATCAAATAAGTAGCCTTATATTAGCAATAAAAACTCATTTTATGATGGAGTATATTTAAAATGAATACATAGTCATGTTTAAACGCTTAACAATATTCTATGACTTCTTCATTTGTCGGAGTGCATGACATGATTATGTTCACAAGAAGTTAGTAAATCTAGGGTTTTGGGATTCTATTTCTAAATGGCATCTAAATTTTGTGTAGTGTTTTATATGTGTAATAATTAGACGAAGCTAGTCACTCTATTAATTTAGTTGGGCCTCCAATTCAAGACACGGTGCCTTCCTGGCTCCCGGCTCCCCTCAAGTTCGGTCAATTTAATAAAAAAGTGTTTATAGCGGCAATTGAAAAGGCAACTGAATCGACCGCAAATGATCGTAACTTCTTGCTTCTCTCTAACCTTTAGTCTTTCTTGCGACTTGGCAATCTTGATTGGGTGTGGTCCCCATTTTGTGATTTTGGCGACTTCTGTGATTCTGATTCCGAACATGCATGTGATTGTGTGAGTTATGCAAATTGTGATCGAAGGCTTCAATATTGTCATTCAGATTCGGATTTCCATCAAAGGTCATAACCTCAATTCTGACTTTAGTTCTCAAGGTCAACATCTTCAATTCTAATTTTAGATTCTAAATTATGAATTTCATTTTTAATTTTGTATAGTTTGTATGATTTTGTATTTGTTAATTAACCTGATTGATTTTGTATTTTTAGTCTAATTGTTAGCAATTACGCATGACATTAAAAGGTCTGACTGGATAAGAGTTAGCCTCTTAATGGCTCAGGGCGTTTTTAAAACTTACTCATAGAAAGGTTCCATGAACCATTAAAAGATGTCTTATAAAGGAACCAAATACATTGTAACTTTACCGGTTCAGAGGTAGTCATTTCATAAAATCTTTAAAAGCCTACAAAATAACCCATTAGTCAATCAATGTCTTCCCTATTTGTATCAACAATTAACTTGATTTTATATTTTTAGTCGATCAAAGACTTACGTAGTATTAACCTGATTGATTTTGGATGGTTTAATTTTTTGTTTGTTGGAATTGATTATTTGTTAATGCTTGACTTTTAATAGTTGAATTTTAATTTTCAACTCATACAATTACTTGTTTAGTGATTTAGTTTATTGTTTTTAGTTACCGACCCAAATAAAATGAATGTTTATAATGTTAACTTCGAAAATATACCCAATTTTTCTGGTTTCCTTAGGGTTACCAAAATCGTTAGATGTCCATGTGTAGTTGTATCATCATCTTTATATAAATTCTTGATCTTTTTATATTAAAGAAATTGGGTTTGAAAATTACATATCATTATGTCCTAATTTTTTGCAGGATTTTTACTTTGATAAGGTTATGCTCAAAATGAACACATGATTATGTTGTTTAAGCTGATGTTTTATTCGTGATTTGAAGTCAAATTAAATTCAAGTTTTGTTAATATTAAGTTATTAACTATAACTCTTGTTTGTAATTTCGTATATCTGTATAATAGAATAAAAGTATCTCTTTTATAAGATAGGTTGGGATAAAGGATGAGTTGGGAATGCTTTTAATGTTATCAAACATGTTTTAAACGGATAACTTTAACACCCTACCAACTATTTCCTCAAATTTACATTTGGAATTATTCTTAACTCTATAACTTAATTTTAACGCCATAGCTTTGTTATCAGAGATTTAACTTACCTAACACATTAACACCCTACCAACTATCTCCTCAAAATTACATGTTAGCAATAGATTGTTTTCATGACAAATGCCCATTAACTTTAGGGCACATTACAGCTGTATTATTGTTACTCCCGTTTACGCACTTCTGTTTCACATGCTATTAAAAGAAGTGCTGTTAAAGTATTATTAATGGAAGGCCTCTTGTTATATTCTAGGTGAAGGCCTCTTAAATTTAATCTAGACAAGTTTTTATATCTCTATCTTTTATACATACTATATATATAATACGACTCTTTAAACAAAATTATCATTTTACTCAAACTTTAAAACTCCTAATATAACTTTTTAATCATAAGGTACATGTGCTCTTTGCAATGTTAACTATGTTCTCCATATTTAATAAAAGGCAAATTAGATTTTAATAATCCAAACTAGAATGAGGTTATTCTACAAAGTGTATTTTTACTACAAAGTTTGAGAAAACACAATGAGACTAAAAAAGTCACAAAAAAATTATATCACACAATCTAAATCGAATTTCAAAAAAGTATTTCGGAGTCTCTGTTCCTCTCGTCGTCGTCTTTCAGAAAAAAAAATAAATAAATAAATAAAAAACCCATTGTGTCTTTTATGACACAATGACATCATTGTGTCTTTCGTAACGACACAATGACGTCATTGTGTCGTTCATAACGACACAATGACGTCATTGTGTCTTTCATAAATGACACAATAAAAAAACATTAATTTTTTTTTAATTTTTCGTTTATTTTTTTCTTAGTGAGGACGGCTAGGGGAATAAAAGCTCGGAATTACTTTTTAAAATTCGATTTAGATTGTGAGATATAATTTTTTGTGACTTTTTTTGACTCATTGTGTATTCTCACACTTTGTAGCAAAATTCGATACTAGATTTCAACCGTCCATACTGATTTTGACGTTCCATATCTAGCTCACCCAAGAACATCATCAGTGAAGAAACCCATCACTATGGGAAAACCAGTCAAGTTTTGTCAGTGTTTTAAGGCAGGTTGTAAAAGAGACTCGGTGAACCCTATCATATCTCGTGGCCCAACCGACTATGTATAACAAGTAGAGATAATAGTGACATTGTAGGTTTTCTTAATATTGTCATAATAGTTTTCTTTTTCGTCAAAGTAATCAAAACATAGTTTGTTTCATATAGAATTTTACACTTAAATCCTTTGGGTACTTTTTGAAACTAATCATAATATTATTTTTTTTCTCAAATTGACTGCCTACTCATTTTGTTATATTTTAATATTGATACCTACTCATTTTTTTCTTATTTTAAGTTTTACACTTAAACCCTCGACACAGCCAGTTTTACATCGACTGTGTAGAATAACAAAACAATACATAACTCCTATATAAGTAGTCATTTGCTTAAAGTTAAAAGATGAGTTATGTGTTCATGTACATGCCTTATTGTATGCTATTAAACATAAAACCAAATTGATAAAAGATTTTTTATGTTTTTGAATCGGGTGTACCAGCAATTCCCGATTAAGCGGTTGAATTGCCTGATCCAGTCTTATTTTTAAATAAACAACTAGCACAAAAACAGAAGGTTAACCAGAAATACAAAGTCTTATAAATTCTCATACTCCTGATGCACCACGCGGGTCTTTCACTTTAGTACTTATTTATTTGTTTAACACAATCATAATTTTTTATTTTTTTTTTAATTTTCTCTTATAAATCTTAAAATCTACTGTTTTGTATATTTAAGAATATATTGTTGCGACATAGTTATTTTACCTGCGTTTTGTTGTACATCATATAAAATCTAAATTTGTATTTTCTTGGTTTTATGAACATTAATATGTTTAACCGTTTGGGTTTTTCATTTTGACGTGTATGTTTGTATCTATGTTTTGATGTGAATTTTTTAATTGTATTATTTGATCACTTTACCTGATCAAGAATTGTTAATTTGTTTGTTTTATGGCCTTTATTGGTATATAAATATGATATTCTTTTTATAGTGTTGGGAATGTCTCTTTACAAATGTATTTTGAAAAAGAAAAAAACAAACATGGATTCTTTATCAACTTCATTAAAAGAATAATGTCACGGCACAAACAAACAGAAGAATTCAAACCAAAAGACTAGTATGATGAGTGAGAAAATTCATTTGATCGGTAAATATCTCATCAGTTGTTTATACAACCGTCGTGAGACAAGTTTCATATCTGACAACGGTTCAATTAACACTTTTACATTTCCTTAAGGGTCAACGTCCTCATTGATCACAACCACGTTAATCACGGCTGGCTCTCTCCAGGCCATCACGTCGTGGGCTACCACTATGAGTTTGGCTTTGATACTACTGTAACGGATCAAAAAGAAGAACTCAACATAAAATTCTAGTCTGATGAGTGACTGATCCTATCTGATTTATAAATCACTCATAGATTGCTCATACGATTGATGTGAGATAAATCCCATCAATACCAATCATGAATACTTCATGTTATGGGTTTGCCCGAGATGTTCAGAACTTCAGATTCGTTTGTAATCCTATCAAATGGATGAGATGGGACTTGCTTTTGTGAGAAATTGAACCGTGAGTGCTAATAAATGATATAGTTAGTAAAAAGCAAAACACCTTATCTATATTAGAGACCGGAAAAAACCGGTTTGGGTTTCTAACCGGCTTTTTGAGTCCTCTAAACAGGTTCGGTTCCAAACCGGCCCGCCGATCCTAATTCAGTTTGGGTGTAGAGGGTTCCAAACCAATAGGTTCCAAACCTATTTTCAAACCAGTTCCAAACCGGTCCTAAACCGGTTTTGTCCATTTTCAAAAATATAGCCGTTGGGAGGACACTGGAATGACCAATGATGAAGCGGCATATGATGATTATCTTCGAAATAGCTCGGATTCGGGAGGCGAATAATAAAAACATCTCAAGACTCAAGCGACATAGAATCTTAGTTGTTTTGTAATCTTTTTTTTATGTATTTTTATGTATTACATTTAGACGTTTAAAGGTTTAAGTATTAATTTAATTAAAAAAAATTATATGTTCTTTTTATATATTTCATTTAGATGTTTAAAAGTTTAAGTATTTAATAAAATTACAAAATGTTAAATTTTAATTTTAGTTGTTTTGTAATCTTTGTATGTTTTTATGTATTTCATTTACATTTTTACAAGTTTAAGTAATTTAGCATAATTTAAAAAAAAAATTAAACCGAACCGAATCAGTTTGGATAGGTTTGGGTTTTTTGGGCCAAAACCGGTTTACAAACCGAACCGGTTTGGGGCAAACCGGTTTGCCCTCCAAGTAAAAAAAACCCGGTCCGTTTCATAAACCGAACCGGTTTGGCATAAAAACCCGGTTTGTTCACCTCTAATTTATATTGTGTTTTAGAAAATGTTTTAACCTAAATGAAATATCTTTTTTTAATTTTTCATGTTTTAATTAAATCCCTATTTTATTTTTCTATCTATTAATATTTAGATTAACCGAGTGACCAATGCAATTATATTATTCATCAAATTAGTCTAGAGACGTGAAATGTACAATGGTGCGTCTATTATATTTTCTAACATTAGAATCTAATTTGTTCTTATAGCGTAAAGCCCTCAAGTAATAAGACAACACCCTCTTGATGGGAGTCGCGATTAGGAGCGGGGTCTAGGAGGCGGCAACCCATGATAGGATCTAAGAAGCAGGACCTCTAGCTGGGATTGAGGGGTTCTAGCACAAGTAACGATATCCTCTCCTTGTTTCAGAAACTTCCTTCATTAGAAATTTATTTTTTTTGAAATTTGAGGTGTGAAATTCGGATTAAACTTAGGATTGTTGAATTAAATAAAAAAAAGGAGGTGTTGTCATACCCCATTCTTGAAACATACGAAATCTCCATTCCTTGCAAGATCCGAAATCGATTTTGATCGCTTCTATTTGGTTTGGAATTTCACACACAGAGCCACACATTGTGCTTAATATTGAATTTAACCGATTAAACGTTTGGATTAAACCCTCAAATTGTTCAAATCTAAAAGCGTTACACGACTCTCAGGTCGTATAAGTTTTGATCATCGTAGTATGATTTCTCTACATATTATTATTCTCATACAACTTTAGCTGGCTTTATACTTTTTTATTGGACTAGTGAATTAAGTTGTAAAAAGTAAATATAAAAAAATAACCTATGATCTTGTGGTGTAGTGAAATGATGTTTGCTCTTTCAAAATTGATGTATGTTTAAATTCTTATACGTGCAATATAAATGGTATTTAGATGTAAACAAATTGGTGTGAAAAAAAAAAGAAAAAAATGTAAAAGTGTTTTAGATTATGTTTTTCCATACTATCATAATCACATTAACTAGCAAGTTCAAGTTACCCAACTCATTCTATTATTCCATTAGTAAACAGGTCTGATAAATTATATTTGTTCAAAACAACTTCTAGTTTATTTTACTACCTGTCCTATGTATAATTTTAATTTTTGATGTTTAACACACAGACAAGACACATTAGCACCGCAACTATCTTTTTGAAACTCTTATAAATTATCTACGTACAAGTTCTTACCATTAAAAATATCACCCGGCCCGTGTTGTTCTAGCATCTTCGACGACTATCTATAATAGAGTTCCAAATAAATACAACTAATTTTGGCGTATAATTCAAATAATAAGTCGTTTTCCATTTGCAGTGTGATATGGTACACCCATATCCAATCCTGAACACTTGGAGACGCTTTATGACAATGGCTAAAAGCCATTCATCCACTCATGTCGTATTCCCTGATAACGAAGGCTTCAACATTACCATCACTACTATAACTAACCTTTGATCCGTTCATAGTCAAACCTGCAATTTTCACTTAACCGCCTAAAATGCCCGTAATCTATCATCATTTACTCCACAAATCGATTCATATCCTCACCGAATAGAAATCAAATATCATTTACTCGACCTCACGATCTCCTCCTGCTGTTGTTGATACCTCAATTCTACAGGTATTGTGTAATTTCCGCCTGATTATTGTTGAAATCGGTAGTTGATTTGACGTGATCTGTCGATTATTATTATTCGGTTGTTCTCTCGATCGGTATATCGATCCGTTTGATCTGTTGGTGATTTGATTGTGCGTGATAATTGTTTGTGAATTGAGCAGGTGAAGGTGGATGATGAGTTCGTTGTTTGTTAAAGGTATGCTTCTGAAGTCAGCCGATGAGTCGTGCTTACCGGCGAGAGGGAGACAACGGCGAACAGGTGATAACGGTGATCTCCGGCGATTGAACCGCCACCGTCAACCGCCGTTTGTCCGGTGGATTTGCCGTTGGAAGTTGAGTGGAGTTAGCAGAATAGAGTTGCACAGCGGTGGTTTAACTCCGCCGCGAGCGGTGCTTAATCCGGTGTCTCCTCCGGTGACGACGACTAAAAAGGTATGTTTGAATGCATATATACTGTTTAGTTTGTTACCGTACGTAAACACTTATGCTAAACTATTATAGATATCATGTCTTAAATTGAGGTACTCATGACATGTAAATAATAAATGTCATGGGTTCAAGTTTCACTCTAAGCAAAAATACTTAGAGTTGAGTCAGTAAATTTTCTTAGCAATAAGTTTCATCCTGAGGGCAGGTTGGGGGTGCGGTCCGAACTAAGAAACAGATAGGTGGGCCTGATTAAAATAACACATCAATTCTTCGAAGCAATGTCATACATTTGTCGTTAAAAATAAAAGGATACCATGCTCGTAACTATAATTATTGAACAATCACCTAAAAACATGGTCCCACACAACTATAGTAAAATTTACATTTTACTCGCTATCACATCGGGGTTATATTATTCTCTAATCCCTTACCACCCGTTATAAAAATCGTTTAACTCTTACCACTCTTTATTTCATTAGTTTTTTTATATTATTAAAATATATATATAAAAGTGAGAGGGGGAGAGAGAGCGCTAAATGGGAAGTTTTAGGCGGCAATAACGACGCCTGGGCGCCACTAGAGTGTGCCATATTAGAGGCTCGTGGTGTTTCACGTGTGACCACATTACCGTGTGAGATCTTGATGTGGGTTGTGGAGAGTGTCTCTGAGTCTAAGCGTATGTATGTGTTCACCTGATTGATTTTAAGGGGATTTGGAATATTCGATTCGCTTCAAACAAAACAAACTAAAACTTGATTCGGATACCAAAACATGTATTTGAATTGGTTGTTAGCCCGATTCAAAAATTCAAAACTGAAATCAAATTCATAATTTGAGTTAGGTTTTGTCCTGTTTAAAATTTTGTTTTTCTGAATAAATTTTTTTTTTAACGGCAAATGTGTGATCATGCTTCAGAGGATATGTGTTATCTTAATTTGACTCATCTATCTGTTTCCCTGCTAGAACCGCACCCCCACCCCCTCAAGAGGAAAACCATTGCTAAAAAAAAAACTTTGAATAAATACCTAAGGCTCTAAAGCCTTATTGTTCTATAACAATTGGTTTGACAACTCAATAAAATCTTCCAATATAAAGTGTATTTTTGCTACAAAGTGTGAGAAGACACAATGAGTCAAAAAATATCACATAAAAATTATATCTCACAATCTAAATCGAATTTCAAAAAAGTAATTCCGAGCTTTTGTTCCCCTAGACGTCCTCGCTAAGAAAAAAAATAAACGAAAAATAAAAAATAAAAAAATTAAAGTTTTTTTATTGTGTTATTTATGAAAGACACAATGACGTCATTGTGTCATTATGAAAGACACAATGACGTTATTGTGTCATTATGAAAGACACAATGGCGTCATTGTGCCATAAAAGACACAATGAAATTCTTTTTAAATTTTTTTTCTTTTTTCTGAAAGATGACGACGAGAGGAACAGAGACTCCGAAGTACTTTTTTGAAATTCGATTTAGATTGAAAGATATAATTTTTTTGTGACTTTTTTAGCCTCACTGTGTTTTCTCATACTTTATAGTAAAAATACACTTTGTAGAATAACCTCAGCATACTTCCTACACTATTTTTCTTCTTTTCATCCTTTTTTTCATTAACTTCCCACATGTGAATTTTATAATTAAAATACTAATACTTAAAACTATTTATAAGTCAAACAATTTTTTCAGCCTAAATTACATCAACCATTTATCGAATTACTTACATCATGATAAAGTTTTATAATTTTAATCTATAAATACGAGAAATTACAGATTCTGTTCCCATTAGTTACTCGGAAGTAACATGCTTCATCACTGGAGTGGATGTCCGTTAGTTGTTTGAGTTAATTTTTAACATTGGTATCAATTCAAGATCTAGAGAAGTTTTAACCTATGTATTATGCATATTTACAAATATTTACTAGAACTAGAATAGGTAATTAATTTGTATAATCAATTATATCGATAGTTAGACACCGATAATGTTCGGGGAGTCACTTCTACGCGAACACTTTATCTGTGTGTTTTAATCATCCGCTCCCACCCGGTAATTCTTATGTAAATAAGTTTAAGTAGATAAGTTACAAATAACTCTAAATTAATTACTAGGTAAAATATATGTTTTGTTATAATTCACACTTCATTACCTAAGAGATCGAAACTCGTTTAAAGTTACTGTAATATTATTTACAATTTTATCTGATAGACACATTTGTTTATATGTGTTAGTCTATATAGTTAGTATGAACATTTAGGGAAGAAACTAGCCCATTGTGGACTAAGAGCACTCAGGTCCCGTTCTTCATTTATATCTCTATAATTAAACTAAATTTTTTTTTTTTTATTTTTCAATTAAATTATACATTTTTAGACCTGTATCATTACTTTTTCTCTTTTCTCTATTTATAACTATTTCAAAAAAAATTAAAAAAGTAATAGAGAAGAATAGTATTTTACCAAATATACAGATAAACAGTAACATATTCTCTATTATTCTCTATTCATAACCAGTCAACCATTCATAACTGTTCTCTATAATATAAATAACCACTCACATGTATATAGAGGATATGATGTTAATGCTATAAAAGCATTCACATTAAATTTCTTATCTTTGTTCTTATAATTACATTAATTTTTTTTAAACATAAGCCAAATTATAACAATGACATCTTAAATAAGTGAGAGACTTTTTTTTTATTAGGCTATAAATAACGACTTGGCTAGCGCTTTAGGATGCTCGTCGAGCACCAACTAAGCTATGAATGGTTGACTGGTTGTGTTCCTTATGTTTTTAGTCAACCCCAATTACATTTAGTGAGCATGTTCGGTTCTTCATATTTCACCCTTTTATGCACGTTGTAGCCTATATCCCGTTACTTTTTCATCTTATATTCTTATCATCTATTTTGAACCTATAAAGCAAATAAGATAAAATAACATAAAACCATATAAATCACTTTAAGTTTAAGTGAAAAGATTATGACATCACAATATAAATACGTATGATTTAAACTACTATCATATGATCCGGATCATCAGCGTAAGATCAAAGGCCTACAATTGACCTTGCTTGAAACCTTAAAACTAAACCGTCATTAATTTTCTCTGCTATTAATATTTTAGATGTGATAACAAATAAATGATTATTTACAACAAACAAACGTAAAGTTCTAAAAAATATAATACAGTGCGTAGTGATTAGAATAAAACTAATTAAAACTTAGAATATTATAAACCAAATTGATGGATCATACTTTTTGAAATGGTAAGAATACCATAATTTTTTCCCTAAACTAAATGGTGGATCAAGGATTTTTACTATGTCATTAACAAAGTATAAATATTTGAACATGTGAATTTACATAATATAACAAGTTAAAACAAGATCTGAAATATTAATCCATAAATGACAATCTATCATGCATCGCCAATAATTCACAAATTTAGCACTCCAAGACAAGCCTCAAACTTTTCAAATACAGACAAAAGGGAAAGCGGTTTTCAGCTTTCCAAGATGCTTACGTGTCGCACTTTGTTGCCACGTAGACTGATGTGTAACGATCTGACTAAAATATATACAACTTGACACGTGAGTCATGCATGTGTTAGTCAATAGACATAATCTCAAAACAAACGTCTTAATCATTTTTTAAGAGGATAACTACTATTCTCATGATCTACGCTGTTTATTACGTGACTAAAACTCTTACGTGATTACACTCTTAACGTAATGAGAAAGGACACATTTACTATAAATATCTATTTTAAAGATAGAATATTTATTTTCTTCTTTAGTTAATGACGAATAATTCATAGATATCCATTATAGCCTAAGAAAATCACAAACTGTTATTAAATGATTATTTTCATACAGTTTAGACCTCTATGGCTATAACAAACTTTTCAGTTATTTTGTGTGCCTACTTTAATTTGAGTATTGTTATAAATATCTTGAAACTCACAAACTTGCTCACTTATGAGTTAAAACTTGTAAATGTGTTTTACTCAAGTGAATAAACGTTTAAGTTCAATAATAGATATAAATGTGTGAATTTAAGAGTGTGATTAAGTAGAGAAAGTATGAATCACTTGTTTAAGTAAAAGATACAGAAAAATGTAGACACATAAAAATAAATAAATGAAAACGAGTCACATATTATACTTGTGCAAAAAATGTAATGATGCATAAAAATAAAATAGATGTGTAAAACTCTTTTATGTATATGCATAATGAAAAAAACTTGTACGTGTACAAATATACTAAAATTGGTACTTTTATGGTTTCTCTTCAAAAGATTGTAAAAAAAAAAGATCTAGAGTAATCATACTTGTTAAACTTTTTTGACTTAAAGCATTATCACAAGGTGTTAAATATTGTTAATTCCTTGATTGTTATAGTTAAACAGTGAAAAAAATGCTTGTAAACATTATCCCATATAAGAATGTAAGAGAAAAATATATTTTTTTAACGTACATAATCATTCGAGATGTATATTTAAAGAAGTTATGAACCCCGGTATCTTAAATGATTTTTTAAATGTCTTACCACTAGACCATCTTGTATATTAAAAAAAATGCTAACTGCCTTAAAACGTAAGTCGGTAAATAGTTGAAGGACCGTTGATGTAAATTACTACATACTCTATAAATAGGAACAATGACCGAATAGTGTCTAAGCCTAACACAAATTTTGTTCATTCCAAGTGACACGATGGCAAAGGTGCCCCTTCTCTATTCCTTTTTTTTAATTTAAAAAGCTTTGAAATAATTAGTTGTGAGGTGCTTAATTAGCATGATAGTGATAATATCTAGAATTAAAATTTCATTTGAGATCTGACACAGATTATTTAACAAGAGTTGGGTAAGAAAAGATTAATTTACTATTGAACAAAAAACATTTGATTTTGACTTTGTATTTGATTGCTTATGCAGAAGGTTTTCACTTTTGGTAAAGGAAGAAGTGAAGGCAACAAGGACATGAAATCCTTGGTAAGGAAATCATTATTTTCTTTTTTCCTTTTATTATTAAATCGTTAAGCGATGTTAATTAGTATGATTGTAATAATATAGTTGTTATAATTGTGAAAAATAATTTATAAGTATATTGTTTAGATAAACAACATAGTAATGTAAAAAAAATTATAACAAGTGATGTGTAATCCGAAGAAGATAAAAATTAAAAGTAAATATATTTTTAATGAATTTGAACATATAAGATGACTAATAATAACATTAATATTTGTTTTAATCATAATAGTAATTCTAGTTGGTTTGATGAATTAAATATCAATGATAAAATACTATAGTAAAAATAAGAATAAATAAATTAAAATAATATTTTTTTATGATTAATAGTTTATTAGATAATTAAATATCTGTACCATTACTAAATATTTTAGTATAAAAGTTAATAAATATTTTGTTTGAAATTTCAAACTGCTTGTAATTTATCAATAAACAAAATATTAAATAACAAGCTAAAGTAACAAATAATATCAAACTAATAAAAGCAGAAATCTAATGTAATAAAACATAATCTAATGCTAATATAACAAGGCGCAACGTCTATCAATTTTATATAGTATTATTTCTAATTAACAGTCTTATTAATTTCTAAATAATACTTTTAGTTTTATTAATTTCTAAATTATTTTTATTGTCATTTATTACCATTTATTAACATAATGATTATTGATGAACTACTTCTCTCAATAAATAAATTGCAAAAAGAATTTTAAACATTCCATCCTTTTTACTAATGAATTTGAATGCTTTCCCTTCCACTAATGGATATGAATCCTTATTACTAATGAATTTAAAGCAACTCATAGTGTTGGGTGGAATTGATTGACAAATAATTAAATTGAACAAGGTAATAGAATCAACAAGGTAGCATGATAGATCACTTCATTCTGTTATCATTGATCTTACATTTGGATTGATTACAGTTGGGAGGAAAAGGAGCAAATCTTGCTGAGATGGCAAGCATTGGTCTATCAGTTCCTCCTGGGCTCACTATTTCAACTGAAGCATGTGAGGAATATCAACAAAATGGAAAGAAACTTCCTCCAGGTTTGTGGGATGAGATTTTAGAAGGCTTACAGTACGTCCAGAAAGAGATGTCTGCATCTCTCGGTGACCCGTCTAAACCTCTCCTCCTTTCCGTCCGTTCAGGTGCTGCCGTAAGTATTCTGCAATCTCTAATGTATATAGATAAAAAAAATATTAGCTAAAAAGAGAACGGGTTAAATAGTCGAATGGCTTTAAAGTCACATAAGTCTAACTTTTCATGTTATTCAAAACATTTAGACCGACATTGTAATTATACTAAGCAGCCCATTCATTATTTATAAACCAAGTTTAAAAAATGGATAAAAAAGTGCTTCCGGGTCAGCCCAGCACGTTTCAACCTGTACTGGAATTTGACCCATTCAACCAATCACCCAACCAGACTGTTCCATACACCTTACCACCTTGAGTTCTACTTGTTAATCGTCCCATAGTGAGTAATATCATAATTTAGAAAGTTATATCTTGTTGATTTAATTCAGATATCAATGCCTGGTATGATGGACACTGTATTGAATCTTGGGCTTAATGATGAGGTCGTAGCTGGTCTAGCTGGCAAAAGTGGAGCTCGCTTTGCCTATGACTCGTATAGGAGGTTTCTAGATATGTTTGGCAATGTTGTAAGTACTTCTTACATTTCTTGATATATAATGTACTTGAATGTTTATCATGTTATCCCTCTGGCATTAACTTTGTCTACATGATTTATCAAGGTAATGGGTATCCCACATTCGTTATTTGACGAAAAGTTAGAGCAGATGAAAGCTGAAAAAGGGTTTCATCTTGACACCGATCTCACTGCTGCTGATCTTAAAGATCTTGTTGAGCAATACAAGAACGTGTATGTGGAAGCAAAGGGCGAAAAGTTTCCCACAGGTATGAATAGAAGTGGATATTTCAACCCATTTACGTATGACCAGGTTGATTTGGGTGATAGTTTATGAATATTCATCCCTAACGGCTCAGATAAAAAAATAATAAAAAAAGAGAGCAGATGAAACCCAACTCTTTTGACCCATTACTGACCCCTATTCGCCACCTTTGGTTATGAAATCCATAATGCTCGGGTATCTAGCTTTCAAGAACTCTGCTTTCTCTTTGATTTCTTGTAACTTCAAACGCATTTGGTATCTACTGTGCAGATCCAAAGAAACAGCTAGAGTTAGCAGTGAATGCTGTTTTTGATTCTTGGGACAGCCCAAGGGCCAATAAGTACAGGAGTATTAACCAGATAACTGGATTAAAGGGGACTGCGGTTAACATTCAATGCATGGTGTTTGGCAACATGGGAAACACTTCAGGAACTGGTGTTCTTTTCACTAGGAACCCAAGCACCGGTGAGAAGAAGCTGTACGGGGAGTTTTTAGTCAATGCTCAGGTAAAAGTCGATTTTCCTCATTTAGATGTTTATATAGAATTATGGATTATAGTGGAACGATGGCCGTGTTAGTTAACGGGTCAAAATGGGTTTTAAGTGCAGGTCAGGTTTATAGTACAGGTTGGGGTCGGGCCAACACTTTTCGAACTTTTTTTAATAGTTAAGGCGTTAATTGTTACTACGATAATAATCTACATTTTGAAACAGGGAGAGGATGTTGTTGCTGGGATCAGAACACCAGAAGATTTGGTGACCATGGAGACTTGCATGCCTGAAGCATACAGAGAGCTTGTGGAGAACTGTGAGATCTTAGAGAGACACTACAAAGATATGATGGTAATCATGTAAAAACACTCTTCACTTATTTCTGAAAAAAAAGAATATGCTTAAAGATTGATAACAGAAACAATATCTTTTGTGCTATGAACACAGGATATTGAATTCACTGTTCAAGAAAATAGACTTTGGATGCTGCAATGCCGAACAGGGAAACGTACTGGGAAAGGTGCAGTGAGAATTGCAGTAGATATGGTGAATGAAGGGCTGATTGATACTCGAACAGCAATTAAGAGGGTAGAGACTCAACATCTAGATCAGCTTCTTCATCCACAGGTACAATCAGTGGGTCTCCAGGTTGGTAAAGGGTTAAAACAGGCTTGGGTTGAAATGGGTCACTGTTTAGTATGGGTGGACCCACAAACACTCCTTTTGCCGTTTTTTTCATTATGTTTCTTAATTCTTATAGTTTCCGGAAACTTTGATATCACTGGTTATGTATCTGTGGTTCAGTTTGAAAATCCATCTGCTTACAAAAGCCATGTGGTAGCAACCGGTTTGCCAGCATCCCCCGGGGCAGCTGTGGGACAGGTTGTTTTTAGTGCAGAGGATGCAGAAACATGGCATGCACAAGGAAAGAGCGCTATCTTGGTATGCATCATGTACTATTCGCGTATTAGATTGCTTTTCTTTCAAAAGTTTAAATATGTTGGTGCAAAGTGAAGGTAAGGACAGAAACAAGCCCGGAAGATGTTGGTGGTATGCATGCAGCAGCTGGTATCTTAACAGCTAGAGGAGGAATGACATCACATGCAGCAGTGGTGGCTCGCGGATGGGGCAAATGTTGTGTTTCTGGTTGTGCTGACATTCGTGTGAACGATGATATGAAGGTCAATCCATATGAAAATACATCTATGTTACAAGTTTATAATCAGATAACCGACCCATTACATCTATAACTCTTAATCAAGTAACTAACACTATAAACTTCAAAAGTATACCTTTTTATGCAGGTTCTTACGATAGGCGACCGTGTGATTAAAGAAGGCGACTGGCTTTCTCTTAATGGTTCAACTGGCGAAGTCATATTAGGCAAACAGCTACTGGCTCCACCTGCAATGAGCAATGACTTAGAAACATTCATGTCATGGGCTGATCAAGTAAGGCGTCTCAAGGTACAAACCATGCCAAAACAATTCAAGATCACACGCGTTTACCAAACTATGGAGTCTTTAAAACAACAAGTATCCATCTTGGTGGTTTTTAACAGGTTATGGCAAATGCAGACACACCTAATGATGCATTAACAGCCAGAAACAATGGTGCACAAGGGATCGGACTCTGTAGAACTGAACATATGGTAATCTTAAGTTCTTAACCATGTTCATGTTTTTGATACAACATTATCACATCAACATTGATCACAAACACATACTAAATTCACATTGTTTCAATATCACCAGTTTTTCGCTTCTGATGAGAGGATCAAAGCTGTAAGAAAGATGATCATGGCGGTCACTCCAGAACAAAGAAAAGCAGCTCTAGATCTCTTACTCCCATACCAAAGATCCGATTTCGAGGGCATTTTCCGAGCAATGGATGGTAGTTTATCATCATCCTCAACACCAATTTGTCAATCATTTCACAATTTCCCACATACATACATCAACTTCATTAAATCTTTCAGGACTTCCTGTAACAATCCGCCTTCTAGACCCTCCACTTCATGAGTTTCTACCCGAAGGTGATCTTGAACACATAGTGAACGAACTTGCAGTCGATACAGGCATGAGCGAAGATGAAATCTATTCAAGAATCGAAAAACTATCCGAAGTGAACCCTATGCTTGGTTTCCGTGGTTGCAGGTATGATAAACTGAATTAATATTATTGAATAGTTAGGTTATAATATATAAACACCGCAAATAACCAGATGGCGCGTAGACTCGTACTAATAAACTCTAATACTAGTAACAATTTCCAATATATCATTCCATCGAAACCCTAATCGTAATCGTGTTTGCATGTTCTTCATGATTCAATTTCGATCATATGATCACAGATTAGGGATTTCATACCCCGAGCTAACAGAGATGCAAGTTCGTGCGATCTTTCAAGCTGCAGTGTCTATGAACAATCAGGGGGTGACTGTAATACCAGAGATCATGGTTCCGTTAGTCGGAACACCTCAGGCATTACACTTTTCATAAACTTCAATATTTGAATCTAGGGTATCAAATTGATCGATATCATCTGAAGCTATGGTTTCAAATTGCAGGAATTACGTCATCAAATCGGTGTAATTCGTGGCGTAGCTGCAAATGTTTTTGCTGAAATGGGGCTGACGTTGGAGTATAAAGTGGGAACGATGATTGAGATTCCTCGAGCTGCTTTAATAGCTGATGAGGTATGAATGTATGATCTTCAAATGTATCAACCAATGATAGATGTAGTAGTTGCAGAATCTGAAATCTTGAAATTGCAGATTGCAAAAGAAGCTGAGTTCTTTTCTTTTGGAACCAATGATCTGACACAGATGACATTTGGGTACAGCAGAGATGATGCTGGCAAGTTTTTGCAGATTTATCTTTCTCAAGGCATTCTGCAACATGATCCATTTGAGGTCAGTAACATGAATTTCAGTATACAGAGGTCTAATGTATCTACATCATCTCACATATCATACGTTAACAGTGTGTCAGGTCATATTATAATATGATCGTATAAAAATTCATACGCTTTCATGTAACATAATAGACAGATTATACTTGATAAACCTTATATGACATGTATAAGAATCATACGGCGGTATGATATAATGTGTGAGTAATGTGTTAGTGGTGTGTTTCTTATATTCCTGGTAAATGATATTGATACAAATCTGATATGATGGTTTATAGGTTCTTGACCAGAAAGGGGTGGGTCAATTGATCAAGATGGCCACGGAGAAAGGTCGTGCAGCCAATCCTAACTTAAAGGTGAGCGATGTTTAGCATATGTTGTTGAGTTTGTGCGGTAAGGTGATGGTATGGACGAGATGGATAATAAGTTAAAATAGATATTGGGTCGGTTTTGAGTTAAACACGTTGGTTTCTTGAATTTTGTACGTAATGAAAGTTCAAAATATGATTTAGGAGGTGTCATGCATTTTTAATACATTTTGAGTGACTTCTTATCTGACCGTTTTCATTTCCTTCTATCTATCTTTTTTCATTTTAATCATTTGACTCATCAAGGGCCGAAGTATGACATTGGTTGACCCGTTTATTTGTCAATGAATCAAAATTGTCATTTTGAACTATGATGGAAAGTTAGCTTCTTTTGGATCAAGTACTAAACAATGGATATGCAGGTTGGGATATGTGGGGAGCATGGTGGGGAACCTTCTTCTGTTGCATTTTTTGACGGAGTTGGACTAGATTATGTGTCGTGCTCTCCATTTAGGTACGTATATATGTACATATGCATGTTTTATTTGTAGGTGTACCAAAATAGTCTAAGTGTGAGTTTATGACCACCCGCGTCGCATAAATGAGGGACAACGAGTTTGAGACCCCTTACAGTTTTGTTGGTTTGGGGTTATCTGGCAAGTATATCGCTCAATCCTTGGGGGTTACTATTGTTTTATGCTTAACTTTTTGGGCTTTTTTCCTCAATTTTTGTTGCAGGGTTCCTATCGCAAGGTTGGCCGCTGCACAAGTCGTTGTTTAAGCTTTGAAAGGAGGATGGCTTATGCACTTCACGTATTACGCCATTGTATATATAAATAATAATCATTTTCATCCTTATTGTAACGGTGAAAATGGACGCCGTTTAGACAAAATAACCAATTATATCTTGGTTTGGTTTGGTATACAAGAATTTACTTTTCAAACAAATGACAATGCATCAAGTTCCATAACTTTTAAGTTGCAAACTTTGTCAAACATTGGTAACTGACTACCTGTAGCAAAGGTATTAAACTAAAGCATAGTGGTACCAAAGTTTGAGAATAGACTACCAAAAACCCAACGACATTGCTACGGTAACATACCACAAGTGTGTATACGAATACTAAAAACCAAACCAAACCAAACCACATGATACTGATTTGGAATTAACACGATACCAAGTTTGAAGCTTAACACATGTAACATTCAATTCAGTGACGATATTGTAATTTGTATAGTCACAGTTTAAAACATCAATTTTCATATACAAACCTCATCTTAAGTCAAAACTCAACAATTTCAAGTCTCAAGGTATTAACTTCTATTCACTTGATATTGCAATTTGGTATAACAAGGATGTTTAATACTTTAATCACTAGAAATGCTAGCTAGAAGTTTCAAATAGGAGAAGATGTTGACCAAGTCAACACACGAAAAGCTATAGCTCTACAACTTTGCTTTTGTTTCACTATAGGTCCCCAAATTCTTAACTACCACACATGGGTTTACTCATTTTTACCCCACAGTCGGAGTTTATTGACTTTTGATCATTGCATAATATAAAAAGTTATGTAAAAAATAATATACTCAAACATAATAATAAATATAATCCTTAAAAACATTCGTAATAAAGTTTAAGATGTTGCAACAATCACGTATAAATATTATACAAATATACAAAATTTTCTCTGAAGTAAATTTAAATAACCCATCATAATTTTAGCTATGGGATTGAAAGCAACCTAGAAAATTGATGATAATCATCATTAACTATGTTTAAATGAAAATTCAAGTAAATTTATATGTAAATTGCAGTAGCTGCAAAGTGATGATTTTGACTCAAACTTTAACTAAATAATCTATCTAGAAACTGTTGACTACAATCTATATAAAAATATATATTAAATTTCTACACGTACTTATAAGTAAGTATTGTGTTACATCACTAACTATATCGACAATCCTTGATAGTGAGTTAAGTTTTTGTGTTTCAACTTTTTCTATCTTATCCTTTACTTATTTCACTTCGACTTTATCTCTCTAATTTATCTCCATCTGTATGATTTAAGAAAATTCATCTTTATTTTTGAATTTTATTCATCTTTAAAAATTCTCTTATATCTCATCTACTGGTTGTATTTTTATTCAATCATATAATTTTAGTTTTAGTTTTTCATCTATCATTTGCTCGCAAAATTTAGAATGAAAATATACTAAAGTTAAATTTTAGAGATAGAAAAGAAGAATCTAATATATATTCATATTGCAGAAGATGATAAAAAAACAATAACAATGTTCCCTTGATCTTTAGCTATTAATAATTAATCTATACTATAGCTCTATCACAGTCATGGAGCTTATTGTAATCCCGTGAGCTTTTAGTGTTGTCAATTATTATTTGGTAGGGCCTTCATTTTTCAATTATTACATACGCACAACTGATGCATTAAACATTAAAAATATTATTTTTTAACGACTTGGATTCATACAAACAAAATTATAGTCATTTGAATACACTATTAGTGATTTGATATATTCATTTTTTAATGCTTAAACTTGAATTAAATCTTTAGCCAAGGTTTCTTACCCTGTTATTTCACCAAAAACTTTAGAACCAAGTTTCCAACCAGTGGTTAAACAAGAATGAAAAATCTTGCATCCTTATAAAATTCTCTCAAAAGATCCGACAACTGCATATCTTACGATAATCCTTAAAACAATGTGTGAATTTTTAACCTGACACAAAAGCACGGTAAAATCTAACATGAAATTGTCGGGGTTTGATTTACTCTAAACAGATCTGAAACCTGTCAACTCGTTTAGTTAAAGAGGTCAAGTTTGAATCAACTTGGAAGGCTTCACAAGTTGACCGTTTAATTATATACTTGTTTGTTAATGTTATTTTTTTTTCTTTTTTGTCATAATTACTTAAAACTGATTGGGTATTTTTGTGCTAAAATTTTAAGGATAACAAATAAATAAGCATTAACTTTGTAGTGTAGATACAAAACTTTTTTTTATACATGTTTGTATTTTTTATTGTAAATGTGTAATTTTAGACCATTACCATGAAAAAAAGTTCATGTAAAAAGAGTCGTTTTCATCTCAACCTCTAAAAATTTGTGTCTTGTTTAGATTCATATGTCTGACACATTTTATCTAGTTCAGGCTCATGTCAAAATTTTCGGTTTATCAGGATAGATCCACCAACCCACGAATACGAACCATTTAACTTCTGTACTAGAGAGTGTGAAGAGATTTTCTAGAGTGATATATAAATAACTAAAGTTATTTTTCTAACAAGGAGTACATTTTGTTGTGTCTCAAAGTGACACTGGGCCAGTCGTTAACGTACATAATGCACCTTTGATTGATGTCATTTTATGTATTCTAGTGCAAAATAAAGTTTGACTTGTTAAAGAGTCAAAACTAATGGGTGAAAGTTGTTGTTTTCTTTTGTCATGATAAGCCAATTTCAACATTTTGTGTCAATATGTCAAATAACACATTCCAATTTCATGGAGCAGTTGGCATATCATCTTTTTTCCTACCTATTTCAACCACTCCCTTACTACTTCCCTATATTTTCAACCCGTTAAGACTCGCGCAACGTTGTACCAACGAGCCACCGAGATGTTACAAACACTCGGAAGGAAAGTGAGTCGGGTTTGGTCAACGTTAAGGCTCCGTGTGCTCGCATGGAGAGTCCGGGCACGCAAAGTCATGATCAAAAGATTCAAAAAGCAAAACTCGGTCACCGCCCGTGGTCAACGGATCGGTCAAACCGCTCCGTCCCGTATCCGGGTCGCCTCGTTTAACGTTGCTATGTTCTCTCTCGCGCCCGCGGTTGCAGCATCGAACGGGACTTGGGTCGATGGGGTTCGTGAGCATGAAGAAGGTGGGCTAAAGAGCATACTCAAACATTCTCCTTTGCATTCTAGCACAATGGTTAATGAAAATCTTATTAAGAAAGTGTCGATAAATCTGCCCGAAAACGAGATATCCATGGCCCAAAACCGCGTCCTGAGAAGCCCGATATGCTTCGGGCTTCTCGGGTCGACGGAGTATGGGAGTAGAAGCATTCTTGATGTGCTTAAAGAGGTTGATGCTGATGTGTTGGCTTTGCAAGATGTGAAGGCTGAAGAAGAGAAAGGAATGAGGCCTTTATCGGATTTGGCTAATGGGCTTGGGATGAATTATGTGTTTGCTGAAAGTTGGGCTCCGGAGTATGGGAATGCCATTTTGTCAAAGTGGCCCATTAAGAGGTCCAAGGTCCAAAAGATATATGATGATCAAGATTTTAGGCAAGTGTTAATTTTATTTCTATTTTATGTAGTATAAGTTTGTTTATTGAATATGACTATGAGAAGTATGTTGTTAAAGTGCTATGGTTAACGGGTCTACGTAGGAACGTGCTTAAGGCTACGATTGATGTCCCACGAACAGGTGAACTCAACTTTTATTGCACACAGCTTGATCATCTGGATGAGGATTGGAGGATGAAGCAAATACACGCGATCATAAAATCTAGTGATCAGCCCCATGTTTTGGCTGGTGGGATCAATTCGCTTAGCGGATCGGACTACTCATTTGAGAGATGGACTAACATTGTCAAGGTAACATAGTATCAAAAAAATAAAAATAAAAAATAAGTTGAATAAGATTTAATTTTTCATAAAATTTATATTAAGATGTAGATATATGTTGAATATATTAAATTCTGCAGAATGTATGTGTAATAATTTTAGAAGTAAGGTAGATAATGTCACTGTAAAAAAACACATATTTTAAAAAATTGAAAAAAGGAAAAAAATGATACATTTCAAATTGGATGAGCTGCCATGAGAGATAAAGAGATAAAACTATTAAAAATAATATCTTCGTCACTTTTAAAAAGTACAATAGCTTTTTAAGAAAAATCCATGCATGTGAAAATTTTTTAACAACCTCATAAATGTGAAATACAAAAGGAAATCTGCTTATTGCGATGTGTTCATTAGTTTGTTCTAGCTTTTTAAGAAAAATCCATGCATTTGAACTTGTTTTTACAACCTCATAAATGTGTAATATAAAATAAAATAAATTATTTTATTCGTTTGTTCAACTAAAGTTAAATAAATAAACACGAACAAGCTCCTAATTGTGTTCATTGTATTCGTTTACAAGCGAATAAGCCGCAAATACATGAAACTTAATATCAGATTGTGAAACAAATTTTTTTTAAACAACACCTTGTAAAATCTACACCAAAAAAATCATATATTGTTCATTTGTCAGACTCAAACTAACACCATTTTATTGGGGATAAACATCAGATAATACTATAGTAAGAGACCATTGATGTAAAATAAAATTAACCAAGTACCCTTTTCTCTTAACTTGATTTGAGAAACTTTTATGTACTAATTTTAAACGTATTTTAACTTTGACAACATGATAATTCAATGCTTTTACAGTATTACGAAGAGTTAGGAAAACCGACACCAAGAACAGACGTGACGAGATTTCTACACGAAAACAAGTACGTTGATGCCAAACATTTTGCAGGTGACTGCGAGCCTGCAGTGATCATCAGCAAAGGCCAAAGTACGAATTGCACGCTTTAATTATATCGCGTTAAGTTTATGTTACACTAGATTTTATTGTTTTATGTTTCGCGTATGACCAGGTGTACAAGGAACGTGCAAGTATGGCACGCGAGTGGATTATATTTTGTCTTCAAAGGGGTTGGCATATCAGTTCGTACCTGGATCCTACTCGGTAGTATCCTCGAAAGGCACATCCGACCACCACATTGTTAAGGCCGATCTAGTGAAACTAAAGGAGGACGGTCCTCGTGACCAAGTGAGACGAACAAAGAAACTTAAACAGGATATCGTTAGATTAATATGTAAATGTGATGTATGCACATATACATAAAACATCTAACGTGTGATATTCGGTCCAAAACTGGTTGCAGAATGCCTGAAAAGAATTCTGACGGTTAAAGATGTAGTTGTACCTTAAATTTAGTTGATTGTCAATTATCATCTATTGTTATTGTTTCATGTTATGAACAAATTCATAGTTGCTAGAGTTTGTGAAAATATATGTACGACATAGTTTCAATTATTAACAAACAAACGTATCTAGTAATATCTATGAATGGTTAATTAATAAATTTCACAAAACACATGATCAAAAGAAATCAGAAAATACAAACATCTTATGTATTCTTTTTGAGGCAAACATAGAGAGCAAAAAACATCAAATCGATCGTCCAACATTCATGTAATATATGTATACATATACGTATACGTATCCCATTATCTCATTATGCATACGTATACGTATACGTATACGTATGCGCTTACATATACATATACATCTACGTGTACATATATACATACACACCACCTTCACCAATCCATGACAAAACTCGGCCGCCTGTGATCCGCCTTCACCGGAGTCGGAGCAGGCGGCAGAGATGCATGGTGGCTTCATGATCAGCCACCGTAGCCATGGAGTCTTGTTTCTTGTTGAAGAATGAGGGGAAAGGTAGAGACTTGGGTGACGGAGAATGAAAGAAGCCAGATCCCGCATACGAATCATCTTCGTGTTCACAACCCATCGTCAAATTCAGGTCTCTTCTGGACGCCGAGCCCATCTTCTCGGGCGAAAGCCTCGGGTGCAACACCTCCGTACCCATCAGCTTCAAGGAGATGGGTATGGAGCCAGAAGAGAAATAGGTGTGCACGTATATGTCTGAATGATGGAACCATAAGTTTATGGTTATAGAAATTGAAGCATTAGGAGTGGGTGGTGAAGAGAAAATGGTGGGTTGGGTTCCAACAACTTTGATATTGAGTGGATCCTATATTCATATGACTTGAGACTTGTTTACTAAAGGCGTGTAACTAATTGAGCTCGAGCTCGGGTCTGTTTGGTTTGGTTTAAAACTAATTGGCCGACTCGATATGACTTAGTTAGATTGTTAGAACTTAAAAGAAAGAAAATGTCTTCACGTGATTAATAATAGATTGTTAGGTTTATAAGATCAAATTTCTTATACTTTAGCTATAAAATATTCAAATGTTAAAAGTTAAGTTTGATTTAACAAAGCTAGCGAGCAAACCACCCATTAGACTTGCCTCATATATAAACCATGTCGGCTTGACTTGACTTGTCCATAAACCGAACCGGTTCGAGCGAGGCTTGAACCATGAGCTATTTGGACAGCCCTACGTTGGAGCCAGTTTTGGGTCAAGACTCGCGTTTAGCTAAGCGGGTTGGTTTGGCGTCAACTTGATGGGTTCAAAAGATGACCCATTTATTCTTATAAATTCTTTTTTGGAAAGTTTTATGTCATAATATAATTTAATAGCTTGCACGTAATTATTTAAACACGTTTGTATATTTGTTTGTAAATTTCTAATCCTAACGTATTAAAATGTGAAAAAATTCGAGTTGAAAGGAGGGTGTTCAAGTCAACCCGCAAATACGCATTACTTGTTCATGTCTGACCAGGTCTTTTGGTTCATGTAAAAATTTAAGGTTTGTATAAGATTCAATCCGCCAAGGCGACCCGTTTAGCGTCCCTAACTTATTATTGTTGCCTAGGATCAAAAATGTTATAGGATCATGATTGTCGATGAAGAAGATGTTTGGGTCTGCAAAAATGTGCAAGGAACCGAGGGACAAACCGAGATACAACTCAACACACACTAAACACTAAAATTCCACACGTAGAAACGACACATCCCTAAAGTTCCTGCTAATTACATGTGTTTACCTTTTCTAATTGACTTATTACATGTTAACTTCTTCTAAATATTAATTCATTTGATTTTCCAACAATTATCAAGCACATAATGTATCATCTATACTCTGTCCCGCTAGTGCTGGATGACACCGTTTGTCAATATCATTGTATTCATTTATAGTCATAAAATCATGATAAAGAACCATGTTAAATCATTCAAAACATACAAATATATGTATATATCAGAAACCAAAGCAAAAAAACAGATTATAAAATTACATATAGTGGTAAAAGAAAGAAAATTAACACAGCTTGCAGCTCCTGCGACAATATCCGGGGAGTTCAGGAGTCCCGACCATATACTCTTTGTTCTTGGTGCATTCGCCCAATGCCGCCCATCGCTCACAGTTTTCATTCATGTCTTTGCAGTTTCCACCTTGGTCAATAATCTTGTCAAACGAGTCAACGTGGATCCACTTGGTTGATGACCATTTCTCCCCTTGGAGTACAGGGCACCCGCCATGGAGGCTCATTACATCCGGATTGGCGTTCGGGTACAGGCTGAAGAACAGAAGCGCGTCTCCTTTTTTTGGTTTTACTGTTTTTGGTTTTGCAAAAGAGCGTTAGTCATAGAGGTGGTAATTTGGACCAGTTTACTGATGAATGTGTAGATTTGGGCTTTGTTTGATCTTTAACAGGTCAACCTTGTTATATCAGCAAAAGGCTAGCTAAAGGAATTTGGTAAAACGGATCAAAAGTCGACTAAAGTGTATTTTCAATGCATACAAGTACAATCTCCTAAATCATGTTATTATTAGTGTTATACTATCACTTAGTAAGCATGAGTTAAGTCAACCACTAGATACACCCCTCTTACTATTACCTAGATAATATAGTTCTTTTAATCATAATTTACACGCTAATTAGTTCTCTTAATCATATTTTACACACTATTTAGTCATTAGATGGACATGTTATAATGAACTGAGTCACTAATTCAACGGACGAGATTAAGCAAGCAATTGTATGTTTTGAATAATTGCTCACCTGCAATTCCTTTTTGTGCACATTCAGAAAGATCAAGCGGTGCTGATGTTTTATGGCGGGAAGGCTCCTATCGACATTTTATTTCATCAGATAAAGTTTAATAAAGTTTTCCACTGTGAGAAGTGTAATTTCAACTAACCTCTGCGGATGGGAAAACTGTCTCACCACCTTTTTCAACATCACTGAGATACATTAAAACTGTTGCTATGCGGTGCCCACCACGTGCAATATTAACAGGATCACTGAAGTAATCAAAGTGTGGGTCGTATTTTTGGCCATGCTCGTATCTCAGTACTTGCATGTCCTCTCCATTTTCTGAAAAAAAATAAAAGAAAAAAAGAACAGATTATTTTAGAAATATATTAATTTCCTTGTAAAACTTAGTTAACCAAATGAACAAAATTTAGACCATAACTGCTTTTAGAAAAGTAAGGTTTCATTCACGTGTTATAACAAAAATTACTCGATTACATATGCCTTAAAATCGTTGTCCATAATGATTAATGAAGGATACCTTTTGGAAGGAAGGTCCACGTTGCAATTTTATCTTCTATGCCAGCAACAATCGGATCCTATGGCAAGTGTATATGGATATAAACGGGCATGATGATATGATATGAAAAAAGAGGAAGAAAAAAAAAGAAAGAAAATTCAAACAGCATCAAGTGATTACTGATAGCACAGACTGTCATCTTTGGAACATACCAAGGGCGGTAGCATAAAGAATACCAAGGACCGAAGCGGGAAATTTCGGACAAAGGATCCGAGTAACGTTGTCAAAAACAGAAAGCTGGAAAATATAATTTTTAGAAGGTCCCAAAACATATAATCTGACACTTTAACTATGCTGCACATAAACTGTATCTTTTATGCAACATTGCAACATGACACTCAACCGACAATATAAGATAAGTACATATAATATGTCTTCTAACAAATTACAAATTTCTTGATGCCATTGTAAGATTCTCAAGTCATCAATCAGTCCCAAATAAATGATTCATTGGATCTTATTCAAGGATATACTACATCATTAGCTTATTTGATAGCTTTCTATTCAGTGAGTGAACGTTAAGAACAAAAGACATAGTACTACTGCCAAGTCATTAGTAATTCTTCAATGGTGAGTATTTTGATCTTTATAAGATTACATATACTAAATTTATCACAGGAAAAAAAGTATGAAACAACCAAATAAGACGTATAAAACAACAACTGAATTACCTTATTTTTCGCGATAAACATCCCAGAACTTGTTCGCACCTCGCTAAGCTTACTCTTACCAGACACATTATCTGCAACTGCAGATCTTTTCAGCTCCGATTTCGCCTGTTCATAACATCCCCAAAAATCCCAATTCAATTCAATCACTCCCTTATATGTTCTTCTAAAAAGCAATAATCTTTAATTATAAGATATCAATTGCAAGAAACCACCAACTCCTAACCAAATTGTTGTTCTTTATCTCTAATTTTATCAGTTTAAACACAAATTACAAACTATAATGATGATCAAACGAATCAAAAATCACTCACAAGGGATATCAAATGATCGCATTCTTCTTCCGTAAGAAACCCCTCATACACGAACGCCCTGCAAGAATCAACCAATGAAACAAAATGTTAACAAAAGAGCTTAAATCGGTGATTAAATTGCATAAAGATAGCTGAATTCACCTGGGTTTCCATGAAATTTGTTTGACTTTAGATGGATTAACGATTGAGGATCCAGATGATCGTGATAAGATGAACAAGAATGAAATCAGTAGAAGATAAAGAGTAGTCATTTACTCAGGTAATAAATCTGCAATTTTTTCTTCAGATCTGCGTTCGAATTTGTGATTCAAGAAGTCAAATGAACAACCGATGACAAATGGTAACAAGATTCAACTACTCGCGGTATCATAATTTCATCACCCAATTTAAAATTAGGGTTCTATTGTAAAAGGAAATTAAAAAAGGAAAGTGGAAATATTTGTGTTTCGGAACTTCTAATTACATTTATTAGTAAGTGAAAAAAGTGAATTGAATTTTATTTATAACTAGTATTAAGATCACGCGTTGTGATGGAGACGCAAACAGTAAAGAGATAACGTCTAAATATTGTCATTAAAACGTGCGTTAAATGTAGGAAAAATAAAATTTATACGTCTTTGAAAACACTCGAAACTTTATATAAAATAATAACTTGTCATAAACTCGTACGTTGCGGCGAGACCATTGACAATATTTGGAAGTTTATATATTGTTAAGAAATTTAAAGTCATAACGTTGATAAATAAGCAAGTCGTGACGGAAAAAATAAAACGCTTAAAATATTACGTTGATAAAAATTGCACGTATATGTTTGAATTTTGTAGAAACCATTCTCTGAAAGTTGGAGAATAAAAGGCAAAAGAAATTATACAAAAATAAAAATTTGAATATATTATTACAGCCTATACATTTATGCAACGATGACTTGAACACTATGGCATATAATTTCGTTTTGAATGAAAATTACATCAAGACATAGTTAAAAATAGGCACGCTTCAATGGTATATTTGAAATATTATAAAACATAAAATTTTAAATTTTTTAAGGGAAAAACAAAAAATAAATAAAAATTACGAGTGCGTCAAAAAAGTAAACATTTATAGTAAAGGATATAAAGTATAAATTTAGTCAAGCTTCAAGGGATAAAAATATAACTTTTCAGGGGCTTAAATATAATTTTTAAAAGCCTATCCATTATATTTTGTGTATTAAAAGGTTCATGTTTACCTTTTTAATGTATAGTAGATTACTAGAATCATGTTTTAAAAGTTGGTGAATAAAAAATTTATAAAAAAACGAAAAATCTTGAATTACTTTTAATGATCGTATGTTTATGCGTCAATGACTTCTATATTATGACGTACAATTCTTTTTTAAGATAAACTTACATTGAAACATAGTTAAAAATAAATATGTCGTAATATTTGAAGTTTTGTAAACAAACTAAAGTTTAAATATCAATGTATGCAACATAAAGTTAGTTGTACATTATGCATCATATGTATTGTGTTTGATTTTTGAAGTATAGTGTAATGTTTCGTTTTTTTTTATTGTTACCTTTTTAACTTAGTTAAATTATAAGATGCAGATGATTTAATAGTAAAAGTATAACTTATTTATATTAACTAAAGAACATTTTTTCTTCTTTGAATTCTGAAGAAGTGAAGGACAACATAAAAGTATATTTTTTTCTTTTTCATTTATTTATTTTCTCTTCTAACTTTCCTTTTATTTCTTCTCTTTCGTTTAGTAAGAACAGAAACGTATCGTAAAATATAATCAACGTTACGACAATCATTTTATGTGTATAAAATGACAATATATTGTTTACATTAATATTATGTTTATGGCATATTGGATTTAATAATTCAAACTATTACTCATTGGCCGATAATAATCCATACTGGCCGATAATAATCCCAACTTTTACTTTTGTTACCACTGTTAATCCTAGTAGTATAATTATCATACATTCACACTCAATTTGTATTTATTTTAGGCTCGATTTAACTTGTATGTTTTTTCATTTCATTCATAATCATTATGGTGAATGAAAACGAGCGCAAATCAAGCGTAAATATTTAATAATTATGTTAATGAGACTGTTGTTGGTAACAAAAATAAAAGTTGAGATTATTATCGGCCAAATTAATGGTATGGATTATTATCGGTCAATAAGTAATAGTTTGAATTATTGTAATTCAAATTGTCTGTATCTAATAACAAATCATAAATCACGAGTTATGAAATTATGTTATTTTGAATAGAGTTTGAACTTCGGGTTGCAAGAGATTGTTCTTCTTTGTGGGGTCTTCATACAAAGAGAATTGTTGGATCTTATTATAATCAGTAATAAAATTGTTTAAGTGATGTTGTTTAACAAATACGAAATCTTGGTTAATAAATGTTAACAACTCATACAAATATAATCTTTATCTTTATCTTTATCTTCATCTTCATCTTCATACTCTAATATAAGAGTAACTTGAGATGACACGTGGTAACATTACAATCATCCTCACCAAAATTTTTCCGCCTCACTCTCATATTAAATAATTACCTTAATTATTAATAATATTATTTAATACTTTTTAGATTTAATAAATTAAGTAAGAAATCTATTTATTAATGTTATTTCTAAATAAATAATTTTTTATTAAATAATAAATGTTTCTAAAGCATAAAACTTTTTTAAAAATATAAAATATTTTAAAATTGGTATTTTTAAAAAGTCAATTTTTTAAAAACTAAAAATAATCAAATTTGGGAGTTATAATAAGAAAATTTTTAAAAATAACATTTTTATACGGTTTGTTTTAAAACAAAATGTTTATTTTTTTGGAAAAAAATTTAAAAACAAAATTTTAAAAAGTTGATATCAATGTTTTATTATTTATAGTCATTTCTCATATGTAATTTCAGTCATATTATATCTTAGAATATCATTTTATAATTATTAATTTTTATTATATTAACATTTTATTTATTCAATACGTGTAATACACGGGTTTACTAAATCTAGTCTAGTACTTTAATATAAGAGTAACTTAAGATGACACGTGACAACATCACAATTATCCTCACCAAAATGTTCACGCCTCTCTCTCATATTAAATAATTACCTTAATTAATAATAATATTATTTAATAATTTTTAGATTTAATAAATTAAGAAAGAAATCTATTCATTAATGTTATTTCTAAATAAATAAATTTTGTATAAAATAATAATTTTTTCTAAAGCATAAAACTTTTTTAAAAATACGAAATATTTTAAAATTGGTATTTTTAAAAAGTCAATTTTTTAAAAACCAAAAATAATCAAATTTAGGAGTTATAATAAGAAAATTTTTAAAAATGACATTTTTACACGATTTGTTTTAGAACAAAATATTAATTTTTTGGAAAAAAAATTTAAAAACAAAATTTTAAAAAGTTGATATCACTGTTTTATTATTTATAGTCATTTCTCATATGTAATTTCAGTTATATCGTATCTTTGAATATCATTTTATAATTATTAATTTTTATTATATTAATATTGTATTTATTCAACCCGTATAATACACGGGTTTACTAAATCTAGTAAAAAATAAAACAGTAAAAACATTAATGTATCTATTATTTCAGGTTCTTTGTATACTTCACTTAAATGGTTGCAAGTTATGGCACAATGCAAAACGCATGTATGAAAATCATTAGCAACTATTACAGTTAGAGGTTTTATACTATAAACTACAACCGGTTATACGTAAGCAAACAACTAGAAACCCATGGAAATACTACTACGTTGTTTGTTCTAGGTTTTGGGTTAATCGCTTTGTTTCAGAAATTGTTCTACACAGTAAGGTATACAACGATTGTATATTGTTATTATTTAACAAAAAGTAAGAAACAAGACAAAAAATATGTTGACAAATGAACATATGATCTTCTTAGGTTACAAAGTTAAGGTTGTTTCACTAGTCATTGGAACTAACACAAGACAATACTTCTAAAAGTTGGTTGTGTATCATAATCGAAAACATTCTTCAAAGATCCAGTATGCCGGAAGTTGTCTTGTTCTTTGTAAGCGCATAGACTTTTGAGAGTATACAGTCTTTCAGCAAACGACTGTATCTTCAATGGTTGGATTGTTTTTACTCGGAAGCTTTATTTTTTTGAAAGTAATGATTAAGCAGAGTAGCTGAGCAAGAGATAAATTTGAGTAGCTTTGGCCTTAAATATCTGGGCTGATGCTGCCAAACCTTATGTGTACCTTTTAACCGTCTCCTTGATCATCTTGAAAGTTAATTCCCCAAGAGGATCTTTGGAGGAATGTATACATAAAAAGACTTGTAAGCTCTTGTAAAATATGCTTTGTAAGTACTAGCAGTTTCAGTTATTTAATAGTTTAATGACTAGCAACAACCCTAGCTATTGTATTTGTTCTTGTTCTTGGATCATAGCTTCACGATATGATTGGAACTATAACTAGAACTTCCAATGTGTTTTCTTGATCATTCGGATATTCATTTCCAAGCATCCTCAAAAGTGTGATGTCTATAGATATGTACTTTTTTGATATAACACCAAAAAATCTTGCTATTTTTAGCATTCTATCAAGATCACTAATGCGAAGATCAAAAACCTTTTCCATATAGAATTAGTGCACCTTCAAGTTTTTAATCCAGCCAAATCATCACCCTCTTTAATAGACTAGGATTATGATTAAAATCTTCTCTCTTCCAACATCGATATGAAAAATGATGAATAGTTTAAAAGAGCAATATGAAAAAGCTAAAATAACTTATCTCACTATTAAATCTCAAAACCCAACAATAACAAACATGGCACTTGAAAGTTATTATCTATTTGTTAGAAAGTATTTCTTTAGCAGGCGTTGAACGTGTATTTGTTGTATATGGTGAGTGTTGACACGACTTAGTTTTGAATAAAACTTATATCAAAACATAAATATAAAACGTCTCAGAACTTTGTATTTAACACTTTATAAAACATCACATATCAAAAGTTATTAAAGAAAAATCAAGTAGTATCTAAAATTTCAAACCATCTGATAATTGACCCTGGTCAGTTTCAAATAAATTTATATCAAAACGTAAATAAAAATAAATAGGTATGTAAATTTAGTAAAACTAATAAAAATTTAAAATATGTTTTATTAAAATAATAACAGGCACTAACCAGTAAACACCTGTACTTTTGTGACAAGGGACTTGAACTTGTACTACTTGTAGAAACATCTTTGTGTGTGTATATATATGTAATTGAAAATTCATCAATCACAATCATACATGTGATTCAAAGATAATATCAAATTGTACAGAAAAAAAATATATTGGTAAAGTAAATTGGATATTTGCTTTATGTGAAGTCGAAGTCAAAGGTTGGAAGCTTATGAATGACCAAACCCCACAAAATAGATGTTGTCGAAGAAGATAACGAAGACGACAATATCAAAATCCAAACAAATAATTGAAATCTTCTCGCACGAAACTTTGCCACATGATGATTTGGTGGATATCTATTTTGTTAGGCATCATATGAAATTGGTCGGAAGTTTTTCTCTGATCCCATGTTCAAGTTATCGATTGTCACGTCAATAATCCTTTGATTAGAGATCCTGTATTAACATTTTAACAGACTTGTTCAAATAAATCGAAGTTTATTTAGAAATAAGTTGCACTAAATTGATTCGGTTGTAAATGGGTTGGCTCTTCTCAATTTGGTTTATATTTTTAATTTAATGTATGGCCAATGATGGAGCGAACAAGACGATCTATCAAATCAAGTTCTTTAAAGAGAAACTTAGAGAAAAGAACTTAATATGACCACCAAAGTGGCTGCAGATGTGATTTAGCTAAAGTATTAAAACTTAGCGCTAACTGGAAGGCAACCTGAGAACTTTGTAGGTGTATTCACTGGAAATCCTTACGAGACTTTACTTCTCCACTCGAGCCTACCGGGAGGTTTATAAGGCTTGTTACGTATGTTAAGTGCAATCGTGATTTCTAAGAAAGAGAGTTAGGTCTAATTAGTTTTTGAAACTTATTAATAATCATAATAGTGAAGTTTGGTTCATGGAAAACTTGGTTTTTGACAAATAAAGAAAAGGATATAAAGACAACTACATATTTGTAATGTGTTTGGCTTAACACGTTGCTAGAGGCTTGCTTCTACACACATATAAATCTTTCTAGAAATTGTTTTCCACCTTCAAGAAGTTTTTGGTTATGTTACAGACGATGTCATGTGGTCCAAAATGCAGGTGAATCTGACTCCAATCCTTATGTTTCATGAGCTCAATCTAGTTGTAATTTTTTGTTCTTGTGTGTTTTTTTGGTGGTTGGGTATAATACAAGGGCACGCATTAGGTAGAGATGTGTTATGGTAGTGATCTGATGATAATGTTTGTTTTGATGCTTCATTCCCACAATTGTATAACTACATGATTATTAGACACTGAGGGCAATAGCTATCTCAAGTGTGGGGATGGAGGAGGTTATGAAAATAAATCAAAATTTGGAATTTTCAAAAAAATGCTCTTAGGTACATCTCGATTGTGTATGAAAGCAGAATTTTCTCAATATAAATCATTATATTTTTTGCCAATGCATGTATATTCTTGTTCATAGTCAAATTCTTTAAGTTTCTTGATAATTTTTTCTCAACATATAGTTTTAGAAAAATAAAAAGAAATACCTGACTATGATTGGCTTGTTTGAGGGACTTGTATGCATTTGTCATATCATTAACCTATCCACGTGTTTTCTTATGAGATCTTGAGCCATTGTAACATCTTAGATTTATGCATATTGCAAATATTTATTTGTTGAGTGTGGCCTTATGTTACTTTAATTTTATAACTTGCATAGGTTGTTGAGACCATAACTGCTTATTTGCATAGATATGATTGAGATATTAGGATACCCCTTTTTGTGTAGCCTTTTTATTTGTTGACCCTACCTTAATATTTTCCCTTAGAAGCCCTGTTTAGAAGCAGTTATGTTAAATTTAAAAAGGACCTCCATGTCCCGTTTTGAATTATAGAATGTGGAGTTTGTTTTTGTGTATTTAGATTGGATTTCTAACACTTTAGCCACTTTAAATATCCCTTTCCGTGCCTTTAACTCAAGTCTAACATTACAACCTAATACAGTCCTCTTGATCTTTGTTTAAAAATTATGTAGGTGGTGATAATGTAGTACTAACAAGTTTGAGTGTTGCAGAAATAATAGTGCACCTTTTACTTGTCTAGGTACAAAACGAGTTGAGTGATTGATTGTGAGAGGTTGATTGCATATATACTATAACCAAAAGCGTGTTAAACTAAGTTAGGCATTAATATGGTTTTGACAACATATCATTTTGTTTGTTGGGATGTAAATATATTGACAGTGATAAGTCTTGTGAATTGGGTATAACCTTGAGTCTTAACTCACATTCAGTTAAAAGGTTTATATATTTGCTCAATTCTTGTTGTAGTATTGCAAAAGAGTTTGCTTGAGGGTGAACAAATGATAAGTGTAATGATGTAATATCCAGGGGTATTTTTATATGTTTAAATTGTTAAATATGATGTTTTATTGTTTTATAGCATTAGATTACCACTACTTTGATGTTTGTTTGACTACTGCAAGTTATATGTGAAGAATGATGAAATGAAAGAAGTTGAAGGACGAAAATAAAGGATATCAGAAATTTGTACAGACTAGCGTGTGATACACAGTTAATGGCGTATCATACTCACACGAGGTGACAAACGATGTAATGATGGCATAACATAGAAGCAACTGGCATAAACAAGACTGCGATTGCTTACGTTATGTCATTGTCGATCTAATCAGAACTTTTGTAGATTTAACCATATTAAAGGGGGAAACTAGGGTTTTCAAAGAAGAAGTTTTCCGCAACCTTTTTTGGATGAATAGAAGCTGATTTTTGGTGTTTGAAGGCTCTACAATCCATCTTAATTCATCAAGAATCATAAACCAAAGAAGATCGACGATTCAATGACGTCCATACATGGTTAATCCCATTTGTGATTACTTTTGGGTTGATAGTTATTGTAAAATGACATGATTAGTTGTGTTTAGCCTAGGTTTTGAATTGAATATTATGTATTTAATCAAAGTGAATGTATTGGTTAAGTTAACATATCATTTATAAAAAAAGTACTTGCTTTATCATCAGTTTTTTATTTCATTGCATCATTAGCCCATTGAGAAGAGTATGTAGTTTGATATAGGTTAATTGATAACATTAAAAACAAATGAGTCTTAAGAGATTGTTCTTTTGTTATCACCTTAGTCAAATATAAAAATCACAAGTCATGTTATGTGATTCAAACCCCAAGTTAAGCATAGCGATCGTTGACCTTTAAGAACTTCAAGCCAACAAGTGTTCATGTCTTAGTTAAGTAGTTAAAATCATTATAAACATTGTTAATTTTGCAATCGTGTTTCTTAGAATTGCTCAAAGTTTTTTGTTTTTTTAAGTCTTTCAAATGTAATTTCGTTTCAATATAGTTAAGCACTTTCCACCAATTTTCCGTGAAGACGATCTTACTTACCCTTACACAATAAAGGTAAGTAGGATTGATTATTTAACTAATATTTATCGAGCCTTGACACCTGAATCAGTACATTTATATGTATATGTGTATGTTGTGTTTATGTGTATATGTACACATATATGTATGTGTTGCACGTGCATGTGTAAGTGTATATGTATATGTTTAATGTATGTCACATGTATGAGTTTATATAATACTAAATTAATAATTCAGATTTGTGAACTTGGATCTTAGGATTCATCATCTTCAAGATCAAAACAATCAGTATTGAGATGGGTATGAGTGTGAATCCAAGAAAAAGATAGATAGATGATGATAGTAATATGATTTCATTGATTAGTGATAAACAAATTACAATAGAAATCATACTTGAATCATTGAAGAACAATCCACCCAAAAAAGAGTTTCTCCTTTGGTGGATGATTCACACTAAGTTTATATAATCTATAAAAAAATAATAATAAAAATAACACATAGTGTTATCTTGAATATTATGGGTTTTGAAAAATAAATCAGTAAGATAACATCATTGTATACTGTTAATTACAAAACATAATGATGAATAACAAGTTTATATAATCTACAAAACAACTACAAAAATAACACAAAATATATGACACAATGAACTAGTACTTGACACAATGAATGTATCAGACACAATGAATGTATCAGACACAATAATTGACGTATTTGACATAATGACCAAAATGTCATCCTTTTGAAAACAGTAAAAGAACACGTGTCAAACTAATAATCATTCTTAAACTTTTATAAACTAATTACCTTTTTTTATTATAACTCTACCCTTTTATATAAGGGATCGATGTGGTTACTTTTCTTTGGTCTCATTTTGGAAGCATGAGGTGGAAATCTTAGAGATGATTTTTTCCAAAATATATAATAAAACTTTTTTGAATTTGAGGCTAACCCACTTAGTAGCTGTATTGTCTCTTACAGATGAGTTTTTGAATTCAAACTCAGACATAGTATAATTTGAATTAATTTAAAAGTATGATATATTTGTCGTTAATTAAAAAAATATATAAAAACACTCTTAACTCTCATTATTCAACAGTGTTAACTTGGTTTTATGTAAACCATAACTAGTAATTTTACGCAAGAGGGTATTCTTTCTTAATAATTTAATTAATCTTTGTGTGATAGTTTCATGTAGGTACTTTTGCTTAATAATAACACTTACACTTAATAAAAAAATTACTTTGTAACTTTATTTATTAAGTCAAAAGATATATATATTTTTTATAATGACAGAAAAATGAATAGAAAGTAGATGCTGTTGAAAAAGTAAGAAATATGAATATTTTAGAAAATAAAAAATATAAAAATAAGTGAAATTAATTATGTGGTGCTGGATTTGTATATAACAAAAGAAATAAACATTCCATGGATGTCTAATCAAAACCTACTTTTTTTTTTCTTAATAGTATCTTCGAATTTAAGTGTGAGAAGAGGCCTCATTGATCTGGAGTAAGTCAAGAAATGGAGTAGTCTTTTGTAAATATAGAAATGTTCGCTTTTGTTTTTTTGATAATTTTTAATTTATATATCACCTGAATTATACTATTTATATTGAAAATAAATTTAAAAAATTGGATTCTAAACTAAAGTAATAGTCACTAGCTAGTTGATATTGGGCTTTATATACTGAAACTTTCACGTGGTAGCTATAAAATTGTAAGTTTATATAATATTATGTTTTACCATAAACTATATGATATTAGTATATAGATATAATTTATGGGTGGATCATCATTTGATGATTGGTCTCATGTAAACTATATATGTATGTAATATTTGCGCGTGATATTTTATTGTAAATTGTACGCTTATTAATTATGTTATGAAAAAAATATTCTTAACTTGAATGATTTAAATAAGATTGATAGCTAGTGATAATAAGGTACCTCTTTCATGTTCATTGGTATATCAGTTAATGATGCAATCTCGACTTGCATATGTTAAAACAACATTTGTTGAGACATGTTTTTTAAATGAAGCTTCTGAAGTCGGACTTACACAGTCTGCAGATTCATAATGATTAAGCGTGTATTTCACTTGTTTCATAAAAATAGTTACTAAATGAAAACTAAGAGAGAACATTATAGGATATAACTATAAATTTTAACATGGAAACCCTTACACTAAAATTACATAATATTAAACGTTTTTTTTTCTAATGACACTACATATTTGAATAAATTTTTTATTAACTAGATATCTTCATTGACTCGACTTGACTCAAATGTGTAAATCGAGCTAAAACATAGTAAAAAATATCCTTAATGTGTCATTGGTTTCTCGTCACTATTATGTTTCTTTATGATCAAGAAAATTCAAAACCATGATTAGAAAAAATACAATAAAATAAAAGAAATTTATACCAATGAACTTTATATAAACAAAACCTAGATGTGGGACACTTTACCTTGCATATAAATAACCCCCTATATGATTCATAGCATTTATCATTTTCATATCATAGTTCACGTTGTATTCTTCGTTTAATAGCTTTGGCATAAACCCTACTAATCTTAGAGGTGTTGTACTTTCGTCTACCATGAGCATGCTAACTCTTTGCATGATTATTTTACTTGTACCATACGATATACATACAATAGAAGCGTCAAAAGGGCGAAAGATCCTTCCTCCTCCCATGCCAACCCAGACCCCACCGGCGCCTAAGCCTCCTGGGCTAATGTTCAATCGTTACAAGAAGTATGAGACACGAGCTTTCAGGCCAACATGTCCGGGACCAAGCCCAGGTGCTGGCCATGGAAACCCTCCTGGATCATGCTAGCTATGGTTTGGTGGAGTGATACGAATAACTTCGATGCAGACACTCATTCTTCTAAATCATATTCGATTACTAAGAGACTCGAGACTCCGTTTAGAAGATTGTTTCTTCTGTGATTTTGGTCTAGTCAATCTCGGTTTGAATCATGTAATGTCATGTTTTGTTATTTGCTCAAAAGTGATACTATAATACGAGTAAAGAGTATTACAACTATTGGAAAAATAGTGAAAATGTGTATTTTTCACTATTTTTGACCGTAAATAATAACATGAAATTGCGATTAATGTTTCTTACATGAGTAAATGGGCTTGTGTTCTATTTTGTGAGAGCATCACAATGAATCTTAGAATCTTAGCCTGACACCTCTATTATTGCAACAAACAAAAATCGTGTCCAATATGAAGCTATGATAAATAAGATATTGAAGCTCAAAGTGCATGTTTAAACTTAATAAACTTTGAAAATTAGACTGTATATGCTATCAACAATACTCAAACATATACACAGCATCCATGGTGAATAGCTGATTTGGTGGTCTACTCTGAAAGTAAATTGCTTCCTCCTGTTGTTGTACTCTTGGAAACAAATTCGTGAGCCATCAAATATTATTTTAAGCGAAGCCTCAGCAAAACTCTAATGTTTGTTGGTTTCATCTTAGCAACTAATGACTGGGTTGAAGAACGTGTGTTAGATGTATTCTTCTTAGTTCAATATGTATTTCATATTCATATATGTTTTATAAACATTTTGTATTATGTAGTTTTCTTATAAACAAAGAGAAGCTTTATTTATTTTAATACTAAAACCTAATTTTTCCTTACAACAATTGCATTGTTGATTGTATAACATTGCAAGATAGAAAACCGTAAAACATATAGTCTAATTGTAAAAAATTTCAATAAATCGTCATAATAGACCAGATTGTTTACGTAAATGACAATATTAGTTAACTTGTTGAGATCATTATATAGAACAAGGCATCTTTTAAATATCAAGTTGGATGGGTTTGGGTGTATAAATACACAAAATGCTTTGTGTTTATATGGCTAGGACAAATCCCTCAGAAATAAAAGGGAAACGGTTCGAGTGGAAAGTGTGGTGCGATAGATAGGGTGGTTCGACCAATGATTCTACGTGATGGCATCGAGAGTGACAAAATTTGGGTCGAGAGAGAAATGGTTTGAAAGGTTGTTGGATCTAATTTGAACTTAGAATATACTGTTGTTGAATTTATCGATGGATGATCCGTCCCAACTTACATAACTACCGACAAAACTATCGACGGCTAGGCCTTAATGGATTTATCATGTGTTTGTTACTTATTTAGGTCGAACAAAGTCACATTATGTCATAACTTGTAATGTTGATGTTAAAAGACATAGGGTGTGTTGATCATAGTAATGAGCTTAATGGCCATATCATGTATTAGTGACTTTGTTTTATATTATAGAAGTCAAAGTCGAGGATAACTAGTCCTTGCAGTGTTAAATACATGTGTATAATGATTATTGCACTAGCGTATTTTAAGGGGCCTTGTCATGTGTTAGTGAATTTTTTAGGTTAAAAAAGTTAAATGGGGTTGGTATTGGTTGTGTTGGTGTTAAATGCATGTGTATGATGATTGGTACATTAACAAGCCATATCAAATCTTGTAGTGTCAGATTACATTTTCATATCTTATAGATAAACATAAGACTATTAAAGTTAGTTACTTCATGTCTGGCTAATTGACAACATGTTAAGTAAAAAATGATCTATCAATGTGAAGAAATTCATTTGTGAGAATAGATCCATCGACTAGAACTTGTGTGATTAACAACAACCATATGATCCATCAATGGCCAATTATCAGTGGTAATTAAGTTATCACTGATAGAAGAGAGTCATTAGCAGTAAGGAAGTTACTACCAATCAAGCCAATAATCGGTAGTAAGTAACTTACTACTAATAGTAACATATTATAATCATTAATCGCTAATTGTTTTAACCGTCAAACCAACATATTTTTTCATGAAGCATTTATTGTTCAATAAAATGTTGTGATGTTTCTCCATCTTACAAATCTTTGGTCTATTTTGGGTATTATTTTTCACAAAAGAAAATACATACTCATACTTGATATTTTCGAATCATTTAATTGTGATTTCGAGAAACATGTTGAAATACTTCAACCTGAAAGTGTGTGTATGACTCAAAAAGTGTTTATGCTATTCAAAAAAATCATCACTACATGCATAATTGTTCATCTTTTATCAATAAATAAAACATTTTTAGCTTAAAAAGTAACAAAAGACAAGCAATTGCAACTAGGAATCTCCATTTGAACTTAATCATTTAAATAACATCGAAGATAACATGTGGGTATCATTAATTTCTTTTTGTCTATAAAACCCCTTCTTTACCATTTAACTTTTGCAAACATAGGTTTTATAGGCCATCTCCTTCACCAACATTAGGATATTTTATCTGCTTAGTCAAGGTACAAATACCTTTTATTCTACTAAGCTTACACCTTTTGTAAATAAATATCGAGGTAAAAGAAGTGAAAAGACAAAAGATAATTAAGACATAATATAATAACATATCATCTTTGATTTTTAAAGATACAAGGTAATAAGCATCAAGTATCGTGCATGCCAAAATCAAATGATTTAAATATGCTAAGATGCTAACTTTATCGACTCTAAGCTAGGCTCGGTCACAATCTTGCATGTAATTATTGTCAGTGGCGGAGTTAGAACATTTCCCTAAGAGGGGCGGGGTGAAATTAATTTTTTTATTTGGGGCGAACTCGATATTTATATAAAAATTTACGGACCAAAAATTTACAATACCGGACTAAAATTTAACACTACCGACAAAAAAAAGAGGGGGGCAACGCCCCCCCGGTCCCTACTATCCTCCGCCAATGGTTAGTGTAGGTAAAAAAATCTTTTGTGATTAACGAATAATCACTAGCCTCGTGCTACAACGGGCGTGTTCAACTATTCATATAAGTCCATACAATTCATACAAGTCCATACAAGATATTATGTATGTTAAGTTATATTTGTTGGTTTATTTTTGTTAGCATGAATGCATGAAAGTCTATAAGGTGATTGTATAAAATATGATATCATAACAAGTATAGAAAACAAGGTGACGTTTAATTTGTAAAATATTTTATAAAAAAATCTTCATGTGCTTTTAGAAGAATAAAAAATGTATTGCATTATTGGCTTGTATAAAACATTACCGAAATTAATATATACATAAAATTATAAAGAATACTTCTATAAAACATTTTTAAATACTTGTGTGTACTTATGTATAGTTGATTATTGTTAAATACTCTCATTGGAGACATCAAAATCTTGAAAATAAATAAATTAAGCTTAACCCTAAAATTTAAAGCAAATGGTTCCATTTAATTTGCATCTAATCAAAAGCATTGGTCCTCCGTGAATGTCTGGGAGTTTAAGTGAGTGGCTGATCATGATCATGGATCAAGTCCGTATTTGGAAAAAGTCAACAAATATTTTCTTTGCCAAAATTGGAAACCATTTGATAGCCAAGCTCCACCAACAATTACCATGTATATTTTATATAATTATTTGTCTCCAATAGCAATGATGCATCTTTGCAGATATCTTAGAAAAAAATAACAAACACATATGCTCTAATAAAAAACCTTTTTTTATATTCTATATGCATTTTTCTAATATAAATATATCCGGCCAATAAATTATATTGGGCTTTACTTTATTAAAAGATGAAATATTTGACTGTTAATGCATAACTAAAGGCCGCATATAACTCAAGGGGAATGTTCAAAGTTTTTTAAAACTAGAAGGTATAAAAAGTAATCTTAACAATCAATTTCATTAATTAATAATTGAGATCAAATTGTAAGGTAGAAGTTTGTTAGAGTGGTATATAGCCACTTTGGTTGACGTTTTTCAAGTTCTCTCATTTTCTTAAATGATCGTAACTTTTATATACAGTATTATTTTTTATAAAAAAAACACCATAAAACCAAGGTACAAAAACGACAACCTTACCCTACCTTTTGTATAGAAGGTTGTTTTTGATGGCTTGAACTCGTGATCTTAATGTCACAAAAACAACAAGCTTCTCACAGCTTAAACAATTAACCCGAATAATACCATAAATTAAAACAGACACGTTGAGGGGTATGGCCAAAGGTGGAGACCAGAGTTGGGATGGTTCCTAAGGTTGTATGTATGGTGATGATGGTTCACAATCTAAATGGGTGGGAGCTAGGTAGCGGTTCATAGTTAAAGAGGACGGTTGATGGTTACCGTTAAGGTTCTTAACCGAGAGGATGGGAGACGGTTATTGTTCATACACTCATAAATTAAAAAATTGTAACAATAACAAAAGAAGTGAAAAAGGGTAAAGTTTGGCTTGATACAAATTCAACCAAACATCACTTATTTTCTCAACACTTACTGATTCAACACTTTGGCCTCAAGGAGTGGAGCCGAGAAAATACCCGGGAATGCCTGGGAAAATCAAGGCCGACGGGAACATCACTCCCCCGGTTTCATGGAGCTACTACCCGATAAATTTTCATCGGGATTCAGCGGTACGCAACCCAACCAATATTAAAAAAATAGGGAAACGGGGAAAACTGAAATGATATCATGTAAACGGGAGAAAACTAGGAAAATATGGAAAAACTAATGTGGCGTTGATGTGTTATACGTGAAAAACGGGAGGGTTGCCGATGACCTTATTTACTTAGAGTCTTTTATCCAGTCAAACCTATTATTGGTTCAGTACTTACGAAGAGATTGCTTGCTAAACAACGCTATAATTACATGTATGAATACTAATATTTATTATTTTGTTTGACAACGTCATTATTATTACTACAACTATATATATATATATATATATATATATATATATATATATATATATATATATATATATATATATATATATATATATATATATATATATATTAGAGTTAAAACACACAAATTTTGGTAAAAAGAACACTCATGTTGTATCAATTTAAAAAATTATATGTTTTAAATCCGTGATTTTCATTTAGTAGTTTGTGTCGGTTCTAACATTAGTTTTCATTAGAATTATGTCAAGTTGGTGTAGAACGACTATTTTATTTTTTTGATACACCAACTATCAATGGTAGTTTTGTTTTTAGTGTATGAGATAAGACCTATAGGCACTAAAAATCTGAAAACATCATCACTAGGTTAACCACCCATTGATGCCATATTTGAGAGAGAAGATTGTAATTAATAGGTGAACAAATTGGATAAAAGATAAGAGCAAAGCCAAAAGGATGACTTTGAGAGAGAAAAAGATTTATACGATTCTTAACTTGACGACATCTCGTTCTTTGCATATTCAACATCTGAGTACCAATGATATTTTCATTCATGGGGGCATCACAGCGTGTGATTGTTCGATTTCCTGTTGCAACATCGAAAAAGATGGGGCAATGTTCCACTTGTCCTAACATGTCACATCAACCTCCATCTTAAACCTCCCTCATGCTTTCCTCTCCCCTTCTTTATTTCTTCTCCCCTCTGGCACCACCATATCACTCAGCATATCAACTCTATCATCTCTTAACTTAACTTTCATCTTAGCTCATCTTCTACCGACCAAAAGAATGACAAATTCCCGACCTTTTTTCATACTAATTTACATGTTTAACATCAATGTAACACATGTTACGTATGTAAGTCTAATACCATTGTAAACAAACATTTTTATCATATAATATACAGATTTCACGTCATTTTGCGCTTGCTTTTTCTTTCACTTTTTCTTTTATTTTCTTAATAAACATAATAACTTTCTTTAATCATGAACTTTTTATTAGCTTTAGTAACTACTTTGTTTATTCTTCAATCAATACTAAAAATGTTTTGCTTACTTGTCTTTTGTTATTTTTTACATTAACTACTTTCACGGAGATATCTTAAAGAATGATTTTATTTTAAAATTGCTTTATATTATTATCTTTTTTGAAACATTTATATTTCGTACCTTAATTTAGTTTATTATTATCTGTTTGAGTTTTGATTGTATTAATATCAATGTTGTGTTGTTGTATTACTTTTAACTTAAAAAAATACTATTAGAAGTATAAAGAAAGTTTACGGTACAAAGTTGAAAAATCGTGCGAAGTCTGCTAAGTAATTCCAATCATTGATTTAGGAGATAGACAGTTAAGATTAAAAATAAAATAATCACGCATTGAATTATTGCTCTAGGGGTAAAATAGGAAATAGCCTACAATTGTTGACTTTTTTAAAACTCCCCCAGTTTTTTTGAAAGTATATAACTTTTTTATACGACGTTATTTTTTTAAAAAAAAATTATACCATAAAATCGAGCATTTTATTCTTTTTAATTTGAGTATAGTAGTGCTATACTTTTTTTTAAAAAAGCAACACTTTTTTTAAAAAAACGTCTATGTGTTGTGCGTATAACTTGCGTGATTATTCACTGCGTAATTATGAACATAACTTGCGTAATTATCATATAACTTGCGTAATTATAAATATAATTTGCGTGATTATTTTTTATAACGTGAGTAATTTTAATTTGCGTAATAATAGATATAACTTGCGTAATTATGAATATAACTTGAATAATTATGTACCTTTTATGCATAATTGTAGCGCGGATGAAACTACCCCTCCGCCAAAAAACACGTGTCACGCTCTGGTGACTTGATTGACTTCGTACGTTTCGCATGAAAATTAGACTTTGTATAGTAACCGGCCCCTTGAACTATATTATTACAATAAATACAAACACGTTTTATTTATCTTTCGTTTAACTAGTCAAATTTGTAGGTGATTAAACATATACCATTGATGTATAACACGCTTTCACATGTTTTTGAACATGTTATCACTTTTTTTCTTACCACACACATCAATCTCATCGCTTCTTCAGATTCAAGTTACGTTTTAGTTCCTCAAAAGTTGCATTTGCCCATCTCAAGTTTAACTACATTCACACTTATGTTTCTTATACTTATCTAATTGTTTTTATGGACCACTTATGATTTTTTTTTTCTATGATAACTTTTAATATTAAATGTTTTATAGAATTCTGAACATATAGATACGACCTTTTATCTCTATTTCAGTGTAAATTTCATTCAATACAGAGTTTTCACGTTATAATGTATAAGTCATCAAAAACAAACATACAAATCATCAAAATTGATTAAAAGTTTTGATTTTTTATAGTTTCTTTTGTTTCCTCCTACAAAACTTTAAGATACGATGTTTATAAAAATTCAAATTTGTCATGGCAACGTGCCTTTTTCTCAATATTTCCAACGGTTTAGTTTTTTATCATTCCGACATACTTATGTATCAACTTTTTGATGTGAGTTTTTTTTAACAATTTTATTTTTTATATAATGTTTTGAATGTTATCAAGACCCGGGCATACACCTAGGTTTGCTTATGTTTTGTTTTTTATATAAAATTTCGAATATTATCAACAACATCAATGGTTTGTTTTTTTTATATAAAGTTAGTTATATTATCAACACCCCCTTCAACAAGCGGGTTCGAGGCATCATGTCGATGTTAGTTTTTCTCATTGCTATACGTCCACTCAAGAGGCAAGTGCGCGACAACGTTTAGAAGGAATGTGGAGGTTTTACTACTAGGTAAAACATGTTTGAAAACGGACGCATATGCTTAGATCATGTATAGAGTCACTTCATAAACTATATAAACAAGTTATTAGTAATTTTTTTAATGGCGGTGAGCATTCAAAATATTTATCAGGGAATTATCGATCAAATGTGTTTAAAAAAACATCTCAGACGTCTTACCACTAGAGCATCTTGTGATGATTGTTATTAGTTAGTACACATTCGTGCCAAGGCAACTTACATTTGTTTCAAACTGTTAAGCAAGTGTAACAACCAAATTGATTTTTATAACCTTTTGTTTTTTTTTTTGATTAAAATTCAAAAGTATTACAGTCAACCATATAATCAAAAATTAAAGCGAACACTCTAATTCCATAGGATTTTATACTCTGTTTAGCTTCGATGAGTGAGACAATAATGTGAATCGTAAAAATTAACAGTTAGAACTTAGTGTTTTAGTCGTAACCGAATCTTTAATTGAAGATCACACTCTAATTCCATAGGATTTTATACTCTGTTTAGCATTCGATGAGTGAGACAATAATGTGAATAGTAAAAAATTAACAGTTAGAATTTAGTATTTTGGTCGTAATCGAATCTTTAATTGAAGATCACACTCCATAAACGTAGGATTTTATACTCTATTTAGCATTCGATGAGTGAGACAATAATGTGAATCGTAAAAATTAACATTTAGAACTTAGTATTTTGGTCGTAATCGAATCTTTAATTGAAGATCACAGTCTATAAATTCTCAACTGAATGTCAAAAACACCATTTACTCTTAAACCCTTGCATCAACTTAGAAAATCATGAAACTGAACTTTACAATATACATCTTATCAGAGAACCGGAGAACCCAAAAGACCTTTAACGTTCTATGTGGAGTGAGAATAGAAATGAGAGTATTCATGAATTGACATAAAACAATAATAATTATTGAATTAGACTAACTAAATTTATAAAATAGCTCATTACTTACCACCGATTTCTTGGGCTGCCATCTTAAAATAAGATAAAAATACCAAATTACCCTAAAGATATGTATTATATAGTAGTAAAAATAAAATTATTATGTTAGTTTGTATGCTAGACACAAACTCTATTTTTATTCACATGTGAAACAACTATGATTCACGTAAAAAATTTAGTAAGTAGTTTGTCATTGTTGTTTTTTAAAACTACAGAACATCAGTATTTGGTCATTTCCTACAAAGATTCGTGTGCGTGTAGCCGCGTACTAGAACATGAAGCTAATATCCTTTTTATTATTACTTTACGCTTGAAGTACATAAGCCACAAAAATGCAAACAATGAACTTAAATGATCTTACAAAAATTTTCAAAGGTTTGTAAAAGTTAACTTTCTTGTTTTTAATTTAAAAGCTTTTTTTGTAGCTGTTCATTTATAGTGTACCTGCAAAATATATATTTAACTATTCAATATAAATAAAAAAAAATCTATCAAATTATATAGATGAACTGTCAATTAAAATGTCACCCCTCAATTTCCACAAACGGAATTTTACCGTTAGGCGCGTGACATACCATGATCTCAGCCGTTAGTTACACCAAACGACACAACAATTACAAAACATAGTTTTACAATATTAATATAAAATACCAAAAACATAATTAATAATGAATTCATGAAAACATTTGCGGAAGCGTAATAATTCATAATTCAAATAGCCAAAACACGTGCAACACAAAAGTAATTTGTAAAAACGTTGCTTGATTATCTAAACCAATCAATGATGAATGCAATAATGAGATGCTCCGCCATGCACACCTTAAGAACCTGAAAGAAACATGCTAAAGTGTCAACACAAGGTTGGTGAGTTCACATGTTTTAATAAACAGTAACATAATCGAAAGCAGGTCCAGTAAACAAAGTAATATCAGTAGATAGCTAGTCTACATAACAAGTTACTTAGTGTATGAAGTTCGCAACCGAAGCTGACAATGTAAATGAATGCCTCGGTTGTGGCTACCAGACCACAAGAACAGAAATTAGGTCAATTAACACTCGTTTGACGTGCAGTCGTGCTAGCGTGACTAGCCAGGGTGGGGTTTGTCAAACCCAGTAGATCTACTTAGAATTACCTCGCAAAAGTACATAAATTAACGGTTCGAAAGTAAGGACTTAAAATGGTACAACACTAGTAATCATACGATAATTATAGTAATACTGATCAAATGAAATAACGATTAAAAGAACATGTTTCTTTTCCCAAAAAGAGTATAAGTAAAATGGGGTCGTAAACTCACCTCAAATAGCACAACAAATAAAGTTATGTAGAGTGCAAGCAATTAGATTTCCGGGACACTTGGATATCATTTAATGTCTATTAATATTAATTATTAATACTAAAATTGTACGGTTTCGCGAGCACGGCTCGGTTACGGTATAGGTCATCGACATTTCCCCCTTTTCCAATCAAGCACAAGTATATACCAATTCACCTTTAATGCACAAACCCAATTATCCTCACTAATACCGGATCATGTATAAAGGTACTCATCATATATTTTAATTGTAAGACTATATATAATAAAACCATATACGTTTAATAATATATATAACCCATTTATCTTAATGCATAATGACCATACATAATACAGTTGTGATAATATACATTTATGATTTATACCCACATAATTTACTCAACATTTAACACACACATAATATATTGTGTCATTACCCCGCATATATTTTATATATTATAAACACCCACGTATGATATATTGTATAATTTGTGCACAACCACATTCACATGCATACACACATTAATGTAAATATAATATATATATATATATATATATATATATATATATATATATATATATATATATATATATATATATATATATACACGAACCCACTCACACCACCCATGCAAACAGAACATGAATGCACTTAAAACACACACACACACACACACATATATATATATATATACACATGAACCCACTCACACCACCCATGCAAACAGAACATGAATGCACTTAAAACACACCCATTACCATTCCACCATATACATACTGAACTGCCATCTACAAGCATAACCCCACATGTTGCCACATATATGAGTTAATACCCACCTAACTCTCATTTTAACCTATGAATCAACCCTCATATATATACATGAATTCGATTCATAGAGCCCATATATAATCATGCACGTATGATCAAAATAATTCACACATAAACAGCCCCACATCAACAAATCCCAACATCAACAAACCTAATCGGCACACACAAATAGCAATTCTATGCACCTACACACCTGGACAGAAAACTCGATCATCCCAACATCCACACAACACACAGCCGTGCATATAAATATATGCGCGCACGCCCATCAAACCATAGCACCCACAACAGTCGCATTACCGAACATGAAAACGCGCGATCTATACAACCCATGGTTTCGCACATACATGAAATCGTATGTAAAACCGTAACCCGGAATTCGAAACCGTACGTAACAAACATGAGTAAAGAATGAGAAGAATCGTACAGAATGGGTTGTTTTAATGGTCGTTCCACAGTCATCGGAGATGCGTCAGTCACCGAGGTCGAGTAGATTGGCGAAGGTAGATGGGACGCGGTGGATGAACTGCTGGGGGAGAGATTGGGCTTCGATGGGAAGAGGTTGATGATGAGAATGAGTGGGGATCGTAGGGTAAGGGAGGGTTTAAGTTACAATCAATAGGAAGTTGGTGAAAGTTTGTTAGGGTCAAGATAAGGAATTGAAATTCATAATTTATTTATTTGGGTAATTGTTAATTATGATTTAACTAATGGTTAGTTAAATATTAATCCAAGTAATTTAGTTTTGGACTTATTATTATTATTATTTTAAGTTTCATATAAAAAGAAAACTTAACCGTAATATGTATTTGACAAGGGATTCAAGGTTGTGACGTTACCCTGAGAGTAGGGTGAGAGTACGGGATGCCACATCATCTCCTTTTTGAAAGAATTTTGTTCCTGAAAATTAGAACATCAGGTTCACGAAGAACACCATGCCAGATTTACTGATCTACAAGGTATAAAGAATAAGGTTTTCTGAGAATTTCAGAAACAAACCGAAAAGAAAGAAATTCTGAAAATTTCCGGCTGTGACATAAAAAAACACTCACTTCAAACGTGTAATTTGTGAGATTTAATTATTAGACATTCTCTAGATAATTCATTTTGTCTAGTCAAAGACTAGCATACTGCTACCAACGACTATCACTGAAGTCATTCAACCTAAAAGTATAATCTCATCCTCATAACCATTGATGATATCACAAACTAAAATTTTAAAATGAGTAAATTACTATTTGCATCTCCGACGTTTTTCAAAAATAACTAGTTGCATCCCTAAAGTTTAAAAACGTTACTATGTCCCCTGACTTTTCATTTTTTCATCCATTTGAGCCCATATGACTAACGTCGTTAATATTACTATCAAAACCTCTATTAAAAAGACCAATCTACCCTAAAAATTAAAATAATAAAAAAAGACTTTCATCACCTACAAAGACCCACACTCTATCTCTCTCATCTCGCACCCACAACTCTCTTTTTCTATCTCTCCATCACCGCCACCAACCCAACACCACCACCACCATAGCCACTCACCACCATAGCCACCCATAGGGGTGTTCAATTTCGGATATCCGAAAATTTCGGATAGTGAATTTCATTATCCGAATCCAAATCTGAAATTTCGGATCCGGATATCCGTTCAGATATCCGAATTCAAAAAAAATTTGTATTATTTAACAAATTTTATAAAAATATAATAGTTTTTATTGAAATTTTTTTCAGATATTTGAAGTTTTTTATTAAAATATCCTAAATATCTAAAAACATCCGAATTATTCAATTAATATTTTTAAAATTTTATAAAAATATTTTGGATATTTCGGATATCCGAAATATCCGAAAATTCTCAAAATCACTATCCGAATCCGAATCTGAAATTTCAGATATCCGAAATTCGGATATCCGAATTTTCAGATTTTCGGATATTTCGGATACGGTTTCGGATTCGGATATTTTTTAACACCCCTAGCCACCCACCACCACCAGCTTCTGTCACCACCGTCACAAGCACGAGTCACCACCGCCACGAGCTCCGGTCGCCACAAGCACCAGCTCCGTTGCCACCGCCACTAGCTCCAGTCGCCATTGCCTCCAGCTCTCGTCACCACCCCACAAGCTCCTGTCACCACCGCAATCAGCTCCCATCACCACCACCGCAGCCTCCCGTCACCAACACCACACGCTCAGTTCACCATTACCACAACAGCCTAACCCCTAGCTTGACCCGTCACCGTCACCGCAGCCCGCTCAGTCACCGCCACCCTACCGCCACCGAAGCCCTCCTCGTCATCACCACCGAAGCCCTCCCCATCACCACACAATCATCACCGAACACTCTCCCCCTACTTTGTATATCTCTCTCTATACATTTTTTAGTATTTGGGGTTTTTGATTGATGATTTATGGATGAAAAGTTTGATAATGATGGTTATTGGCTGGTGAAAGGTGTTATGTGACGGTGGTGGGTCTGAGTCTGGATAAAGGCTTTTGTGATGGTGATAGCGATGGTGGTGGTGGTGGTGGGTGGAGAAGGTCAATAATGGAGATATTTGTGTGTGTGTGTGAGAGAGAGAGAGGGGGAGAGAGAGAGAGAGAGAGAGAGAGAGGGAGGGAGTGAGTGAGTGAGTGAGTGAGTGAGTGAGTGAGTGAGAAGGGAGAGAGTGTTAGGTATTTAGAGTTATGTGAAGAGAGTTGGGTGGTTGGATATATTTTTCAATTTTCAATTGATAGGGGTATTTTAGTTTTTTTGTAAAAAAAATTAACAGATAATTTAACGTCGTCAACCTTAAGGATTCAGAAAGATGGAATAAAATGAAAAGTCAATGGACATAATGACGTTTTTAAACTTTAGGGATGCAGCTACTTATTTTTTAAAAATGTCAGGATTTACTCTTTTAAAATAAATAAAATCTGGATCTCAAGATATCACAAACTAAAATTTAAAACAAATAAAATCTGGATCTCAATCTCAAAATCATAAAGACATATAGACGTCGATTTAAGATTCAAGTCATCAAAATCCTTAACAAACTACTGAGAATGAAACTCGCAAATGAAATTTCAAGAAACTTGATCATGCTACCAAGACATACATACCTAGACTCAAAACCCATACCATCAAAATTTCTAAACAAAAAATAAACACCCAAACTCACAAATATGATACAATATCGAACTCGGTTGACAAACTTTGCTACTTTGTCAAAGTGGAACATATCACAAAAAGCACCATGGTAGATCAGCAAACAGTTGATGAAGAAAGGGTCAGGAACAAACGACAATACAACAATAGAAGGAAGATAAATAGAAAAAAAAAAATCTAACAATATCAAAATATCTCTGAAATTAACCGTTCAAGTTAACGTAATTATGCTAAGAGACCTAATAATCCGAGAAAATCATGACTCATGATAAATATCTATAGCTTGACCCAAACCATTATGACAAAATGTAATTTACTCAAAAAAGATTGAACATTAGCATCAATCACATGTCTAGAAGTCATTTTCTAGTTTTGTACTTTTGTTGATAAGGAGCTGTCAAATTGGTCACCACCAACTCCTTCAATGTGGCCTACAACCCCGTGATAAGCGATCATGCTCGCACTACGGTCGCCCCATCACTCGATTATCTCAGATCTTATTATTATTCCTTTTTTATATTGTATTTTTATAATGAATTATTGTAGATATAATGATAATTATAATAATAGTTTAAGAGAGGGTTTAACTTTATATTTTAAAATTAGTTGTCTGATTATTGTGACTAGAACATGTAATTGTTAATTTATTGACATTTAGTAAACAATTACGTTTTTTAATAGTTGAGTACTGCAGTTAATCATGACTTGATTTGAATATTTTTTGTATGTTACTTAGTTAGATCTAATCCTACTTAAACTATACAATAGTTTAATATTCATTGTTGCATGAAACTTGCTAGAATACTTTAATGACTATCGTATTGTTGTATTTTTTTAAAAACGATGACTTTTTATACGTCAGTCATTGTGATTATAATCTTACTACTTTCATAAAAGAGTATCCCCAAATGACACTTGTTATAATTCTAAACTACTAATTTTTTTTTTTTTCATGCTCAAATTACTTTCATCCTTTATATGACAATTAGAAATTAATACACTAGTTTATTCACACTTTTTACTATCGTTTTAGTTTTTTTTATTCAAAAAAATAATTCAATGTTTCTTTATTCACTTCTCATTTACTATATATATATATATAAAATACCTTTAGAAACCTTTTATATATAACCAGTTGTTGTGACCCGCGTTATGCAACGAGGGTTATAAAAATTAAAATATTAAATTCAGGTGATTTATACGTTAGTAATAACAACCCGAAAATGGATAACGTGCGAAACGTTGATTAAAAATATAGTAGAAAAAATAACTATAAAAATAAATACCTCAAAACAGAAAATAAAAAATACTATTGTAAATTGATTAAAAGAAAATTTGACATAACTCGAAGGTTCAAGTATAAAACTTAAAAAAGTTCAAGTAATTAAATGTAAATTTGACATAACTCAAAGACTTAAGTATAAAATATGAAAAAAAAATTAATTGATTAAATGTAAATTTAACATTACTCGAAAGCTTAAATATAAAATTTTAAAAAAGACAAAATGAGTAGGTATCAATTTGAAAATAAATAAAAAAAAGAGAGAAAGTGTTGTGGTTAGTTTTAAAAAATTCTTAAATGTTTAAATGTAAAATTGTAAAAAAACAAAAACAAATAGGTTTTTTATTAGTTTGGGGAAAAAAAATTATTGCGGTAACATTAAGAAAACCAACATCTTCACTACTCATAAATGTTTCTATTTGCTACATATAGTGATGCAGCGGGTGTTATCGAGGCTCATTTTCGACCTGTCTTAACCGTTTATATATTTGAGTATTATTATTATTATGATTATGTAAATATTTAACTATCATGTACTTAAGTGTTTAAATAAAATAATACTTAAATGAAATAGTATTAAGTTATAAAAATATAAATAATAAATGTATATATTTTAATATTAATTTAAAATATTATAAATAAGATAATATTTAAAATAAATATATATTAAATAATGTTTAAATTGGGATAACTTTTAATAAAAATAAGCAAATTAGGAATTATTGTATATAACACTTGTACTTTATGTTTAAAAAATTATATCAGGTGTCTTAAATTTTGAGAAAGCTATTCCGGATGGGTGCTTTGAGAGATCAACTGGTTGACTACCCTCCAACACTTGATCAGCCATTAACCCTTTTATCCCTAATCACATCTCAAATCTTCAACCAAAAACAAAAACCCATGTAAGAATATTAAAAACTCAACTCACTGAAGTACGATTTCATCATTTTACAACAATTTTTCATTACATATTTATAAAATCAATAAAAGTTAAGTCTCGTAATTCACATCAAACAACTTAACATCTCCAAAATCAACACATCGCTCGCCCCTAAAGGTGGATCTTGTGAAGAATGAGGGTGTGTGGGAGAAATAAGAAGTTGCTGAAGATGTGGTGAAGGATATTGGACCGTAGGGTTTCGTGGTTTTTATAGGGTTTCGAAACCGTCCAATTTGCACTCATTTAAATTTTGAAAAGGCTATAAGGGGCGGTCCAAAACCGTCCCTAAAGGTAACATAAGGGGCGGTCATAATACCCGCCCCTAAAGTTAACATAAGGGGCGGTCATAATACCCGCCCCTAAAGGTAACATAAGGGGCGGTTTCGCTCAATTTTTACTCATTTAAATTTTGAGAAAGCTATAAGGGGCATTCCAAAACCGCCCCTAAAGGTAACATAAGGGGTGGTTTCGCCCAATTTGTAACATAAGAGGCAGTTTCATCCAATTTGTACTCATTTAAATTTTGAGAAAGCTATAAGGGGCGGTTCAAAACCGCCCCTAAAGGTAACATAAGGGGCGATCATAATACCCACCTCTAAAAGTAACATAAGGGGCGGTTTCACCCAATTTGTACTCATTTAAATTTTGAGAAGACTATAAGGTGCAATTATTTAGACCACCGGTCCCTTCAAAAAATTAGGTCCGCACGTTATATAACTTTTTGTACTAGTACTTCAAATGCTCATTTAAAGTATTATAAATAATATAATATATAATGTAGTGAAATAAATAATCTCATATTATTAAATTATATATTAATAATATGTATTAGTTAATGTATTAATTAGAATAAGCTTATTAAATGATGATCAAAATAGGAATAATTGCATTTAACACTTGTATGTAATGCTTAATAAGTTTAATTAGATGTTTTAATTATTTTGTAAAATAACACTTGTATTCTAAGGTTTTGCTTTATATAATAGTATAGATAAGTCATTTCAGTAATTGTGGTATATACAAATTTATGATTTATATTTTTTATTCTTCAACTCGTACAATACGTAAGTTTTTTAAAGCTAGTAGTACAGATAAGTCATTTCAGTAATTGATGTATATGTAAATTTATGATTTATATCTTTTTTATTCTTCAACTCGTGCAATATATAAGTTTTTTAAAACTAGTAGTGTATGAAATAACTACAAAAGTGTATTTAAACTAGTTACAATGTACATGCGTGACATAACAAACTAAGTAACCAAAATGGTGCATCCAAATCACTACAACTCTATGCATTAAACCGATTATACTTTAACATAATTATATACCCTTATCCTACAATAGAGATGCATAAGTTTCACATGCATGTATGTGCGTGCATGCATCTGTAATGAATGTATCCATATCATGTGAGGGTTTTTTTCTTTCACCTTCTTAGCAATGGCGTAACAATGAGTCCAATAAATGGTGGGTCGACAATAGTCATGTTGTCCTGTAATTGGTATCTTGAGTTTTAATCAATAACCAAACTCACTTATAAATTTTTTGTCTATTAGGGAAAACAATTATTTTCTTGTAATATATTCAACATGTTAAAAGAAAATAATTATTTCTAATACTGGTTTTGATTCATTTATAAATATATAAAAATACGTATAGGATTGTCCTTGCATATGTTAAAATACCATTGGTATTACTATTAAATTTGTGGTCGGCTTAAATATAAACCGAGTATACGTATTTAATTATATGTACTTTTTGATTGGTTTTATATTGCCATATATTAAGAATTAGAATGTTATGTGAACGGGACATCCTATTCACATACGTTTCTTAACGACCTAAAATATATCTTTCATTCTACGTCATTATAACTTTTTTAACAACAAATTATTCCAACAATTTTAATCATAATGAGATTTGAACATTTACCATTTGAGAGTGACATTGTATTCATAATACTTGGCTATTATATGGTCACAAACCCTTTCCTACATAGGCAAGATGTGGTGGCGTGCATTTAGGGTTAGGGTAAAGAGAGAAAGTGCAGAGCACGTGGAGTTTTTTTTTTTAGTTTATACTAGTATCAAATCTTCCACAATACAGAGAGACGGAAAATTATGCGAAGTAACACTAATGTCACTTTACCGCCAGTGACCATCAAAACTGAAAAAAATGCTCGTATTAAAAAAGAAATAAAAAATGAAAAAATAAAATCGAGCGAAAAGTAGACGTAAAAACGTTAAATCACGTAGACAAAACGTAAAACATATAAAACCCTAATTAAGTCGACCTAGGACCAGCGCCTTATAACTGTACCGCTAAACGGCGGGAAAAAAACATAAAAACGTTGAACTACACAAGCACGTTGCGGCTTGTTAACTCACAAAATTTAGACCGAAATGTAACATGAAAAATTTGTAAATTATGGAAAATATTGGATTAAAATAAAAAAGTTAAAGCTTTACAAAAAATGTAGGTACAACCCACTAAAACACATGTTACAACCCATGATTCGTACCAATGTTGCAAATTAGTATAGTAAATAAATATAATTTTATAGTAAAGTTGATAAGCTTAAGGTACAATAATCTAATGCATAGTAAAGTTGAAAAACATAAGGTACAACAATCTAATATGTAACAGCCCAGCGTAACCGCACCATGATATTGTTCGCTTTAGCCGGGACGAACCACCATCGCCTCACGGTTTTGTCTTCACCTGGACAGGGACGTACCACCATCGCCCAGGCAAAACGTGTCATAGTGGGGAAGGTCTCAAGCCCCTTATAAAGAAGCCTTCGTTCACCTTCCCAACCAATGTGGGATGTTACAATCCACCCCCCTTAGGGAGCCCAGCGTCCTCGCTGGCACACCGGCCCGGCCCTGGCTCTGATACCATCTGTAACAGCCCAGCGTAACCGCACCATGATATTGTCTGCTTTGGTCGGGACGAACAACCATCGCTTCACGGTTTTGTCTTCACCTGGACCGGGACGTACCACCATCGCCCAGGCAAAACGCGTCACAGTGGGGAAGGTCTCAAGCCCCTTATAAAGAAGCCCTCGTTCACCTTCCCAACCAATATGAGATGTTACATAATACATAACATAGATATAGACGATGTTATTAAAGGCAAAAGGCATTAAAAAAAAGCAAAATTTAAACCAAAGATATAGACGATGTCAATACCTAGGCTTAAATGGTAAAAAAAGTTGGAAAACCACGGGTATTAAAAAAAAAAGCAAAATTTAAACCAACATTACTAATAGCATTTACCTCATGTTCCTTGTCCTTGAGACACATAATTTATCAAAAAAATCAACGACCCTAATTTTATTTCATATTTTATAAAACATGTCACATATTAATATTCCTCGTACCTATAATTTATGACGTTTGTAAGTAGGTAATCTCAAATTTAAAGGAGCATTAAGTTTTTCCTTAATTTTTTTAGAGGATGAGATGTATGCGATGTTTGTTTTTTCAGAAAAGCTCTTCCTGACCTCTTATATTTGCGCCACGTAGACCATGAGCAGACGTTGAGGTCTGTAGAGTGTTTGTTTTTTGAAAGACATTTCATTAAAAAAGGTTCATGTGAGGTTTGCATGAGACATATATAAATCATTCACTTCTTGCATTTTCTACCCTCTTCTCATTCTTCACCTTCAACTCGACCCAAACGTCCTCCCCCCTTAAAATCGCAGCCGCCGGCCACCGCAGCCACTGCCCCCTTCACTGCTTTGCATCGCCGCCGCCCCTCTCAAGTCACCGCCACCGCAGTTCATTACCACAAAACTACAGCCCCCGTCGCCGCCCCATCGCCGCCTCCACCTTCCCGTCGCCCGCCCCTCTATTCAAAAAGGTACCATGATTTGTTATTTATGTAGTATGGTTTTTGATTTGGTTTAGAGTTTTGTTTGATTTGTGGTTTATGTAGTATGATTTGTGATTTGGTTTAGGGTTTTGTTTGATTTGTGATTTAGGTAGTATAATTTGTGATTTAGTTTAGAGTTTTGTTTGATTTGTGATTTTAGGTAGTATGATTTATGATTTGGTTTAGGGTTTTGTAGCATGATTTATAATTTGGTTTAGGGTTTTGTTTGATTTGTGATTTTAGGTTGTATGATTTGTGATTTGGTTTATAGTTTTGTTTGATTTGTGATTTTAGGTTGTATGATTTATGATTTGGTTTAAGGTTTTGTTTGATTTGTGATTTTAGGTTGTATGATTTATGATTTGGTTTAGGGTTTTGTTTGATTTGTGATTTTAGATTGCATGATTTGTGATTTGGTTTAGGGTTTTGTTTAATTTGTGATTTTAGCTAGTATGATTTGTGATTTGGTTTAGTATTTTATTGATTTGTAATTTTAGCTAGTATGGTTTGTGATTTGGTTTAATATTTTGTTTGATTTATGATTTTAGCTAGTATGATTTGTGATTTGGTTTAATATTTTGTTTGATTTAAATTTTAATGTTGAAGTACTTTTTAACGTTTAAAAAATAGGTTTATTTTAATTACAGAATATTTTAGCAGTCTGCAGATGTTAAAAAACAAACAGTGTTCTTCTTGCAGACTGCAGATGTTTGATCTACCTCTTCTCCTGCAGATGTGATCCGCAGACTGCAGAGATTTTATTACAGAAAAAACAAACAACACTGTAGTATCTAATGTAACGTCAAATTACACAAATTATAATAAATCCCTTAAAATCTGGAGATAAAGATAATTATAGAAAATCAAATGTAAATACTCTATCAAAGTTCAAACCTTGACATTGACGGATATTACTAACTTAATGATACTAACAACTAACCACTAACCTGTTAAAAAAATGCTCTATCAAAGTTATTTAAGCAAAACCGTATGGACAGAAGTAGTGATTTACTTTCTATTATATTATAATATATTATTTCTTTTTGTTTTATTTATTTATTATTGTTTCTTTAAACTTTCACGTTAAAAAGTGATCATGCTATGATTAACATGTGAGGATCCCATCCATGTCATACTATGTACAAATCATTACCAAGTATATATTAATTTCAGAAGCTTAACACAATAGCAACGTTTTCAAAACTTAACCGGACAGTAAACCAGACTTTTTACCGGTACAGATATAATTATAATTATTTTAACGAATATATGTAAAATAATACTAAATTTTTTAACAATAAAAACCAATTCGACCGATCCGGTTCCCGGTCTGACCACGGTTCGACATCAAAATTATTTTAAACACCAAACCAGATCGGATTAAGGTTCGGTTTCATTCCAACAGGCCAGTCCTACGCAAAATACAACATATGAGGTTTAGCAATGAAGATGGTCGAATTTACTTTTCACCTTGTTTATAAAAACCAACATTTTGTCGATTGCCACCTGGCAGAACTGTTCTTCAAAATATCCCATCATCTTTCCCCCTTCACAATCTAGAATCATATATAACCAACAACACAGTTGAATGCTTTAGCGTGTGTATACGTGATTTCCACTACTTTTCAATCTTCTGATTCAATTCAACTCAAATCAAATTTCCCCTCGATCTCGAACAATCTCGAAGCGAATCAACGCACGCAACTCCTCAAAATTCACTTCAATTGTCCCAAAATTCAAATCTGATATTCAATCTCAAGATCAAGATCAGATCAGTTTTGCAGCTCATTAGCTCAATTTCATCCGTTTACGCTACTATATTCGGTAATTTTAGCTTTTAAAGATGCTTGATGTGTGTCTGTGTGACCCCTTTTTGTTCCATCTTACGTGCTGATGCAATCTACCCCTAAAGTTGCTTTTTATATTCTGTTTTGCTTCAGTGATCTGGGATTCTGTTTGGAAGTTGATTTGGGAGATAACTGCTGCTGAAGGTTGTTGTTCTAGGGGCCAAATCGATTGGCCGTGATGGGGTTTGATTTGGGATTGTTGTTTGGGAAGATGGGTAGCAGTGCATTGGCTACATCTGAGTACTCTTCTGTTGTTTCTATGAACTTGTTCGTTGCTCTTCTGTGTGCTTGTATTGTGATTGGTCATTTGTTGGAGGAGAATCGATGGATGAATGAATCTATCACTGCTCTTGTCATTGTAAGTGTTTGTGTGTTTGCTAATCTATTCGATTTACTGAATTGTGTGGATATCAATCACTTTTTCCATGAATTCAGCTGAATTGAGTTTAGATTTGTGGTAAAAAATCTGTAATTCTAATGGGTTATGGTAGAAATTGATTTGTTGATGGAGATGGAAGGGATTTTGAAATCAATTGTTTCTTGTTTTTATTGAATTGGATGATAGGGTCTCTGCACAGGAGTTGTTATTTTGTTGGTTAGTGGAGGAACAAGTTCTCATCTTCTAGTCTTCAGTGAAGATGTGTTCTTCATCTATCTTCTTCCACCAATCATCTTCAATGCTGGGTATGTTTGTTTTCCACTTTTCCTTTTATACGGTAAAGTTTTACGATTGAGTCCCTTTTAACGTTGTTGTCTTAAGATTTGCTTTGAATTTGGCATGTCCAATTGTTCTATTGGTTGTTTGTGATTTCAAAGTTGAAAGAATCTAGGTTTGACTTGATTACCTTGACTGTTTCCACCAGGAGGATGAAATGTCAATTAATTTCTTTCTGAATTACATTGCTGTCCTATATTTGTCCTGTCTTTTGTACTTGTACTTTGCTTGATCTATATTGACATGTTGAAGATCTGAATGGAAAAGGTATAGTCAGCTCTTTTGTACTTGTACTTTGCTTGATCTATAGTGACATGTTGAAGATCTGCGTGCAAAGGTGTAGTAAGCCTTTTGCTACTACATAGCCGTTAGAGATTCGATGCACAAGCTTAGTATTGTAGTTATTCGAAGTTTTGCATGGTTATTACCTTATGTTTTTTCACATAAAAACAAACAGGTTCCAGGTTAAGAAGAAACAATTTTTCCGCAATTTCATGACCATTGTCCTATTTGGTGCTGTTGGCACTGTGATATCTTTCACCATCATAGCATTTGGTAAGCACCTCCATCATTCTTGATTAAAGGCTTTATATAGAGTTATTGATATCATATGCTTATTTATTGTTGTGTCGTATATTGAGATATTTATTCACAAGACGAGAAACGTCCTTTGCTTTTGTCTCTATTAGTTACTATATTTATTATGCCATTAGCGTAGGAAACATAGTCATAACACCATAATGTTTTCTTTTATTTAGCGAATAGATTATTGTAAAATATAATAATTACAAAATGAAACATGTATTTAGCATGGCCATATAAATACCAATATGACCTGCTTATAAAGCACAGTTATTCTGGTAAATAAATTATTATGAGACATCCCATAATGAAAATTGGAACTGGAATCCAATTTCTGTATATCTTCATTCTCAGTTGAAAGTTTTAGTAGATGTTTGTTGGTTTATGTTGAAAAAATTGCATTATTATTATTATTATTTTTAAGATGTACTAATTTGTGGACAGCTGCTACAAAGATTTTTCAAAAGATGAATATTGGAACTCTTGAGCTGGGAGACTATCTTGGTATCATTTGATCTTTAATTTCCCTTCAAAACCTTCTTTTGTGATTCGTTTAATATCTTCAAGTTTGCTAAACTTCCAAACTTCCTCCCAGCACTTGGTGCGATCTTTTCTGCAACCGATTCTGTTTGCACTTTGCAGGTACTTAGAGCATCATGAACTTTGTTTTAATAAGAATCATTAACATTTTCAAGAAGCTAATGTATCAAATTTCACAATGTAGGTGCTCAATCAAGATCAAACACCTTTATTGTACAGTCTGGTGTTTGGGGAAGGAGTTGTGAATGATGCCACATCAATTGTCATATTCAATGCAGTTCAGAACTTTGATTTTTCTCAGATCACAACAACTGTTGCTTTACAGTTGATTGGGAATTTCTTCTATTTATTTATCACAAGTACACTTCTAGGAGCAGGAGTAAGCCCCCCCTCCCTCTCCCTCTCTTTCTCCCAATTATATCATTTTATTAATATGACCATGTGATTTTTTTATTCATATAGGCTGGACTACTAAGTGCATATATTATAAAGAAGCTATATTTTGGAAGGTACACAATTTTTTATATGGTGATGAAAAACTAGAATAGGATGCTTGAATTTAATATATTATTAGAGTGTCTAGATGACTCAAAGTTGGTTATTTACTCTTCATGATGATGGGTCAAACAAGTAAAGTCTGAAAATTATGCTAAAATTAAAGTAGGTCGAAATGGTTAAAGGGTCAAAAGCCGGCTAGCATGTTCAAATGTTTACAACACCCTCGTCTTCTTTCTTTTTTTAAGCAATTTTGTAATCATTGTTTAATACTTGATCACTTAAAAATTCAATATAGTGGACAAAAACTGTTGGCCGGTCGGCCCAACCTATTTTGACCCACACATTGAAGTCACCCGTTTTGACTTGTTTTACAATGTGTCCGGCTCACATTTTCTCACCCCTACTTTCATCCATATCTGTTCCTGACTGTATCAAGTTCATTTGTGTCCTGGGACTTTATTTAGCTTTTTTCTTTGTTTCTTTGCCTCTTTTACTTTCATTCAACCAAACCCTTGGGCCTGTCTATTTATGGGCTAACTAATGGGAATTTTGTTTACTAATATTCACGTTAATATACATTATTAATGACACTAATGCCTCTTTGTCCTGCTGGATTCTAGGCATTCAACGGATCGAGAAGTTGCTATCATGATACTCATGGCTTATCTCTCTTACATGGTAGCTGAGGTATATATTCCTCTTTGTTCATCGTGCAAGCTTATTTTTCTGTAATTGGATTAATTTCGACCCATTTACTTCTGAGTGTGTTAATTCGGGTTATGGTTTATCCCTGACGGGTCGAATAAAAAAGTTAGCTAAAAGGAAGTGGTCAAACAGGTTGAAAATTATCCAAAGTAATTTTTAATGCTTATACCCTATGAAATTATATTATATAAAAACTTGTATGTAACCCATCAACCACTTATGCGGAATGGACAACAATTTTATAGGTCAGCTCGACCCTACCCCTTTCAACCTCCAATGCACAAATTTTCACCTCTAAATATTATTACAACCTCTTGGACACTTAGCTGATGCTCATCAATCACTATTGCAGTTATTCTATTTGAGTGGCATTCTCACTGTTTTCTTCTGCGGAATTGTGATGTCCCACTACACTTGGCATAATGTCACAGAAAAATCTAGAGTTACAACCAAGTATGTTTATTCTTCAAGTTAATACCGTTATTGTGTTAATTTGTTGTTACCAAACCTAAATAGTTAATTTGTATCTACTTGCCAATATTTGCAGGCACGCCTTTGCAACATTGTCATTTATTGCTGAGTTATTTATCTTTCTTTATGTCGGTATGGATGCTTTAGATATTGAAAAATGGAGCTTTGTCAAAGATAGGTACGATCTATCTATTATTTGTTCAGTGAAAAGTGGATTCAAATTATTTTATTTTATTTTTTGAAAATAAAGGATATTATAATGGTATACAAGATCCAGCTCAATGATGCTCAATTCAATCCTAATACAATAATCATACAAAGCGTTATATTTGAGTTCTCCAAATCTCTTTATATAAAGTTGTTTCCCTATAAAAATTATATTGTTACCTATTGTATTATGACAATGCTATAATTTACTAGTTTTATAATAATATTCTAGTATTGCTTATTCTCTAACACTTTCTTATCGAAGCTTATATACAAATTAACCCTATATAATGCAAGTTTAACATGTTGATGGTTGTTTTTGGTTTGTCAGCCCGGGGACATCAGTTGAAGTGAGTGCAATTTTATTGGGATTGGTTTTGGTTGGAAGAGCAGCCTTTGTCTTCCCCTTATCATTTTTATCCAATTTAACCAAAAAGGCCCACCAAGAGAAAATTGATTTTAGGCAGCAAGTAAGTTCTTACTCTCTTGTAGAGGAGGCAAATTCGACCCATTTACTTATAGATGGGATTTTATTCGGATTATGTTTTATCTCTAATAGGTGAATTAAATATTTAGCTAAAAATCATGTGAAATGGGTTAAAGTTTGTTTAAGCATGTTATTATTACTATTATTATTATTATTATTATTATTATTATTATTATTATTATTATTATTATTATTATATTATTATTATTATTATTATTATTATTATTAACTTTAAAATGGACATGTTTTGGATCAATCTAATTCATACTAAAGAATTTACCCATTCTGAGCCGTTACCCAACTTACCTATATTGCCACCTGTACACTATTCTGGTTTCATGACTTTAATTTGACTCACATATTACACAACTCCGTAACTTCTTGTTACTTCCTTTTCTATTTGTTGTATCTCAAGGTTTTAATATGGTGGGCTGGTCTTATGAGAGGTGCTGTGTCTATGGCTCTTGCTTATAACCAGGTTGGTGACGTAGTGCCCTTGTTGCTTCCTTTTCTATTTATCTTATTTAAACAATTTAGATCATGAAATTCTTTATATCTATTGCCATTGTTCTGCTTGTTAATGCTTGCTATATAAACTAATTATTAATGAGCTGTAAGTGGTATCCCAAAGGTAGTGGTAGTGGCAGATATAAGGTTTTCGATCAGCTTATATACTACTATTAAAAAAAATATATACATTATTACCATTACAAATATTATTTATTATTATAAATTTTACACTAAAAAAATAGAAAATGACAAGTTTGTCTTCCATCATGCAGTTTACCAAGGAAGGTCACACAACACTGCCTGGGAATGCACTCATGATTACAAGCACCATTACTGTTGTCCTTTTCAGTACAATGGTAAGATATCAAAAGCACTAAATGACTTAACAGTTTTGGTTTCTGCTTGTTCTAAAACCGTCTTGATGTGTTTATAGAAGTTTGATGCAGTTATTCTTATGTGGACATTACTGTTGCTAATTTATTGGCCAACATCTTTGAATAACAGCTATTTCTATTTCCCTTTAACATGATATTTTGGTTCTTTTCAGATCCATTAAGAAACAAACCTTTGATTTCATATTCTGTTGTTTGACTTATACTTCAAAGCTAGAAAAGTGAAATTTGAATCATATACTTAGAATTGGGTCGATTTGGACTTTTTTTTTTATCTTCAAATGGGCAAAATGATAAACTTTCAAACCAAGCTAGAACGGAAAAAAAGAAAGTAGTCGAATTTGTCGACTGATCAAACGGGTCAAAAGTCGCACTTAGGTTTCTCGTATGCATAAAACCTCCCAAACATCTTCATCTTCATCTTCATACTCTAATATAAGAGTTACTTGAGATGACACGTGGCAACACCACAATCATCCTCACCAAAATTTTTCCGCCTCTCTCTCATGTTAAATAATTACCTTAATTATTAATAATATTATTTAATACTTTTTAGATTTAATAAATTAAGAAAGAAATCTATTCATTAATGTTATTTCTAAATAAATAATTTTTTTATAAAATAATAAATTTTTCTAAAGCATAAAACTTTTTTAAAAATACGAAATATTTTAAAATTGGTATTTTTAAAAAGTCAATTTTTTAAAAACCAAAAATAATCAAATTTGGAGTTATAATAAGAAAATTTTTGAAAATGACATTTTTATACAGTTTGTTTTAGAACAAAATGTTTATTTTCTTGGAAAAAAATTTAAATTTTTTTTAAAAAGTTGATATCACTGTTTTATTATTTATAGTCATTTCTTATATGTAATTTCAGTCATATCATATTTTAGAATATCATTATATAATTATTAATTTTTATTATATTAATATTTTATTTATTCAACCCGTGTAATACACAGGTTTACTAAATCTAGTTTTGTATAAAATGATTTAGAATGATTTACGAGTTTGTACATGCTAAAGATGATCTTTGGGTAAATTTTAACCCGTTTGACTAGTTTCCATTTTACCTAATTTGTTGATTTGAGTCGCTAAAACACAATTCATATCGACCCATTCATAAATAAGTGGACCAAAATCATCATGCAAAAAGTATACTTTATTGGTGTTGTTCTAAATTGTACTTGGTATAATAAGTGATCTTGGTTGTTACAAATCATCACCATCCATTTCAAGTGATTTCAGTATTTCACCCTGCTTGTATTCATCTATGCAGGTGTTCGGTCTAATCACGCAGCCTCTCGTCAGACTCTTGCTACCCCCACCCAGAACCTTGAACCGGATGATCTCTTCTGAACCAACGACTCCTAAATCATTCATCGTACCTCTTTTAGGGAACGGACAGGATTCAGAGGTGGACTTGGATCCAAACGTCCCCCGTCCTTCCAGTCTACGCATGCTTCTTGCAACACCATCTCATACGGTCCATTATTATTGGAGAAAGTTCGATAATGCCTTTATGCGTCCTGTTTTTGGTGGTCGGGGTTTTGTGCCATTCGTTCCTGGTTCACCAACTGAGCAAAGTGTTCATCAAAGCGCGCATCATCTAGTCGAGGAAGAAACCAGTTAAACCATACACTAGAGTCAGGACTATTTGTTTATAGATTTATGAGGAAGCTCTCCCTTTGAAAGGATGTTGTTGTATCAATGTTTGCAGATTAGATCAGGTTTGTTGCTTTGTGTTGAGTTTTGGTTCTAAGGTGATTTCATGACCTGTGGGAGTATAGAGTATGCCTTTGTGTATAACTTGTGTATGTTGTGTGGTTTTTGGATGATTTCAAAGTTTATTATAAATGTTATTCAGTTATTTAATTTTTAATATTTTATCTTTTAAGATGTAAAAACTACTCATAGTATCTTAAACTATATACTTAAGATGTAATTGGATTTTATAAAAATAGTGTTTCATTTTTTATTTCAAACCTTTATATTGTCATTAAACACAAGGTAACTAACAATGCATGTCATATTGTCATGATTTTCCCCATGTTATCTATTTCTTAATATCATTCATATATTAATACTTGAGGGTGAGAGTTATGACTCATTAATTGAGAAATGAGTTGATTTGCCTAGATTTCTTTCTGTTTATTTGTTAGTTTGGGGCTACTAGAGTTATGCTATTAAAGACTTTGAGTGTACTCGAATTATAAATTTTACAACAAATCAATTTTAGTTGCTATTTTATAACTTGATAGCTTAAAGTAAGTCCAAATGGACAACACCACCACGCCATTGTTGTCACACCGTTGTTTTGACCCAAAGCCTTTGCCTGATACACATTTTTACACTAACCTATTTTGACCCAAACATAGTTTTGCATTAACGAGTTTGACCCAACTAAATCTAATATTTTTATTTTATTTTATCTACAATAACAACTCGTACAATCATCTACTTAATTACTCTAGTTTCTAAACCAGATCTGTGGAAATTAAGAAGGGAAAAATATTAACAAATTATCAAACCCTAATTTGATAAAGAACTTGAAATTGAAATTAAATAACCAGGATGTTCTTGAAATCGATTACTCTTTCAGATTAAACCATTTGCGCACTTACAATTGATTTAATCGGATAAGATCAAGAAGTAAAAACAAGAACCTGAATTGAATTGATGAAGTTTCTATGTCTTCAGAGAGTTTTATCTTTGCCTCTGTAGATTGATTATGAGAATTGATTTCTCATTTTCACACAAACTGTCGATCAAAAAGAATTAAACAAATATACATATTCACTTTATACCCTTTGAGTTTATTCCATGTTTCATAATTAGCCTAAAGTTTAACTAATAGGTTTAATTTATAAATAGTATAATATGAATATGTATACTTATATACAAACAAATATTACTAAAATTCCAACAATCCTCCCCCATTTTAGTAATATTCATGATCAACATAAGCAAACTTCACCATAATCAAACTTATGCATAAATGAAATATCCTACGGATTGAATTTCACATTAGTATATTACGCGATCCAAATATTCGAATATCAAGGTGTCGCAATGATTGAACCTGTTTTATTCATCTGAATACTTGAAGGTAATACACACGTAAATTCATAATTCTATAGTTCAAACTTGACACAATGTTTTACTAGCCTATGTCCCATCCTTCAAAGAGTATATCAAAGCCAAGTCCAAGCTTCTTGAAGCAGCTAAACTTCATACCCTTATAGGTAGTTCTCATCTTGCACCTGCAAATGCAACTTACCAAAGAACTATTAAGAAACTATGTTTCAACCTTCTTTATCTTGCAGTCTGAACACATACCTTGGGATGTTATGTTGTGTTCCAATATATCATGAAAAGCCTTCCACATTGAATTCAGCATTTAACGTTGTATTAAATGGGAATTGGGTATCTTAACATGAAATACTAAGAAATGGACTTCAGACCCATCCCTATGGCTGATTTATTCACGAGATCTCTTTCTAACCCTTTGGTTAAATGATCAGCCATGTTGTGTTGAGATTTTATAAACTCAACAGATATTATTCCACTCATGATTAATTCCCTAACCATGCTATGTCTTACACCTAAGTGTCTAGACTTTCCATTATACACTTGACTATATGCCTTAGCCAGTGTAGCAACACTATCACACCTTATCGAAATAGGTGATATAGGTTTGGGCCATAATGGAATTTCATATAACAAGTTTCTTAACCATTCAGCTTCTTTTCCGGCTGAAGCTAATGCTACAAACTCAGACTCCATTGTTGAGATTGTAATGCAAGTTTGCTTTTTAGAAGCCCAAGAAATTGCACCTCCACCTAGTAGAAATACCCATCCACTAGTAGACGAATGATCATCTAAATTCGTTATCCAACTTGCATCTGAAAACCCTTGCAGAATAGGAGGTGAACCTGAATAACATAAACCATAGTTCATGGTTCCTTTTAGGTACTTAAACAGTCTATTTACTGCTTGCCAGTGATGTGAGCTTGGATTACTTGTGTACCTGCTCAATCTTCCCACTGCATATGCTATATCAGGTCTTGTACTAACCATAGCATACATCAAACATCCTATTGCCTTGGCATAATCCAACTGAGCAATAGGATTTCCTTGATTTGGCATAAGCTTAATAGTAGGATCTATAGGAGTTCCAACCGGAGAGGAATTCAAACAATTGAATTTATTTAATATCTTCTCAATGTAATGTGATTGAGAAATAGTAATTCCATTGCTACCTCGGGTTATTCTTATTCCAAGAATTACTTCCGCCTCCCCCATATCTTTCATGGCGAATCTTGATGATAAAAACTCCTTAGTTTTATCAACTTGTCCTTGATCTGTACCAAAGATCAGCATGTCATCAACATACAAACAAATTATGACTCCTTTTCCAGAAGAATCAAATTTACTGTAAACACACTTATCAACTTGGTTTAGAATAAAACCATCTGACAGTACAACCTCATCAAACTTTTGATGCCATTGTTTAGGAGCTTGTTTTAAGCCATAAAGAGACTTGATCAGCTTACAGACTTTATGCTCTTGTCCAGGCATAACAAAACCTTCAGGCTGTTTCATATATATTTCTTCATCTAATTCACCATTTAAGAAAGCAGTTTTAACATCCATTTGATGAATTATAAGATTATGTATAGCTGCTAGTGCTAACAATAATCTTATAGTAGATATTCTTGCAACTGGAGCATAAGTGTCAAAGAAGTCTATCCCTTCTTTTTGTCTAAAGCCTTGTATGACCAAACGGGCTTTATACTTATCTATACTCCCATCTACCTTTACCTTCTTCTTGAAAATCCATTTACACCCCAGAGGTTTACACCCTGGAGGCAAATCAGTAAGTTTCCAAGTTTTATTATGCATGATGGAATCAATTTCATCTTGTACAGCTTCCTTCCAAAAATTTGCATCTCTTGAAGCCATAGCTTCACCAAAAGTCTTTGGATCTTCCTCTACTATGAAACAGTATTGATATTGATGTCTGATTTCATCTCTTGAACCTTCTACTAAATATAGTTGAAAGTCATCTCCAAATGACTTTGCCTTTCTAGATCTAGTACTTCTTCTAGGCTCGGGAGGAAGAACTGTATTATCAGTAGAATTGCTGATCCTACTTCGTGAGAGTTGACTCACATCAATAGGTCTCGGTACTGATGTAAATCTTTCCTCATCAAAGATAGCATCTCTAGATTCAATCACAATATTAATAGACACTGAATCATTTGGTTCTATTACATAGAACCTATATGCTTTTGAGTTTTTAGCATATCCAATAAAGATGCAATCTATGCCTTTCTCACCTAGATTCTTCCTTTTAGGATCAGTAAGGCGTACAATTGCCCTACATCCCCAAACTCGAAGATAGTGCAGATTTGGAGATCTTTTCTTCCATAACTCATATGGAGTTATTTGGCTTTTCTTATTGGGAGTTCTATTTAATAAATAACATGCAGTCAGCATAGCATCTCCCCAAAACCCATCACTCAAACCGGAATAGGATAACAAAGAATTGACCATTTCTTTTAAAGTTCTATTCTTTCTTTCTGCCACACCATTTTGTTGAGGTGTATATGGTGCTGTGGTCTGATGTATGATTCCAGTGGATTGAAAATACATCGGATCATAATATTCACCTCCTCGATCTGTTCTGAGGGTCTTAATTAGATCACCATGAAACAGTTCAACCTCTTGTTTATAAATTTTAAATTTATCAAGAGCCTCATCTTTTGCATGTAATAAATATACATAACAATATCTAGTTGCATCATCGATAAATGTGATTACATATTTATTATTTCCTAATGATGGTGTGCTATGAAAATCACATAAATCAGAATGAATGAGATCCAATACTCGAGAATCCCTTTTTACATCTTTAAAAGGTTTTCTTGTTATTTTTGTCAACCGACAAGTATGACATTTATTATTGGTCATATCAAAACCGGGTATTAGACTCATTTTTGCCATGTCTTGCATTCTAGAATAGTTAATATGTCCTAATCTAGCATGCCATAAGTTAGATATAGAATCTACTTTATTATTATATGAAGATGTCATGTAAATAGATTCATTATCAAATGGAACATGAATATTAAGTTTAAACATACCACTAGATAGATAACCAAATCCAACAAACACACCATGTTTTGACAACACAAACTTATCCGACTCTATTACTTGTCTAAACCCATGACTATTTAACACAATTCCGGATATAAGATTCTTTCGAATCCCCGGTACATACAACACATTATCTAACATTAATTGTTTCCCAGAAGTAAATAAAAGTTTGACTTTTCCAATCCCTTTGATAGGCTCGGTTGATACATTCCCCATCTTTAGCACAGATCCATCTTTAATTAATTCCAGTTCCATGAACCATTTTGAATCCTTGCAAACATGGCTTGTAGCACCCGAGTCTACCCACCAAGCTGTCAAATCATCCTGTACATAGAATGATTCAGCAATTAGTGAAATGTGTTCAACTTTATTCAATTTTATATTCGAACACTTTTTCGAATTATTAACGGTCACCGTCAATGATTCAGAAATAGCCTTAGTGCTATCAATAATGGACTTAAGCCCAACAACCTTTGACTTAATTAGAACCGAGGGCACTTGGGCCGAAGTTTCTTGGGCCCCAAACATTACTTCACCTTCATTATTTTCTAATCCATTTTCTTGAAAGATTTTAGTTTGTAACAAATTCATATTTTGGTGTGTTTGAGTTGGATTATTAGACTCACATTCAATCAAATTCATTAAATCTAAAGATGAATTAGACAACTTACCTTGTTGAGGTCGTGGATCCTTCGACCCACTTGGACCGACTCCACTTGAACCCTTGTTTCCACTTGGTAGCTTCACGCGACAATCCTTCTTCTTGTGACCCATCTTACCACATCTCCAACATCCTTCATTAAGCTTTTTATTTGGTTTTTGATAGCCACCTTTTGCCTTCCTTTTCTTTTCATTGAATTGATTTCCTTTCTTGAACTTACCATCTTTTTCAACCAAGTTAACAGAGTTTTGACCCGTTTCAATTTTCCCTTTCAATTTCCCAGATTCTTGAATCCTAAGAGATTCTTCAATCCTAATATGGCTACCCAATTGAACCAAACTTAACTCCTCCTTTTGGTGTTTCAAGGTATGCTTAAAGTCCTTCCATAATGAGGGCAATTTGTCAATGATGCTAGAGACTGCAATTGATTCATCCATGTGCATCTTATGTTGTTCAAATTGGCCAAGAATATGTTGAAGCTCATTAAATTGATCCATAATTGGCCTATTGTCAGTCATCTTGTAAGAATTGAAGTTACTTACAAGAAATTTTTTACTTGATGCATCTTCTGCCATATATTTGGTTTCCAAAGAATCCCACAAATCCTTGGCAGACTCGACATTTTGATACACATCAAAAAGCGCATCACACATCCCATTTAAGATATGCCCACGACATATGTAGTCATCATTTTCCCACTTCAATCGCCTTCTTTGTTGATCAAGAGTTTCATCTTCAGTTACCTCAGGCATTGGAGTGGTCAAGACATACACAACTTTCAAAGTTGTTAAGAGAAAATGCATTTTTTTCTTCCATCTTCTAAAGTCTTGCCCCTCAAATTTTTCAAGTTTTGAGAACTTGCTAGACATATCCTTAATCGATTCTCCGGTAGCCATCTGAATTGAATTGATAATACATTTAATTTAAAGAAATCATTCAGATTCAAAGTTTAACTTATTGTTAAAAGTATTCAATCTAAGTTGAATATTTGTTTCAACAAGTGATATTAAAACAATCTAAATTCAATATTTAGATCAATTATAGCCCACTATTGAAATCATTTTAATATTCCGATTATATGCTTTCAAACATAAATATCAAATAATTCAATCGAATCTTGGATTAATGATTCAGAGGTTTATTATACCAAACTTCAACCAATCAATGACTTCCAATTCATTACCCACAAACTTGTTTTAATAAACACCAAGTTCAACCAAAAGTCAATCGGAAGTTACTGAATTGAATTGAATTTCAATCCAATCAGAATCAATTTTGATTCATCGGCAAAATTGATATCGATATCAAATAATCGCAATAATTAATACCAAAACAAATGGTTTAATCTTTGTGGAAATTAAGAAGGGAAAAATATTAACAAATTATCAAACCCTAATTTGATAAAGAACTTGAAATTGAAATTAAATAACCAGGATGTTCTTGAAATCGATTACTCTTTCAGATTAAACCATTTGCGCACTTACAATTGATTTAATCGGATAAGATCAAGAAGTAAAAACAAGAACCTGAATTGAATTGATGAAGTTTTTATGTCTTCAGAGAGTTTTATCTTTGCCTCTGTAGATTGATTATGAGAATTGATTTCTCATTTTCACACAAACTGTCGATCAAAAAGAATTAAACAAATATACATATTCACTTTATACCCTTTGAGTTTATTCCATGTTTCATAATTAGCCTAAAGTTTAACTAATAGGTTTAATTTATAAATAGTATAATATGAATATGTATACTTATATACAAACAAATATTACTAAAATTCCAACAAGATCATGGTATTCTTTGTATAGTTTTTAACTCTTAACATTAAGCTACCAGTGAATTTATTTTTAATTGTGTCAATTGCAAAACTAATTTATGGCTTGACGAAACTCTACATAACTTGAAGAGAAAAGGTGGGTTAAACAACCATGTTTGACTTCTTGAGAAAGTCCGACAGATTCGGGTTTAATGCTATGAAAAGATCTCAAAAGATTTTCTTTGGCATTTGACTTCATCTATTTACAATAAAAAAATTTATACATGAATAGAATATTTAAAAGGCTCTTGGATAATATTTAAAAAAGCAATTATTATTATATAAAATGTTACAATTTAATTTTTTTTAAGGTCGAGTAATGATTCGTCTACAAATAAGTAAAAAGTTCACTAAACAAAAATATAAGTACATGTACATTTTAAACAGACATCCGTGGAAAATATATTGTGAGAATTAAAAAAAAACTAACAAATAGTTCCAGAACCATATTATATATCATAGTTGAAACAAAAAGATACACATGCATGTTTGGCTTCACAATTTTTTACTTAAAACAAAGTTATCAAGGTGTTGCTAAACGTACATCTCCCTCACAAACTTGATGGCCCTACAATAATTAAATAATTAAATTTTCTTTTCACATGTTACGGTCAGTAGAGTAGATACGTTTAGTCTGACCCGTTTAATATTCTTTAAACTATGTATGGCTAGTCTGAGTGGAGACCCGAAATGCCTAGAGACTCAAGTTCATAAAGGTTTACTACAGGGTAATTTTATGAAAACCAGTAGAAATGAGGGTATCGTAACACGATAAAATACTTAAAACATCATAGATACCACCCATCACTTTAAGCACCGAGCTGGTAGGAATGACTAACAGAAAACACTCGATCCACCCTAACTAAAATTACTTCAATCTAATTCAACTTCAGAAAATAAAAGTGTCAATGTCATCGTTGTACTTTATTATTTTAAGTGCAAAGTGAAAAGGGGCAAAATTTCACCATTTTCGTTATTGCTTCCGTTGGTTCCCATCCGTTCTTGCCCAATGAACGGTTGATTACGCAACTGTAGTACAATCTTCCCCCAGATCTTCAAATCACTTCACCCAAAAGGTTTATATACAAAAAGATTCATCTTTTTCCAAAACATTCAAGGGTTTTTGCAGAATCTACACTATTATCTCCCAATAAAGCTTCGATCTTTTTCACTCTAGGGTTTTAAGATCACCCCCTTCGAGTTTTCCCGTTTGTATTGAGATCCAATTCGATAGTATTGGTATTCAATTCATTCGCATTAGGGCTCGATTCATTTTCTTTGATTTTTAGTTGGTTTGAAACTGTTTCGGCTGTTTATTAAGCTTTTGGTGTTAAATTTAGTTTTCAAGAAACACAGTCTTGAGGTGTAATAGAGTTTTGGCGTTGCTCTTTGTGGTTTAAACATTGTTTTAGTTGTAATTTGAAGATGAGGTTGTATGAAAGTTGTTTGATCTGGGTGAAATTTGTGGGGTTTAACTTAGTTTGATTAGAAGTGGAAAGTGAACGTCTGCTTCAGGAATGGATTATGGTCGAGAAGGCGGTGGCGCCGGAACAACTCTAACACCAGCAAGGTTTGTGTGGCCTTATGGGGGAAGAAATGTGTACTTAAGTGGCTCATTTACAGAGTAAGTTTTCAATAGTTATGTTTGTATCTTAGGTTGCACTGTAAGTGTTTGTGATATTGCCTGAATGAATGGACTTTATCATTGGTTAACTGATGGTGTTTGCATTTTGTAAAGATGGTCAGAGCATTGGCCTATGACCCCGGTTGAGGGATGCCCAAGTGTGTTTCAGACGATATGCAGCTTACCACCTGGTTACCATCAGGTTAGCTTTTCCTTTAATATCGTTTCATTTGTTGATAAGCTTCTTGACAAGTAGATAGAGGGCATTGGAGTTAGGATTGATGTTATTTTCTTGATACATAAATGAATATTCAAGTCTTGAATCTTGATGAACCTAAAATTTTGGAAAACAAAATCTCATAGGATGATGATCCCGGATAGAGTACAATACTGACCTTTTGATATTCCTTGTCCCATTTATCAATGGTATATGTATATATATGGCTATTGCCTTTCATCAACGGTATATGTGGTCACGAGCTAATTTAGTAGTGCCATTTTGTTAGGATACGGGAAACCATATGATTCACATGCCTTGCCATCTTTTGTATTGTTATTGAGATATACAAGATGCAGAGTTATATAGTTAATACTTTGACCCCTTTTCTGCCATTAGAGAAAAATAGGATCAGAGTGAAATTGTGGGGAGATCCCGAGATGTGATAACTTAGCTGTAGAGTATGATTTTGCAATTGGTATGATATCTTGCAAAAGCACATGCATATTTTTTTGACAAAAAACATCAGCAAGGTCACAGGATTGGTACTATGAAGTTTGGAAATGCTACAAAGCAATTAAGGTTACGATGAAAGGGTGTGAAACCATTCGCAACAACCTCAATTCTTATGTTTTTATGTTATTTGCCCTAATAAATGTGTCAAAACTTGTTTCTTTCCAAGACTACATTCTGTAAAGAATGCAAAAGACGTTTAGGGCTTCTTTGAACATAAGATAAAACAGCTTTATCTTCACAATCTATCATATTTAAGTGATATTCACGTATTATTTTCTCCTGTAGTATAAATTTATTGTTGATGGCGAGTGGCGACATGATGAGCACCAACCTTTTGTAACTGGTAGTTATGGCACTGTGAATACCGTACTCTTAACCAGGGAACCAGACTACAATCCTGCAGTCTTGAGTCCACGTATGACCACTGGTTCAAGCATGGATGTTGACAATGAGACATTTCAGCGAGTGGTAGGGCACTATTAATTTTTTTAAACTATTTGCTGTAATTTCTACATTTTGTTTGTTAACTACTTAAGTGTATGCTTCTTATAACTAATAATTTTGTTGTAGGTAAGGGTTTCAGATAGTACATCACATGAAGTGTTGCCAAGGATATCTGAAGCTGACCTGGACGTATCTCGTCACAGGATTTCTGTATTTCTGTCTTCCCATATGGCATATGAGCTGCTTCCTGAGTCTGGCAAGGTCTAATAGTTGATTATCGGCTTTTTCACAAACTAATTAATTTGAAGCTACGGTTCTTTTTCACACTTTTTTTTTTATCTTAATTGTCTTGTTCTCAGGTCATTGCTTTAGATGTTGATTTACCTGTAAAACAAGCGTTTCATATCCTTTATGATCAGGTAATTCTACATCTTTTAAGATATACTATTACATGTGCCTCTACTGTATAATTAGTCTCTTTCCAGGGCATGTTAATTAGTAATAATTTTTAATCAAATGGCAAAAGTAATCTCTAATGATTTTGAGACCCTTTTTTGCCACTTAAAAGGAGATGCTATGTATATCCTTCCATAAAATCATGTTCAGCATATCATAATGGTTTATTTTGAGCTCCCTGTGTTTAAAGTTTGGCAGTTTTTTCAGTTTTAGGACATAATTAACTTTTTCATATGGTCCATGTTATAACTGTGATGAAGACTTGCTTCAATAATTAGGGCTATCGTCATATAATAGAAACAGATTTAGGTTGGTGAACTGTTTTGGTAATTATATTCAATTTAATAGGGTCCGGGCATGGTAATTATACCGTTTTTCAAATGAGCTAGTTTGTTTATAGCTAGTAAAGGTGGCAAGCTACCTCATCTGAAAATGGGCTAGTTTGGCAATACTTTGTTATAGTCTTTTAAAATGGAGTAGTTACATAAAGCAAGAAACCAGTCACCAGGGTGCTCAAATTGACCCATTTCAAAAAAGTATAATCACTAAGGTAATGACAATACTGAGTATAATTACCATTTACCAAAACAAACCAACAACCTAAGTATGTGGATATTCTATGATATTACCACTAATAATTATCACATGGTATGTCCTTGTGCTTTTCTTTCCTCTTATATTATTCTTTTATATCATTATATGTATAATTCCTAACGTTGTTACATCTCCAGGGAATTTCTACTGCTCCTCTTTGGGACTTCAGCAAGGGTCAATTTGTTGGTGTTCTAAGTGCATTGGATTTTATTTTAATTATGCTGGAGGTAAGTTCAAGGCGAATCCAGTTATCCATATTGACTAAATTAATTTGATATTTTCCAATTAGAAAAATTTAAAAAGCGAAAGTTACCATGAAAAGTAACGAAAGATCAGATATTTGAGTGTGGGGGACAAGAAATTCTCTCATAAATATGAGTGAAACTTTTTTTAGCAAATTAGTAGTGAAATTCAATTTTTGACACATTTTAAGGGAAAATATCCAAGAAAGGTAACTATTGGGTTCCATATGTTTTTGAAAATTGATCATTCACTCCTAAATTTGTCAACAGATGATCTTTGAATTTTATCAACAAGAGAGAAAGATTATTGTTCTCCACATTGTCAAATTTTGTTTCTCTAGTTACCTTTGTTTGATGACTTTTCTATCTAGAATACTTGTGGTGTGTAACCTGTGATACTGAGTTAATAATGAATGGTTAAAAAATATATTACTTGTAATATTCTTGTTTTAAAAAGACTGGTTATTGATTTAATTCTCTTGCAGCTTGGTAATCATGGTTCCAATCTGACAGAGGAGGAACTTCAGACCCATACTATATCTGCTTGGAAAGAAGCAAAACTATATCTTAAAAAACAAACTATTGAACATGGTAAAATAATTTCCAAAAGATTTGTGCAGGTTAGTAAATTATTATTATTTTTTTTAGTTTCCTTGTTTGTAGTAAAAACTCTAATGGGTGTTTGATATTTTATAATTAATTCGTAATGTAGTTTATATATGTACATTGTTCAGGCTGGGCCAGATGAAAGTTTGAAAGATGTGACATTAAAGATACTGCAGAATCGAGTTGCTACAGTTCCAGTCACTCATTCAACCTCGGATGATGGTTCATATCCGCAGTTATTATATCTTGCTTCACTTTCTGAAGTATTAAAACGTAAGGTTTTGGCCTTTTCTTATCAAAAAAAATTATTTTTATAACCTTGCTTTTCTAACCAAGTACATCTGGTTATTTCAGTTGTTTGCAGATACTTTAGACATTCTGCTAGTTCGTTGCCTATATTGCAATCACCAATTTGTTCCCTTCCTTTGGGTACATGGGTTCCAAAAATTGGAGAATCAAATAAACAACCATTGGCAATATTAAGACCAAACTCTTCTCTTAGTGCAGCACTAAATTTGTTTGTACAAGGTTTTTTTAATGCTTAGTTGATATGAAAATAGTTGTATAATATTCATAAAAGTTTTAACCATTTTCACTTTTACATATTCATCACCTATTCACTTTTTTTTGCAGCTGAAGTTAGCTCAATCCCAATTGTTGATGACAAAGATTCATTGTTGGATGTATACTGTCGAAGGTATATCTTCCTCTACACATCCTTATTGTTTTCAGGGATTATGTTATTGAGTTAGCATTTTTTTCTTATTGTGGTGGTGTACACTTTGACAGTGATATAACTGCTTTGGCAAAAGACAAAATCTACACACACATTAACCTTGAAGAAATGACAATTCACCAGGTAAGTGTCATTTGGTCAGTTAACCCTTTAATCTTAAGTCAAGTAGCTTCTGGGTATAATCTGTAGAGTAGTGGTGGCAATTTCAACCCATTTACTTATCAGGGGGTGGATCTGGCTTATGCTTTATCACTAACAGATCAAAGGGCAGTATAAAAGTATTAGCTAAAAAGGAAGTGAGTCAAACACGTTGCAAGTCACCTAAAATGTATTTTTATATATTATTAAAAGAATAACTTTTGTAACCACATTTTACTCTTTATTGTGATTAAGGAAAGATTAGACAAAAGTGTTTGGGTCAACCCAAACCGTACCAAAATTATCCATTTTAACTAAGCCTGTTTAGCCCATTGCCCGACCCATGTGGCCTGCCCATTTTGCTGCTTCTACTTTGAAGAGATCCTTCTCCCAATGCGGCTACAACATTCATTTTTAATGTAGTTACCGTTATTTTTTGTAAAGTATGTGTTTAATGTCTCTGGTAATCTCAGGCTTTTCAGCTGGGACAAGAACCGTACTCTTCTTATGGAGCAGCTGGACAAAGATGCCACATGTGCCTACGTTCGGATTCTCTACATAAAGTTATGGAAAGATTAGCAAAACCAGGTACTTTCGACCCAGGTGGCCCATTTCCCCTTTAAAATTCTTCTATCCAACTTAACACTGCCCAAATTAACTCATAAGTAACTGTGTTGAAATTCCACTCTGGTACTTCTATAGTTCTGTTAGATTTTATAGATGCAACAAGTGTGGCATGAACGGCAATGGGCATCAAGGCCTTTTCTTACAAATAAAAGTATTCTTACTAGCTTGAGCCCGAGTTGGTGCTGGCATGGCTCGAACTCGGCTCTTGAACAACCCTACTACTTGTTATGATTTTTGCAATACTCATTATGTTTGACGATCTGACTTGATGCGTGTTGTGGATCAGAGGTAAGACGAGTTGTGATAGTGGAGGCTGGAAGCAAGCGGGTTGAAGGTATCATTTCTCTAGGTGACATATTCAAGTTCCTGCTTAGCTAATCCATCCATAATTCTTCACATTTCTTTCAAGCCTTACAATTGCATTTTCGCCTTACAATTTGATAAAGTTCATCGGTTCTTGAGAGCAAAAGGCATGTAAATCCAATTTGTATTTTCTTTGTTCATCACCCAATCTTCTGACCATTACTCAGACTTGCCTTTGTGCTCTGCTAGTTTTGCCACTTTGTGGAATGCAGTTTTACTGGCAACTATGGTAATTCTTTTTACAAACAACCAAGGTGGTTTTGTTGAGATTGTTGCTTATGGTTTCATTCAATTGCTTACATTTATTGTTCAAACTTATAAGAACTTGCGATGTAAAGAATCAAGCTCAATACGCATATTATGGTCTCGACATGAGCAGAGCTCTATACTTATTTTCTATCATTTTTACAAATTATAATAGTATTAGCAGGTGTGGTCCTGACCTCCAATGTTTGTACTATTATATAAGCCATTCTTGATGAACCCACTTGTTAAACAGATGGACCTTATACGCCCATTTGGTGGGCACATTGTGAATCCCCGTTGGTTTACTTGGAAATTCAGTTGTCTTGCCTACTGGCTTGAAGATAATATAGCAAGCCTATACTAAGCCTGGCAAACCGCAAGCGTACGGGTTGATAACATGTGACAACAAGTTGTTTTGAGCAAGTGTTGATTTGGTTCGGGCTAGATTGTAATGGGTTCAGATTGAAGTTGATTATTTTAAAAAAGAAGTATCAAAATAAGTTCATCCACTGTAGTTGTATTTATGGCTGCTAGTTGTGACTGATGGTAGTGTTGGTGGTGTTCATGGTGGTGTAGGGGTAGAGGCAGGGGCTGTTGGAAGGGGGTGACGACGTAGGCGACGTGGGCAGTATTAATAGATCGTTTGACACAGGGGTGGTGGCGGTAGGTGGTGATTGTTTATCTGGGTTCGTTATAAGTTAAAATTTACTATAACTACTTAAATTAACCTGTTGTATAATTTATGCCCACTCAAATTGGCCATATGTAAATTATGAGTTGATCAAACTTGATTCATTGTATAGTTTCAACCCAAACCATTGTACATTGAGGTTATTTATTTATTTATTTTAATTTGATTTACATAGCGTTTTGAACCCTTCAAAGGAAAGCCCTTTGGAATCCACTTATATACAATACTTGAAATCGGTTATACCTTAAACACGTACGCAATCCATATAAGAAATTATTTCTTTGCATAAACCTTACAAATTCAACCTCCTTACTAGCAGTTAATATGATACGATAAACAACTGACTCAAGACTATAATCAACACAACACATTTCACATCACGTGACTCGACTACAAGATACAACAATCAACTAAATCGTATCATTATTCCAAACATTCCCCATGAAATACCCCTATAGGAAATGAAAACATCCTCTAATCACACATTTAATCAACCTATTGCAAAACACTCCCTTAAAACACATCTAAAGGCTCCAAATCACATCCAACTATCATCAACAACAACCAATCATTTATCATAAATGATTGGAGAGGAGAGGTGGAAGAAAAGGCCTAGGGTGGATTTAGGAGTCTTTGTGCGAGCCGTATACGGTGAGAGTCGCATGTACGATAACAAAGGGGGTTTGTGTCTATACGTGCAGTGTGGTAGTTGCCCCTACCCATCTTATTTGTTCCATGATCTATAGGCCAGATCGACTGGATACGAAATCACTGGTGCTTGATATAGCGTTTTTTTACGGGGATTCTATCTATCGCTGTATGATTCCCATTCAAGATCATCGCAGTTCCTTTTCAGGCGGCAGTAGGACGGAAGGCCGCCTATAGGTGTTGGGGTAGGGTCAAGGGTGGGTGGTACCGATCAGATTGCGACCAATCTTTCTAACCGAACGCGAGCCGTATCTGATATAACTTGATTTAATATATTTTCATTTATAGATACTTTTTCAAAACATATCACAATCTACTCTTATCAACAACCGATAACATATAAATCTTACGGCACTCCAAAATAATATTATCACCACAAACTTACCATCGGGTATCGTATCCATCAAAAGCGGGAAAGAAACAATTCCCATGTGTTAACCGGCGGGAGTTTTCCCCCTTTACAAAATAAACAAAAAAATACCCTATAAATATCCACACTCCACATACGCTCACTTTTTGTGCTCTCTCTCTTCGTAACTCATTGAGTCGGCATTTGCCCTTTCTCCTCTATAACCCTCACCAGATTTGAAACCAAAACCCTCGTCGATCGCTATGGCAAGACGCTCGAAATCGAAGGATTCAACGGAGGAATCTCTCTCCAATTCGTCAGAGGAGGAGCAGGTGAACGATCAGGAGGAAGAAGACGAGGAAGAACTCGAAGCCGTTGCACGGACTGTTGATTCCGATGAAGAGGACAACGGGACAGCTGCGGCCGACGCCACCGGTGAGGAGCAGGAGGAGGATGAAGAGGATGAGGTTAGTTGTTGTGGATTTGTGGTGGTTCGTGGTTAGGGTACTCTTTTGTTGGTGTGTGTGTTGGTTTGAAGATGTACTGGCGCGATTAGGTTTGATTTGGTTGATTTGTGGTTTTGTGGCTTTGGATTTGGTTAGGTGTGGTGTGGTTTTGTGTTGTGGTAGGGAGTGTGATGTTTTAGGGTTTTGGTTTTGGTTTTGGTTTTGGTTTTGGTTTGTGTGTGTAGGTGTAGATTAGGCTTGTGTTTTTAGGTAGAAGCGACGTCTACTGATGCGTCGACAGTCTTGATTCTAGTTGTTGTATTCTGATTACGTGTTCAGCTTGCATATCGTTTTTCTTCGTTTTGTTGCTAGGATTGAAACTGATATCTTTGTGCTTTTTGCTCTAAGGGTTTTGTTTAGTTGATAGAATCATTTTTACAGCTTTGAAGTTGTTAACGAATATGTGCATTTGGATGCTGGAAAGAATGAAGTTGGGAAGAGCAGGGTGGAAGAAATAAGGAAAATGAACTTTGGAATGTTCGTAATAACTAAAATCAGGATTGTGACTTGTATTGCAGGGAGTTAAGATGAAACACTAAAATGTGGGTTAGTAATGCGACTTGTACATGGCTGGCACATGATCTTAGAGGATTTATAGATTTTTGCTTATGATTTGTTTAAGGTTACACTTCTAAAATTGCAGTCTTTGGAATCTTATCTGATTAACTGCTGTTTTATTATGCTTGATGGAATTGAATTTTACATTGCTGATAGTTGGGATGTGCATGAATTCATTTTGCTTTACTATCTTCATGCCATTATAATGATTCCAACGAATTTTATATTGCATTTTGCTGGAGAAGGTAAAACGAGGTGCTAGCATTTTTACTGTTATTTTGGTGGGTATAAATTAAATTTCATGTTCTTTCTGTATTCCATGCAGGATGGCAATGAACAGTTTAAAAATGATATTAGTCATCGTGAAAAAGCCAGGTTAAAGGAAATGCAGAGGTTAAAAAGACAAAAGATACAAGATATACTGGATCAACAAAATGCTTCTGTCGATGCTGATATGGTGTGTCATCTAGGAACAGCAAACACTTATTTCTTTTTTCTTAGTGGAACTGAAATTAACATGATTGTTGTACTAATATCACGCTATGACAGAATAACAAAGGAAAGGGGAGACTGAAGTTCTTACTTCAGCAGACTGAATTGTTTGCTCATTTTGCCAAAAGTGACCAATCGGCTTCCCAGAAGAAGGTGAAGGGAAGGTAATAATCTTTGAGATTTGGTGAACTTTGAAATTCTATTCGAATCATTAAATATATATGAGATGTATTTCAATGAGTTGGGATGTTGGTGTATTGCTTGCTTTTGATGTTATGGGGTGCTAAACTAATTTTAATGTTGATGATTGTTAAAAGCAAAAAAAAATGCTGTCATTGTTTTGTGGAGCACGTATAATGATGACTTCTTTGCTTTATTTGGATTCAGGGGTCGTCATGCATCAAAGCTGACGGAAGAAGAAGAGGATGAAGAGTATCTTAAGGAGGAAGAAGATGGTCTCTCTGGAGCAGGACATACACGTTTGTTGGTGCAGCCATCTTGTAAGATCTTTTCTTTTCTTTTTTTAGACTGGTTTTTATGTGTTCTATAATATACTTGAATATTTTTGGCTGGATCTTTTTCTTAATGTCATAATGCTCTACTCATCTGTGGTTTATTTCATACCATACTTATACTTTTATGTAAGTTGTCATAATTTGTTACTTCATCTGTCTAAATATCAAGTGTTGGGCACATAAGTTTTGGTTAACTTTGATCTCTGACTTTTGACATACTAATTTACTTGATCTGAGTTTGCTGTCCCACAAATTAAGAGAATTGCCTGACCAGCTAATGGCAATTTGATAAAGTTTTTATCAATTTTTATGAAAAAAGATTGTACCTTTGTTTTCTGCTGGGATGATTCAAAGTAAGAAAAGTATTGCATTGTTTTTTCACAGTCAAAGGGAGTTTTTTGTATTGGTTTTAAAACTAATATAAACATGTCATTTTAGTGTATTTTTTTACCAACTTTTTTTTATATACCTGTTGCATAGGATTTAAGTAGGCTTCTGAACTGGACTTTGGGTTATGTTTGACAGGCATTACTGGAAAGATGAGAGATTATCAACTTGCAGGGTTGAATTGGCTTATAAGATTATATGAGAATGGTATAAATGGCATTCTTGCTGATGAAATGGTATTGCCGTTGATCTTCATCTTTACGTATATTTCTATCATGCAATTACAACTTGTTCACTTTATAATTAATTATTCTTTTTTCTATAATTGTTCAGGGTCTTGGTAAAACTTTACAAACCATCTCCTTGCTTGGTTATTTGCATGAGTTCAGAGGAATTACTGGTCCTCACATGGTTGTTGCTCCCAAGTCTACACTTGGCAACTGGATGAATGAGATTAAACGTTTTTGTCCTGTGTTACGTCCTGTGAAGTTTCTTGGGAACCCCGATGAAAGGGTATAACATATGCTTTGATTTAGCTTACTTTATGCTTGCTTTACCATTTTTAAGCTTTTAATTTATATGTTAACACTTGATTTTACAGAAATATATTCGAGAAGAGCTACTTGTTGCTGGAAAATTTGATGTGTGTGTCACCAGTTTTGAAATGGCTATTAAAGAAAAAGCCGCTCTACGCCGTTTTAGCTGGCGTTATATTATAATTGATGAAGCTCATCGAATAAAGAATGAGAATTCACTTCTTTCAAAGACTATGAGGATCTACAATACCAATTATCGTCTATTAATTACAGGCACACCTCTTCAGGTACTGAAAATGAAGTTTATATGATTTATAGCAGTTATAAGTTGACCTGATTTTCATGCATGAGATTTGTGAGTCATGAAGTATTGAAAGCCATCAGGCTGTGTGATTCTTTTGTTTCTTGCTATCAAACGCAAGCCCTAGTGATTTCTTTATCAACTAAACACGACTCATGGATTTTGGTTCTTTTTTTCCTTACACAGAACAACCTTCATGAGCTTTGGGCACTGCTGAACTTTTTACTACCTGAGATTTTCAGCTCTGCTGAGACTTTTGATGAGTGGTTTCAAATTTCTGGTGAAAATGATCAAGAGGAGGTTGTTCAACAGCTTCACAAGGTATGCTGAGTTTATTTATTGAGAAGTGTTTATGCTTTTGATATGTATTATATTATTATTGATCTTTTTCGCTTCTTTTTTTAATCATGTTCAGGTTCTTCGTCCCTTTCTGCTTAGAAGATTGAAGTCTGATGTTGAGAAAGGTTTACCTCCTAAGAAAGAAACCATTCTCAAAGTTGGAATGTCTCAAATGCAAAAACAGTATTACAAGGCTTTGTTGCAGAAAGATCTTGAGGTTGTGAACTCTGGTGGTGAGAGAAAACGTCTGTTGAATATTGCTATGCAGCTTAGGAAATGCTGTAATCATCCATATCTTTTTCAAGGAGCTGAACCTGGTCCCCCTTATACTACTGGGGATCATCTTGTAGAAAATGCAGGTGATTACATTACTCTTTTCATGGATGTATATTTGTACCTGATGCTCAGGCATTCACAGGTGTGTTGTTTCTTGTTAACTTCTTGTTTTTACAGGAAAAATGGTACTTCTAGACAAGTTGCTTCCAAAATTGAAGGAGCGTGATTCAAGGGTTTTAATATTCTCACAGGTTCATACTTTAGCTTATCTGTTTCTCATTTTGGATGGCTTTATATTCAGCCTATTGTGGGATACTTAAAAGAGTTAGTTTAGCTCTGTTGATGTATATGAGTTGGTTTCAGTGAATATTATTGTTTGTATTTAGAGGTTAATATTATTGTTTGTATTTAGAGGTTCATACTTTAGCTTATCTGTTTCTCATTTTGTACGGCTTTATATTCAGCCTATTGTTGGATACTTAAAAGAGTTAGTTTAGCTTTGTTGATGTATATGAGTTGGTTTCAGTGAATATTATTGTTTGTATTTAGAGGTTGCAAAATAGGCGGGGCACATTGTTCAGGTCTAAACAGATCTGTTGGGTGGGTTGACTTGAAACACTTTTCAACTGATTTTTTGTTCTTCTTTATAAATAATCTGTTTGTTAAGTATGTTTGCAAAAATTATATATGTGCTGTATTTATTGTATTTTTTCTTAAATCAATTTTAGGAGGCTGTATATGGTAAGACTTAAAAGTCTACTTTGATGACTTTTGACTTGTTTGACCTATTTCCTTTTTTTCTCTCTTTTAATGATTTGGTCATTTAGACTGTTAGAGATGCATAAATTGACACATTCACAATTGTGGTTTCTAACATATTTTATTGTCTAGTTAGGTATTCCTTGGTATTTTCAATACATTGATATCTTAGAGTTACATATGCTGATGTTTACAAAAAGAATTTCTGATGAGTAGACACATGTGATCTAATCTTATAGATGACAAGACTTCTGGACATTCTAGAAGATTACTTAATGTATCGTGGGTATTTATACTGCCGAATTGATGGAAATACTGGCGGTGAAGATCGTGATGCTTCTATTGAGGCCTTTAATAAACCAGGAAGTGAAAAGTTTGTCTTCTTATTATCAACTAGGGCTGGAGGCCTTGGTATCAATCTTGCTACAGCTGACATTGTCATTCTTTATGATAGTGACTGGTAAGACATTTCTACCGAAAATATTTTGGTGTTTTCCGTTGTTGGAAATGATATGTACCGTGATTATTGTGCAGGAATCCACAAGTGGATTTGCAAGCTCAGGATCGTGCTCATAGAATTGGACAGAAAAAAGAAGTTCAAGTGTTTCGCTTCTGCACTGAGGTTTTTTTTTTATATCTTGTCTCTGCATTTGATTAAAAGCTGCTGTGTTTATTGTTTACTTATCTGGTTTATTGTTTACTTATCTGGTTTGTATTTTAATTGATGGTTGCAGTACACCATAGAAGAAAAGGTCATTGAAAGAGCTTATAAGAAGCTTGCACTTGATGCTTTGGTTATTCAACAAGGACGTTTAGCTGAGCAAAAGAGTAATTACTACATGATACCAAATCATCATATATGTGTACATATGAACCTTTTTAGATTTCTAGTGCAACATTTCACTTTTTTGTTTTCTTTGTGCAGCTGTAAACAAAGATGAGTTGCTGCAAATGGTGAGGTTTGGTGCTGAAATGGTGTTCAGTTCTAAGGATAGTACAATCACAGATGAAGACATAGATAGAATTATTGCTAAGGGAGAAGAAGCAACTGCTGAACTTGATGCCAAGATGAAAAAGTTCACGGAAGATGCAATTAAGTTTAAAATGGACGACAGTACGTATATTTTTTGTGCTTATTTTTTGTTAGTGTAATTTTACAGACACTAAACATATTTTTCACATGCAGCTGCTGATTTGTATGATTTTGATGATGATAAGGACGATAATAAAGTTGACTTTAAGAAGATTGTTAGTGATAATTGGGTTGAGCCTCCAAAAAGAGAGCGGAAGCGAAAGTAATGACTTTGTTATTATTCATGATATTTAACTATCTTGTAATCAATCTGTTGCTTATTTGTTGGTTTTCTTTTCAGTTACTCAGAATCAGAATACTTTAAGCAAACAATGCGTCAAAGTGGTCCCACAAAACCAAAGGAACCTAGAATTCCTCGCATGCCTCAACTGTAAGTTTTTTCTCTGACTTGTTTTTTTGCTTGAAACTTCTCATTTTCTGACTTTTTCCCCCTAATTTCAAACATTCATTCCCAAAATTTCTCTTGAACTTGTTATATCTTATTGTAGGCATGATTTCCAGTTCTTCAACACACAGAGACTCAGTGAACTGTATGAGAAAGAAGTGCGCTATCTCATGGTGGTACTAACACTATAACACTACCTTATTGCTTCTGTTTTATTTTTTGAAAATGACATTTTTGTTATTGTTGGTTATGGGTTTTGGGTACGCTGATATAGTTATAATTTCTGATATACTACATTATTTTTTATGGTTAACATGGGTCATGGACTCATGGTACTAAAATTTCATACTCATTTCTGATGTTACTATTTTGGTTTCATGAATCTTCAGCAGGCACAACAGAAGAATCAAGTTAAAGACTCAATAGATGTTGATGAGCCAGAAGGTACAATAAATATTTATATTATTTATTTATTTATTCATCTTATTTTGACCATTATGGTATTGAGGTAATCAAATGTTGATTCTATAGAGGTGGGAGACCCTTTGACTGCTGAAGAGCAAGAAGAAAAAGAGAAACTCCTGGAAGAAGTAAGAGTTCATTTTTATTCTTGTCACTATGATATGCAAACTCTTCTATTTGACTTTATATATTCAGTTTGGTCCTCGGTTTATTTATTACAAAAGTTCAGTTCTTTGTCTGTGCTGTCTGGTCTAGACCTGTTTTTTTTCTCTCTAACCAGCTGGGGTTGTTCAAGCCTGGATTTGGGCTTGACTATTGGTTCATAATCTTGTTTGGCTCTGAACCAGTTTCTAAACTGTTGGGTTATATTACTCTCAATTTATTTTTGAAATTGGAAATATAAAGCTTGATAATTAATCTCAGGGCTTCTCGACATGGAGTAGGAGAGATTTCAATACTTTCATAAGGGCCTGTGAAAAGTATGGACGGAGTGATGTGGGCAGTATTGCTTCAGAAATGGAAGGAAAAACAGAGGAAGAAGTTGAAAGATATGCCCGGGTATTTAAAGAAAGATATAAGGAATTGAATGGTAAGTGTATATATGTGTGTGTATGTGTTTATTTATATATTTTGTGTATATGCATACTCATTAATTGTATGATATGATTTGTATTGACAGATTATGATCGCATAATCAAAAATATAGAAAGAGGAGAGGCTAGAATTTCACGTAAAGATGAAATAATGAAAGCTATAGGAAAGAAATTAGACCGTTACAAGAATCCTTGGTTGGAGCTTAAAATTCAGTATGGTCAGAACAAAGGCAAGCTTTACAATGAAGAATGTGATCGATTCATGGTAACAATTCCACTCATAATCTTATCATTTTACAAACCAATAATCTTCTTTCTAATAAGATTAAAATATATAGATTTGCATGGTTCACAAACTTGGGTATGGAAACTGGGACGAGCTGAAGGCAGCATTTAGGACATCACCTTTATTCAGATTTGACTGGTTTGTCAAATCTCGCACCACCCAAGAACTTGCAAGGAGATGTGACACACTCATTCGTTTGGTTGAGAGGGAGAATCAAGAATACGATGAGAGAGAGAGGCAGGCTCGCAAAGAAAAGAAACTTGCCAAGGTTTGATTTTTCATAGTGTAAAAAGTATTATTCACTTGGCAAAATGGCTGGGTTGATGGGTTGGATGACTGGTCAAAACGGTTAATTCTTGCAACACCAGAAACCAATAGGGTCTAGACATCTAGTAGTGTTTTAAATATGATAAGTTAATATTAGCTCATTAATAATCTAATTTTTTTAAGGAATTTATTTAGAAGGTTTTATAATCTAATACCACTCTTTGGCTAACTTTTGAGTTGTCAGTTGTTTCTACTCATTTGATTTGTTTCTCTGTTAATTTTCTTTCATTTTACTTGTTTGATTTGTCATATACACCCTCTTTGCCAAATGTATTCTTCCCTTTACCATTTTACTTTGCCACTTTTAAACATTTAGTCTACTTTATTTCTGAAACTTGATTTTTTCAGAACTCGACACCATCAAAGCGGGCCTTGGCAAGACAAGCTACTGAGAGTCCACCTTCAAATACAAAGAAACGGAAGCAATCTTTGATGGACGACTATGTTAACTCAGTATGACATCTCCTCTTATGATCATATTGAACTAAAAAATGATCTTTTTTAATACCATCATATGTTATTAATTTGTTACAAGCTAACAATTTCAATTTGCTAAAGTTCATAAAGAACAAGTAGTGATTGCAAGAAACTGTTATGCTTTTGATTATATAGTGGTCCGGTTATAATTTTGCATTATTTTTTGCAGGGAAAGAAGGGCAAATGATAACTTACTAACATTTGATATTTGAGACCGTTGGGTTAGTAATTGTAGTAGTAGTATATACAAGGATTGGCATTTAGTATATGATGCCCTATTTTATTAGTTGTGGTTCCAAACTGTAAACTGTTTGATCAGATTCCAAATATGAATGTTGGATTTGGTTTTTGTATCAGCTCACTCTTGTATGACTCAAGTGGTCTTGTTTTGTTGTTGATGTTAGTTGCTCTCTAAGATGCTTGTAATACTTGAGTTTAACTCAGATAAAAGAAAATTGCAAATATAAAAGTGATTTCGTAAGGGATGATTTAATATATAATATCCTGTCTGCCTAATATAAATTAACCAGGTATTGGGGTTACAACCCTGTTTATACTTTAAACAGGGTATCAGCTCACTCCACCGGTTGAAGGTTTCAAAAAATGAAACCGGTTTCAAACCGGTCCGATCCCAAACTGGTTACCAAACCTTCAACCGGTTTGAAACCGGTATCATACCAAACCGGTTCGCAAACCGGTTGAAGGTTTCAAAACTAGCTGGCTATATAGCCTTTTTTTGACCATTTTTTGTGTTTTTTATCATTATACTCCCATTAAGCTAGTATAAATATGTATTGGATGTTTTGGTTGAATCACAATTTAAAACGCTCTCTACTATCAAAAAACGCTCTCTATTCTCAAATACGTTTAATATTTTCGTTTAATTCAAAAAAACTCTTAATATTCTCGTTCATTTCAAAATGGCTTCATCAAGTGCTCAATCATCCATTGGTTGTAATGCATCTTCAAGCAACGTGGCGGTAGCAATCTTTCCTACGAATAGGAACCTCGAAATATGGTACAATTATGATTTATATCAAATGGCTAACGGTCCAAGCAAAGCTCGTTGCAAGTATTGTAATAAGTTTTTCAAAAAAGAAGCAAATACAACTTTGAAAAACACATTACGAATAAATATTGTAAAGTTTTGAAAGGTGAACCGTCTCAAGGTCAAGCTTTGATGACAAACGAAGAGAATGTTTGGGCTTATGACGTTGATGCGATTCGTGAGCAAATGACGCATTTTGTAATTCAAGAAAGCTTGCCATTCAAACATTTCGACAATGAACGTTTGACTCGGCTAATTCAACGAACTCTCCAACCGCGATACACACATGTAAGTCGTGCTACACTTAAAAGAGATTGTTTTAAAATGTGGAAGAAAACTAAAATTGAATTAATATCTTATTTTGAAATTTTACAAACCGGTGTTAACTTAACTAGTGACGTTTGATCGACTCCGCACGGTTCACCGGACTCGTACATTTGTGTCACCACCCATTGGGTTGAACCCGATTCGTGGCAAATGATGAAACGTACGATTGCGTTTGAATTGTTTGATTATCCTCACACCGGTCAAAATATTTTTTATCTTATTGACAAAATTATTAGAACATATAAACTGGAAAACAAAATCTTGTCAATATTTTTTGATAACGCGTCAAATAATACACTTGCGATAGAACATCTAAAATTAAAATATAAACCAATTTGTGACTGTGTGTGTTTTCATAGTCGATTTGTTGCGCACATCATAAACTTAGCCGTTCAAGATGGTTTAAAAACTATTGAAACAGTAAAAGATAGTTTTAAAAGAATGTTACGTGACATTTTTAGCAGTAAGCAAAGATATAGTAGGTATCGTAAGTTTTGTAAAGACGCAAATTCCAAGTGTTTAGGTTCGAATTGGGACGTACCTACAAGATGGAATTCGACTTGTAACATGTTTGAAAAGGCTATTGACCAAAAAAAAGTTTAATAGTTTTTCATAATACTTTGGTGAGTCGTGGAAAGGCTTCGACTTACCATCCATCGGGTTGGGCTATTATTGAAGAAATAACCAAAAAGCTTAATGTTTTTAAAACCGCAACTACTTGTCTTTCTGGAGTTTATTATCCAACGAGTCATTAGTACTTCACCAAATTTACTTAATGACTTCAAAATTAAACGAGTTGTCGTTCAGAGGTAGACCTTATTCGGATATGATACCACCAATGAAAGAAAAACTTAAAAAATATTTTAAAGAAATGTCTCCGGTTATTACATGTGTCGTTTCCTTAAACCCTTGCTTAAATACGTCGGGGGTTGAAACTTTACTTGATAAAATTACTTTTAATTTGGATTTAAAAGAAGAAAACCCATATTATGGTCAAAGTGTAAAAGCTAATTTTAACGCATATTTATGCCAAATGTTTGATGTTTATTTAACAAAATATGGTGAAACATCAGACATACATGATTCTATGAGGCATGCGGCACATGACGAAGGTTCAAGTGATCCAATGTTTGATTTGTATAATACTTTAAGAGATGAATGTAATAAACGTCAACGTGGTAACACTCCGAGTAGTGAACTCGGGAGGTATGGTGGAACAAACTTTTTATCTACCATGACTTCACAAGATTTTAAAATTTTTGACTTGTTAGCTTGGTGGAAAGGTAAGAAAGATCAATTTCCAATCCTATCCACCATGGGCCGAGATTTACTAACCGTCCAAGCTTCCACGGTAGCTTCGAAATCTGCTTTTTCTGTTAGTAGCATGATTATATCAATACGAAGAACCCAACTCACCCCAAAGCAGTTGAAATGTGTATTTGCTTTGAAAGATTATTTGGATGCATCTGAAAGAATACAAGACAAATGCTCACTTGAAGGAGAATTATAATATGAAGCCGAAATATATGAAGACGAAGTAGACGATGGATTGACACCCGGAATGACCGATGATGAAGCGGCATATGATGATTACATTCGTAATAGCTCGGGTTCTGGTGGAGAAGAATAAAGTATCCAAATATGCAACGGACGAACGGAGAACGACTTTAGCTTTTAAAAGTTTACGTCATTTGAATTGTTTATATATTTTGAATAGTATCTTTATTTTACATTTTATGTAATCTTTGATAAAAATAAATAATCATATTTAATTTTTCATGTATCATAAATCATAATTATATTTTTATTTAAATTTTATATTTTATATAATCTTTGATTTTTAAGCCTTTTGTAATGTTTTATGTTTTAATATTTATAAATAATTTATATAAATGTGTAATCTTTAATAAAAATAAATAATCAAATGTTTGATGTTTATTTAGTAAAATAATGTTTTAGAACAATTGAACAAGTTTTGAAGAATTTGATAAGTGTGAAAAAACTTCTGAAATTTTGCTAAGTGTTTGGGCGTTTGGAGACTGTTTGGGCGCATCAGCTAGGCGTTTGGAGACTGTTTGGACGCATCATCACTGTTTGGCGCATCATCACTTTGGGGTCATCATCACTGTTTGGGCGCATCATCACTGTTCAGACGCATCTGTTTGGGCGTTTCTTCATTGGATTTAAAAAAAAAATGCAAACCCGAACTGGTTTGGGCCCGAACCGGTTCGATAGGTTTGAATTTACTAGCCCTAAAACCGGTTTAGGAACCGAACCGGTTTGGGGTTCAAACCGGTTGAAAATAAACCGGTTCAAACCGAACCGGTTTGGCACCAAAAACCGGTTTGTACACCGCTATAGTACAGTGAGCAGGTGCTTGGTTGTGGCAATGAGTAGGAGAGAAAGGGTGTGTTCATAAAAAAGTCATTGAATCTTCTCACTGTTTACAATGGTTTAAACACTTGTTAAAATAAATATCATATTTCACTTCTAATATTCAAGTAAACTAGAATTAGATTCCACACATTGGGACGCATTTCTATAACCAAAAGTTGATTCCTGAGCCATTCTTTCTCCCCTCTCAGTTGGCCTTTGCCAACCACTATGATAAAACGAAGGCATTGATAACCACGTCACAGATTTGTATAACATAACATAAAAAAAGTTCTCTTTCTCGACATAAAAATCATATAAAATTATGAAATCATATAATAATAGAACTAAAAAAAATTAACATTGTTTATGATAAACTGCATATTATTAAAAATTTTAACTTAAATTTGGCTATATCAATAACTTGAAACTTGCCATTAGAAAATTTAAGTTAAAATTTATTTTAAATCATTTAAGTTTCTTACGAAGATGGTCTCATGAGTTGGCTTCCATAGGTGTGTAGCACTATTAACTTGAATTAAAAGTATTCAGAGTAGATTTCTTTTTATATTTGTGAATGTGTTTTTTTATATTAAACTGGACGTACTGATGTTCTTAGGGCGCATCAAATTTGTTGATGCTGACACAATTAGTGCGTTGAAGTCACTACGTGCTAGTTAAACAGGGCTTCAAATTCATGTTTAGGCAAACCTTTAACGAGCGTTAAAAGAGATGAATAAATTGCTCTCACTTTTAACAATCTATAACTAAAAAGAGATTTAAACCCATTACACTTTATTTAATGTGATTTTAATAAATTCATATAGCCATTACACATAGTCTTATATGGAATGGTTGTGAATGGATGAGAGATAAAATATTATTGTTTATCTGTATATTTGGTAAGACATTGTTCACCTCTATTAAATTTTTTGATGTTTTTTTTTTTGAAAATGGTTGTAAGTGGAAGAAAGAAAAAATGTTACTGTTAATCTGTATATTTGATAAGACATTGTTCACCTCTATTAGTTTTTTTGATAATTTTTGAAAATGGTTGTGACTGGAGTAAACAGAAAAAGTAATGATAAATGCATAAAAATATATTATTTAATGAAAAAAATAGAAAAATATAGTGATTTTTAATGTAATTACTAGTGGGTAACCCACGCGTTGCGCGTAGTGGACAATATATAGTATGTACTTGTTATCTTTCAATTGTTTTGTTTTATGATTTAAATCTTTTATACGCTTTATATCCTTATCATATGTTAGAGCTAACACATTGCTTTAAAACTAATTAGCATTAACAAAAATAATTAATTGATTCAACTCGTAAGTAAACAAAATGGTTGAACATGATTAGAGTTAAATGAATATTTTTAATAAAATTAACATTCAACATAGTATAGGTTGAAATGATTTGATACCGAGATGAAAAAATTTATTATGACATTATATATTAAAGCTTGATCTATAGATATATTAATGGAAATCATGGGGTACAACTCTCTAAAGCATAATAAAAACATAATGAAAAGATTTCTTAAAATTAGAGATTAAAGCTAGCAACTCTTTATATGCCATTCTAAAATTATTGCAAAATTACAATATTGTTTTAAAAAGATGCTTTATAGATAAGAATAGATAATGATAACATATATATATATATATATATATATATATATATATATATATATATATATATATATATATATATATATAGAGAGAGAGAGAGAGAGAGAGAGAGAGAGAGAGAGAGAGAGAGAGAGAGATATTATTATCATCATCATTATAAAAGTATTTAGTAGTTATATAGTTAACTATTCAAATAAGATAATACTTATTTATAACTTTTATTATTATTATTATATTATTATTATTATATATTATTATTATTATTATTATTATTATTAATATTATCGTTATTATTAAAAAAAATTAGTAATTATATAGTTAAGTATTTAAACAAAGATAATACTTATTTATGAATTTATACAGTAATTTAAGTATTATATAAATAATATAATATTTAATTTAGTGAATTAAATAATTTCACATTATTAAATATTATATTAACAATATGCATTAATCACTGTATTTATTAGAATAAATTTATTAAATGAGAGGTAAAATATGAATTATTACATGGAACACTTGTATTTAATGCTTAAAAAGTTGTATTAGGTGTATTATTATTATTAGGGTGAAGTTATTTTACAAAATGTATTTTTGCTACAAAGTGTGACAAAACATAATGAGTCTAAAAAAATCATAAAAAATTATATCTCACAATCTAAATTGAATTTAAAAAAAGTATTTCGAAGTCTCTGTTCCTCTCGTCGTCCTCTTTTAGAAAAAAATAAAAAAAATTCATTGTGTCTTTTATGACACAATGACGTTATTGTGTCTTTCATAAATGACACAATAAAAAAACATTAATTTTTTATTTTTTTATTTTTCGTTTATTTTTTTTCTTAGTGAGGACGACTAGGGGAACAAAAGCTCGGAATTACTTTTTTGTAATTCGATTTAGATTGTGAGATATAATTTTTTGTGTCTTTTTTTGACTCATTGTGTTTTCTCACACTTTGTAGCAAAAATACATTTTGTATTTGAACCTCTTTCTTATTATTATTTGAAACATTTGGAGGATGAGAAATGGTGTACTTTTCGATAATCAAACCCCCTCAGTGAAAAGGCTGTTTGAAGACATCAAGAGTAGAGGGTTTCTTTGGGTGAAAAGTAGAGCAAAGACCGCTTAACTTGGATTGGGATAATTTGGTAAAGTTTAGATTTTAATGTTTATGTGTTGTATGTATGTTTAATTCTGCTGCAATACATACTCTTTTTGCATGTTGAGATACTTGCTAACATGCCCTTTTAATGGAGTTTTGCTTTTAAAAAAATTGTTATTTTTATTTTTTTGTTACATTTGTGTCCCAAAAATATATTTTATATAGTAATATAGATTACCCATGACATGTAAATATGAGGGAGGTCATGGGTTCAAGTGTCATTCTGAGCAATATGCTCAGAGTTGAGCCAGTGGGTTTTTTCAGCAATGAGTTTCCTTCTAAGGAGGTTGGGGGTGCGGTTCCGGATACGAATAGGTGGACCCGATTAAGATAACAGTTATCATCCGAAGCAGGGTCGCGTATTCACCGTTCAAAAAAATAGTGATATAGGTAAGAATAAGAATAAAAAAAAAGCTGATGTTATTGATCCAAATAGCAAGGTGAAAAACACAAATGATTTTTTCACACATTTTTAAAAATAATTTGAAAAAATTAGCCAATAAAGATTCACAAGTGTTCACGGCCCCTTAATGACATATAAATACCCGCATCATTGCCAAAAATAAACACAATAAAAATACACCGACTCGCTTTCCTTCTTTAAACCCAACGGCACCACTTCATCACACACACACACACACACCGTCAAGCCTCAGCGATCCATTCGATTACCAGTAACGATCGTTTGGTGCAATGGAGGAAGTCGACGAAACAGAATCAGTGCATCAGGTGTGTTCGACCACATTCACCACTTCTTACTCCTAATCAGTGTAATGCTCATTCAATATTTCAATCAGGTTGTTGCTTACATGCATTTGCATATTCTTAACCTAATTTTCACCTGTTTCGTTTTTCTCCTTATTGTTTTGTGATTCATCAGTTGATTCTAATACGCTGTTTGTTTACTCCGTTTAATTAGGCGTGTTTGGTGTTGATGTTTGATTGATTTTTTTTAACTTGCATGTTATCTGCTTATTAATAATTCTGATTAATTAGGCGTTATTGGTGATGTGCTGATGTTTGATTCGTAGATTGTGCCCTCTGATTTCTTATATGCTTGCTTATTAATAACTATGATTAGTTAGGTGTTATTGGTGCTGTGATGATGTTTGATTAATAGATTGTGCGCTATAATTTCTAACTTGCTTGTTATCAGCTTATTCAAAACTTTGATTAATTAGGCGTTATTGGTGATGTGCTGGTGTTTGATTCATAGATTGTGTGCTGTAACTTCTTATTTGCTTGTTTGTTGTTATCTGCTTATTAATAACTACGGTTAGTTAATTCTTGGTGCTGTGATGATGTTTGGTTTATAGTTTGTGCGTTGTTTTTTATTCATAGCTTCAAAGTTCAAATCTGCTTATTAGTGACTAAGATTGAGTGGGCATTCCTGATGCTGATGTTTAATTAGGCGTCTAGGTGATTTCTTGATGTTTGGTTTATTGATTAACTGGAGAGAAGTTTTAATTTCACTAAGCAAACGCATGCTTCGAAGTTTTTAACTAACGTTCTAATTAATGAAAAGATAAAAGATATCGATTAATTAGTTAAAATTGTAAGGATCGTTTAATTTACGGATTCCCTCCAAAAACTATTTAAGGTACTGCCAAATAGGATATGCATTTTTGGTATTAAACATCTTTGAAAAAAACACATCTGTGCTATTTTTTTAATCCTAAACTTTAATGGTACAATATTATGCCTGAACATGCAGGTCTACATGGCATGCCTCATGCATGGTCAGAGGTAAGCTTCTTAGGTGTACAAGCATCAGTATTCAGTTATCCTGTTTAATGGTATGCATAATCACAATATAGTGATGTGATACCTCCAATTTAGGTTGAGCATTCTTGTATACCATTTAGTTACCAGGAATAATGTGCTCCAACTGTTAAGACCATTACGTGATGAAGTTCAGCCTGTTATTGATAAAAATTATGTTGTCAGAGTTGGAATTTCCTACTATGATAGTCTTACATGTGAACTCCATGTGCTGGAACTTTGGGAAGACAGTACGGCAGGCTTTCCTCTAATTGATATGGGTAAGAAATACTTTTGCTTGTCCTCTTATATACAGTATTTTTGCTCATCAATCCGAATTGGATTTTCAGTTCCCAATATTGGGAGAATGTGGCAGCATTTCCCCTTTTTAGTGTTAACCTTATTACCTCTTTTCACATCATGTATTAATTCTAACCTGTAGGTAATTAGGCAGCTTACTTCAATCTAAGCAACAAAATGGTAATATCATAATTTATCTTGTCTCAGTGAAGTATCAGGTTAAGCTCTTGATCATATACACAAGTACCAAAAGTGAAGAATCTCTCTTAGCTGCTTTACAACAAAAACGGTAATATCATAGTTTCCCTGTAGTTTTTATGCACATTACGTGTGTAGATTCTGTATTTACTCACATGATTGATGTAGATGGTGCAAGTGAGGCGCCTGCTGTGAAGCTTATGAAGAGTTCAATATTTAGTTATGAGCAAGCATGGCACAGGTGTAGTATACATTAGAAGGTCTTCTAATATACAATTCTACCAAATTTTCAGTTGTATCCAAAAAGTGTAGTTAATGATGAAATCTTTTGAGGGGCATTGGATGTAAATGTAGCAAACAAACAAACTTGACAAGTAAACGTCTACCAATTCTATCTAACTTTTAGCATTTGGATCCAATAATAACAGTTCATGGGTGTTAATAAATATTTTCTTCGGTTATATTCTTCATACAGTCCACACTTTCTTAGGATCAGTAGAGGCAAATGATGATTTACTTGATTACAGTTCTTTTTAGTTGCATCTTTTCATTTTGCATGATGATTCTATAGACATGCAGTCCCTAGGATCTAAAGTTCTCTCTTTTAAGTAACATCTTTGATATATATATATATATATATATATATATATATATATATATATATATATATATATATATATATATATATATATATATATATATATATATATATATAATTACACAGAGTTTGCCATCATTTTGCCAAGTAACATCTTTGATATATCTTCGGGTAACTGGAATGGATGATGGGTTAAACATCAAAGAAAGAATCTTCTTTGTAAGTTATTACATCATTTTGCCAAGTTCACTCTCATCCATAGTTTTACTGCTGGTTTGACACATTTCTTTAAACCACTGCCATTTTCAACTTACTTGTAGTTGATATTCTTAGTCATAAATTATATCAGCCCACACTATGTCTTCTTTATGTACATGATATCTTCGATAAGTAGATACTATCACACGGATTGTATTTTGATCCAAGTTGTCCTTTTATTGTAACTGTAGCTAAGTTCTATGATGGACATTGAGAGTGAAGTTCAAGTTCGTGCTAATGGAGGGCTTCTTTCCATATTGGAGAACGAAAGAGTGGTGGATACCATTGACAACATGAGTGTGGGAGTGTATCAACTGCGATCGATTCTGTCATGCAAATTTCATTGTATCTGATTATTAGCTTTCCTTTATTCATGCTAGATTCCACTGGTTTTTGTTATAATTTTCCTATTTAAAATGCAGAAATAAGTTCCTTAAAGTTGACTCCGCAGCTTTCGAGGCATTGCAGATATTCCAAACTGACATACATCCAAGCCACATGGGTATTGGTAGAGCAAAAGAAGGGTATCATTTTTCCTAATTCTTTTTTTCTATGTCTTAAAAGCAAGTACTAATATCTGTTTATTTGCAGGTTCTCAGTTTTTGGCATGATGAACAAGGTGTGGTGATTGCAATTTTCTTTAGCCTGCTTTGCCCTTAAAATTTATATCTAATTGATGTTTTCGATTTTAGTGCGTGACACCTATGGGTAAACATCTTTTAAGGTAAACATGGATTTCTGAGTTTAATCTCCGTAATTATAGAGCTTTACCTACAAGTTAACACCACTTGTGTTGGATAATTGTTTTTATTATAATAGGGCTTGGTTTCTCAGGCCCATACTAGACCTTGAAAACTTGAATAGTCGTCTTGATGTTGTATCCTATATTTTCTATAATATAAAAGTCTAAGGAATGACTTGTACTCATTGTTCTGTGCTTTATTCCATATTCACAAAAGACTTGTTTCCTTTAAAAAATTCAGATATCATTTTTTGTTTCATCTGAAGAGCTGTTGACTTCTTTACGTGATACGCTGAAATCTGTCGAGGATGTTCCCCACATACTTAAGGTGCAACACCATCTTCTTTCTTGATTTTCGTCACTTGCTAATTTCTTTAATGGATATGCAGGTGTATCTTGTTTTATAACCTGGATGTACTCATGCTGACCATAATAACATACTACAATCCTGGTTTTTGAAGTATTGACTTTTTGTGAATATATGCGTGTGATCCAAAATTTCTGGATTTTGCTTTGCACATATACTGTATGCCTGCAGTTTTAAGAATATTTGATGTCTTTATCATGTAATCTTCTCTCCATCTTTTTTATTGCTTTGTCATGGAAGAATTTCAACTCCCCCAAGTTCAGTATGTACCTGTGGTGATTGGACTGCCTTTCTGAAGGTAATCTTAGCTTTTTGTGTCATCCTTCTTTTAAAGGTCCTGTTAATAGTACTCATTTGACTGAAAAAATTGCATAATGCTAAAACTATTATGTTAAAATCTGCTTCTGGAGCAGAGATATTTTTATGAATTATATACACAATTGATTTAATTTATGTATCTGTTGTAGTTGATAATTAGTTACATGCATGTTAAATGACAACTTATGTTGCTTATACATAATATGACTTTGTTATCAACTTCTTGCAGAGCTTATCTGCACTTCTGCATATTAACAAAATATTTGAACTAGGAATTTCCGAAAATCTTCAGGAACATGCTAACCATTTTAGTGTAAATATCATTGAGAAGGCATTAAATTTTTTTCCGAGCATGGTAACCCTGCAGTTTTTAGTCTTTTGTTTCCATACCTATGCTTTAGTTGGCAGGCTATTAATCGACGTTTAAGTTTGACAGGCTGCTTCATGCATCTCCATGGATTTAGCCCATGTATATGAACTGGTTGGCTACCTTATTTTTGCTGTTGTGACCCCTCGTATGATGATATGCTTCAAGTTAGATTCAATCGCAGTGAAACAAAAATATATTGTTACTTCCTTCTCTAAATACTATTAGATATGGATAAATGACTCCCATTTGAGTTTAACAATTATTTTCTGTTTTATGATTATTGTTAGGTAATTAGTGTAATTGATGTAAATAGAAGTAAAGACAAAGGTTACGAGACAACTGTGAAAGATGGTTTTGTGATGAGGTTTAGGACATTATTAGTGGCTTGATTAACCACCATTTTATCTTTAGATGTGTGTTATGTTCTCTTGACAGAAATTTTCTTCATTGAAAAATGCAGCTGGATGAACTGAGGCAAATATACGAAGAATTGCCAGAATTTTTGAGGAGGTGCTATTAATTCCAGTTACAAATTGTTTTTAAGAATCCAACTTGATATTCTGATTATACAAATGTTTTAATTGAGTTAAAATTGGAACTTGAAATAAAAACTTTGTGTATCTGTTGTGCTAATCTGATTATGCCGCTGCTTAACAGGTGTCATCATTGGAACTTGCACGTCTTCCTTACATGTCTAGAGACAAATTGCCTCTTCAAGTTGTTTATATAAATCAAATAGGTATGTTATGTTCTTTTACAATGATTGATTTTCTCTAGCACTTCAAGGGAAAAAAAAACACACCTAGAGAAAGCAGTTTGAACCCTATGTAGTTTCTTACAATCCTATGATATTCGTGGGTATGTAACCAATGTATGAGAGTTATAATCATGTTATGGATGTGCTTACTAATAGAGGTTATCGGTTTAAGTTAAACAACCAACAATATAAGAGCTAGAATCATGATATGGATGTACTTACTGATAGAGGTTGTCCGTTTAAGTTAAACATAGCTGGAATTTATTTATCGGGTAGATTAGGGTACTTAGAAAATCAAAGCAGAATAAGTAATTTGGTCTTGTTAGCAAAATATTATTATTATAGTTTGTACTGAGGGCTGAGGTAGTGTAATTTGTAGGCATCCCACTTAAACTTCCTTCGAACAATAACACATTGACGATTGATTCATTTACCCCAAGTTATGGATGATGCATGTTATAGAATGAATCAAGTCAGGAACCAGGTACCTTTAACACGGATTTGTATTGTTGATTACGTGTCGATCTATTGATGAACACTTTATGATTTTTGCAGTTTATTTGACAATAATAATCATTTGTTTATGATATTTAAAGGCCAGTCTATTAGATATTAATCCACATAAATTATGGTATTAAATTCTGAGAGATGAAAAAACAAAGGGAAAAAGTCATTCACAATCCCACATTGGCTGAGTGAAGAATACAAAGAGGAGGAGACAGTCTATATAAAGAGCGGCCTAAGGGTTTAGAAATCATACCTTTCTCGGCCTTTTGGCTAAGATCAAGTGTAGTATCTGTTCTTATCAGTTTAATATCTGATATGTGGGCCATCGGCTCACTCGATATTAATCTTATTTTTTAAGGGGGAAGACCTATTACAGTAGCTTGCTGCTGGGGTTCTTCATGTGTCGCTTTGGTCTTACACTATCACCAAGGCCTGGCACACCCCTCCAAACTATAGTTAAAATTTCGTTTTTGTTATTTGAAAAACTAAATTTTCTGTCCTCATATTTATTATTTATCGTCCTATGGTCCCTGGTTTTTTGACAACCTAAAAGTTTGTTCTGCACACAAAATCTTCAACTCTTGGAAGCTGGAATTGAATTGATTTTTTCATCAATGTTGTGGTTTGATTGTGCATATATTCTAATCAACGATTTCTTGAATCCTTTTTTTATTTTCCTGATCCTTTCAAAGACATGAAGAGAGCTATCACAAGGGACTTGGTGTCACGCATCCTTGAGTTCTCGATGCATCTACTCCAGGGAATATATTTTGCAGTAGAACTCGACTGGTTAGATATATTCTTGATTGCTTGTTCCTATTCATCTTCATTTCTATGGAAGCCTTCTTTACCATGGTATTTAGTATGTTCTATCTTGACTATATATCTCATGGCTGTGTAGCCTTTTGTCATTGGCATTGGTTGCTCGACAAAACAATTATGTAGGACCCACATTGACCGCTGAACCTGTGCTAGATATTCATAACGGAAGGTCAGAATTGTATTTTATATTTTTCTATCCAAAGAATACACACACACACACACACAACTCTATATGCTGCACTTTTCATAATGGCCTGACTGATGAAGCGAATTCATATGCGTTTATGGGTAATATGTATCGGATTCTGTCACCAGACATGTTTTACAGGAAATGACAGTTGAGACATTTATTCCTAATGATACAAAGATTATTGACCAGGGTACATGGACTGTTATCTTTGTTAATTGTTTTTTGGAACTAGAGATTGTTTATTACATCATATCAGTTCTGTTACCACCTTTTCATATTTCATTTCTCAGGGAATATTCATATCATTACAGGACCTAATTATTCAGGAAAAAGCATATATATAAAACAGGTTATTTTTATATGGCATATGTTTCCATTTGTATTTGTTTCATATAAACTTGCTGATAAGAGTCCACTGAAGCCTGTTAAACACAGTCACAGAAATCAAAATATGTTATCAAGATTGAATTCTTTTAGTTTATTTAATCATGTTGTTAAAAATAATTGTAGGTAGCATTAATTGTTTTTCTTGCTCACATTGGAAGCTTTGTTCCAGCAGATGTTGCGAAAGTGGGTTTAACTGATAGGTTGGGTTTTTTTATCCATTATCTTTTCTATTCAATCATAATAATCTCGAAATGAATTTACTTATATGCGGTTGACCACCATAAATTACGAATGACAGAATTTTCAGTGCCATGGGAGGTAATCTTATGACTGCTGAACAATCCACAAAGTTGGAATGATGCTAAGGTATTTTTCATGTAACTGAATGATATCTTACCAGTCAACAAAACAGTATCTTTTTTATGTTGAATTATATGTTAATAACTTTAAAGGCATGCTACTTCTCGGTCATTATGTTTACTAGATGAATTTGGAAAGGGAACTCTAACTGAAGGTAGTTATTGAGAAATGTATATGTTCTATTGTTCTTTTTTATTGTACACTAATCATGGCCCTATTTTCTTTTTAGATGGTATCGGTCTCCTTGGTGGAACTATTGATCATTTTATCTCAATGTATGCTCCCCCAAAGGTTTGTTACTCTTTAAATTTCACTCATTCATTGTTATGCAGCAATAAATTTCTGTTGGATGCTGAAATTATTTTAAAGAATTTAGATCGTGTAAGATCTGTTTTTTGATGCTGAAATTTATGAAAAAGAATTTTGATTGTGTGAGATTGTTCACTAGCTGTACTCATACACTTATGGTGCAGGTCCTAATTTGCACTCACTTGACCCAGATATTTGTTGATAGTCATTTATCTCAGGTATGCAACACAACAACTTGAAAGATTTAAAGTTTCTAGAAAATATTTGTGTCTAACAAGTTAATATTTCTAATCATTGATAATCATTAGTCGGATAAAGTCAAATACTACACTATTAGTGTGCTAAGACCCGACAATAATAGTGAAGACCTGGAGGAAATTGTATTTCTCTATAGGTAAATCACAGTTTTGAAACTTGTTTTATTATCATATGCAGTTAGTCTGACTTCTTGTATATGTCAAGCTAGTTCCTGGACATACACTTCTTAGTTATGGTGAATTGGTATCTGCTATTCTCCTCGGGTATTTCTATATTTGATCATGTGACTCACTACGATTCTCGTTTGCAGGACTTCACTGTGCTCAACTTGCAGGTATGTTTCAACAATGTTATGTTAAATTAATAAATCTGGTTGAATTTAATCGCGCCTTGCATCACTTTATTAGTTATTACCATACTTGCCTAATTTTTCCTAAGATATCAAGAGAGTAAAGAGATCATGTTTTGATGGAACCTGTACTTGCAGAACTATAGGGGGCCTGGGGGTCGTCAACCCTCTGACCAACCAAATTTCTATATATAATGTTATATAAGTTTGACCCTCCAAATTGTCACCGGTAGAGTAGTTGAAGCAGATGCTAAAAAAGAAAGAGAAAATAAATCCTACTGTGCTGCTCCAGATTGAAATTTTTTTGTTCCACCATTTGCCCTATGGAAAATGCATGAATTATAGCTTAAAGGAAAATATTAATTGTACGAGGAAATTCTTTTCTTTTTTCTATTGGGCTAGGCTTTGCAATATTATACAATCTTGTAGGTGTTCCTCAAGAAGTAATTCGAAGAGCGGCATTTATATTGGATGCTACCACTAAAGGAATACATATCGATCGAGCATGTGATGAAAAGATAACAGCTCAAGCCGAGCAATATAAGGTGACATACTCATTAAGATTATATTTGCATTCATGTGTTGTCTTTGTCTGTTTGTTAATGACAGGATGCTGTGGAGAAGATGGTAGCTTTTGATGCAATTAATGGTGATTTGTCCCTCTTCTTTCAAGACGTGTTTCGTAGCCAACCTTGATTTTCATACATCACAAATCATTTCTGGAAGAATCATGCATCTTACAACTGTTCAAAAGCATACGTATCCTTTTTTTCCCTTTGCTTTACTAGTATGATTAAGTACGGCACACAAACAAGAATAACAAACAATTATCATTTAAGGTTTTAGCGAACATCGTTTAACCATTAGGTACACAGTACAACTACAAACTTATATCTTCAATGATAGTGACCTTAATGTGAACACTCGATAAGGAGGATTGGTTGTCTGTGAAATGTGAATAATGGCCAGAGTTTCATAATGATTTGAAGTGTAACCAAGCTCATAAAGCTACAAATTAGTCTGTTTTCAATGATTCCTAGTTTAATGAGGTTTGAGGCATGATTTTGGTAATTTAGAGCTTAGATCATGGTATTAGGGTCACAAAAGTTACTAGCAACCAGTGGTGGTTCTGTACTTCTGTGTGACACATTGTTGTTGTCACTGTATTGTAATATTGGCAGTTTGGGTTGGTACATGCCTCTTGCATGGTCTACAAGTGTTGTCTAGGAGACCACCTTCTAGATAATTATATGATGATGATGTCGTCCGAAGCTTTCAACAATAGTAAGGTTGGGACCTGAATTTTTAATTAACTAAAAAGAAATACCTTTTCTACACACTTAGGTACCGTTAAGCTGCAAACCTAATGGTGTTTACATAAAAATTATGGTTGCAATGAGTTTTACATATATATACAAAAGAGAGAATCTTCATCTCACAATCAATATCAGAAACAAACAAAAGATTTGATGTTTTGGTCAAAATTTACATAAGCTTCTTTGCTTTTTTCTTGAATCGGAACACCACAAGCACTAGCTTGCGGATGAGATCTAGGCTTTCAGTCGGGAACATCATTTCTGATTTCCAATCGTGGCTTATAAGGCAACCAATGAGAATAAATAGTAATGATTCAACTTCTCTGTTGACTTCATCAATGGTTATAATAGTAATCCCCATGGTGGCGTAGGTGGTGGACCAGATGGTCATTAGCGACGGTGATGCCGCGGAGAACATGAGGGTCCGTGGGGATGTTAAGGCTGGGTTGATAACAAAATATTGTTTTACTAATGATTAAATTAGTTATCTCAAGACTTCATTAAAACAAAAGGTATTACGTTCAAGTTCAAGTCTCATGTGATTTACAAAGAGGTTTCAGATTGCTTGTATCACCTAAGATGAGTTTTCTCCTAAGTGTGATCTCAGGTGAAGGCTGATCGAGACGTGCTAGACTACCGTCCCAAGGTTCTCGATTAAATAATAAAGATGATCGGATGGATTAGTGAAATGAAAATATTTCAATTAACTTAGAAAAAAAAAAGATGGCGTGCTTTAAAAACATAAGATTTTTCATTTAAAGATCACCACGTGGACGAAGCTGACATTCCTTTCTTTTAAAACTAGTGGGTGAAACCCGCAAGTTGCGGCGGGGGTATAAATAATTTTAGGACTGTGTATTTAGCTAACTCTTTCTTATTGTACTAACTCATACTTTGCTTTTTTATTTGATTAATGTGCGAGATTAAACATATCTATATTACTACAAGGATGAACACATTTGTAAATAACAAGTTGTTTATGCATAATCACTTGTACCAAATGTAACAAAATTGTTATTAAGTAACTTAAAAATGGATTAAAATTACAATATTATTCAAAAAGTTGTATTATATAGTAGTATAGGTATAGATATTAAGATAACCTTAAATATTATAGTCATAATTTAAATTTAATTAAAAAATGGTGGAGTACAAGTATTTAATGATTAAAATGATATATTAGGAATAAATTTTATGATATTACATATTAAAGCTTCCAACTCTTCATATGTCATTTTAAAAATAATGTGAAATTACAAATCTAGTCATTGTTTATGTATTATATAGTAGTTAAGATAACTTTTAACTTCTTGTCTCATTTTATCTTTACTGTTAATTTTAAATATTTTTTTTTCTTTTCTAAATTTTAAAAATATAATATTATCTTATGTTTCGAATGTGTCGTTGTGATATCACGATTCGTTGTTATTATTTTAACATTTAAATTCCAGATATTACGATTCGATGTTATTATTTATACCTACGCCTTCCCGAGCCTTCTCGAGGCGTGACAACGACCTGCAGGTGTAACATACTTTTTTATTTTCATAAATACCGTTACAACATCTTTATTTGCACTTTCATGTCGATACAAATTTTATTAAAAAACGAACGTCGCAAAGTGCAAACAAATCAGCTAGTCTATTCTAAATAAGGAGAGTTTTGTATGTTTTTCTAAGATGTTTATTAGTATATGATTACAGAAAAATAGAAAGCATGTTAAATTTTGTATGATATTACTTACTTTTAAAATGTAGGTCGGTTTCAAATAAAGAGAAATGGTAGGGTTTTTTAGACGGAGTGGAGTCGGGAAAAAATGGCCTTGGGTGGGAACACCACGGCCCACGCCCTCGGACCCGTGGTTTTTTGTGTTTATGGTTGGTGAATTTTCACCAGGATCCTTTGGTATCACCGTCAATCTTTTGAAAAAAAAAATTAAAAGGAGGAAACGATAAAACACTAAGACGACATTATGTGTGAAAAATGAAAAAAAGTATAGAAAATTTAAAAAAAAGCTAATGTGACGCTAATACTACGTTAGACCATAAGAAGCAGAAGGAAAAAAATACTAATGGTTGCCATTGGCCTGGAAAACGTTGGGTGACAATGCCCCACTAGAAACTATCGGAAGCTTCATCGGAGTCTAACTATTATGCTATGTTCCCGAATTTATTTAATGAGAGAAATAAATAAGTTGAAAGAAAAAAAAACAATTTGTGTTTCAGGGTTTTTTTAGAAAGAAAATAAAAAAAAATAAGAAAATTATGTCGGAAAAAAAATGAAAGAAAAATAAAGTTTAAATAATTCTTTTTAAATTGATAGAAAATGAAAAAAAGGAAAAATGAAGAAAAAGAAAAGGAGTTGAATTGCAAAATTCGTATCTCGATCAATTCGATAGCCGATAGGCGAAAATGGAGTCATCATCTACGCGATGCAGGCAATCAGTTCATTCTTATCTCAATCACAAACGCTTTCTATTCACGCACTTACAGCCAGCAATTGAGCGCAAATCATGCTCAATTTGTTTGAGCCAAATCGAACAAGCAGCTGTAATTACGGTGTGTTTGCACGCCTACTGCACCGATTGCATCCGTAAATGGAGCAATCGCAAGAGGAAGTGTCCACTTTGTAATGCTCAGTTCACTTCGCTGTTCGTCGGAATCGATCTCCGTTCTATGACTTTCCGAACGCTACGTTTATCAGACCTCAAGGAGTCGGATACGAAGGTTAACAGTAATATCAGCAGGAGAAGAGATTTCATGGCTCAACGAAGGTGATCATTCGTTATACTTTGTTTACTACTGATTAAAAAGCACAAAAATGTTTTTAAATGATTTTCAGTTAGTTAACTCAACTGAACCTTTGTTGGACTGTTGTTATATATGTTCGTAACTGGAGATAGTTTGTATTCACTTTCATTTGTATCTCTGTCAAATAGATGTATCGGAATATCCTTAGGGTTTCATTTTGCTCTTCAAAGATATAGGGGCGTAGTGGCTCATAAGTCTAGGGTTTTCATTTGAGAAAGGCTGAGTTCACCCAATGATCCTCGTAATTGATAATTGTTATTAGTAATTCACCTAGATAAGTCAACGTCAAGTTGTTTTTTGTCAAGTGTCCGTATTTATCAGATTATACTTTGAGTCTTCGTGTGTTTATCTTCATGTTTCTTTATTCTCAGGGTCATTGGAATATCAAGAGAAGAAAATGTTGTTAACAGAAGAACAAGGCCACTACCAAAGCAGAGGTCATTTGGGCAGTCCAATATGCTGCCTCCTGGTGTTAGCAAAGAGAGAATTCTGCAGTGGCGTGAGAGGTATAGTATGTACAGCAGTTGTTAATTTAGTGCAGGTTTATTTTCCTTCTTAGTAAGTTGATTTGGCATTTTTATGAGCAGCATTGGTGTCTTCTATTGTTCTGATGACATGATTTGTGAATATATATGTGCAGCATATACAGGCAGAAGTTGCTAGCTGTACCTTGCCCTACCAGAAAGTCACTTGAGCAGGTATACAGATCTGGAAACATTAACTTTTACTGTTATCATATTATTGTTATCTTTATTACTTTTTAACTTCATTTTTTTATTGTTTTCTAGTTTTATAGCCAAATTCGAAAATGGAGATGGCATTTTCCGTTGTTTTTCTGTTGCTTTATACATTCAAATTGAAATGAGTAGGATTAGTATTACCCTCCTTGATGAAAATTATTTTCTATAGTTGAAGAAGGAGATTGTAATTTTCATATACCCCCCTTGTCCCAAGCCTTTATCCAACTAATAAACCTTTATGAAGTAGGTGGTCCGTTGATGATGATCTAGAAGTAGATACCTGCTATACAAGTCTTTATCCAACTGATTTTTTTTTTTAAATAATACATGACACGTCATGAGTCTTCTCAAAATCAGGCTTATACACCATTGTTGGCCTTTTGCGTTTTTGTTGAAATGCAAAATTTGTTTAGAATTGGGTATTCGAGGGGATTGGGTTTGGGTGTGAGGATATCGATATTGTAAGTTTTGGGTTCTTAAATACAGCTTTTATTTTTCTCATATTTTTTTTCCTTATTTATTGTTATTCTGTTTCTTTATTTATGTGTTTGTTTGTGATATATTTTGTTGGTTCTCCTTTTTTATATTTTGCATTTGGAATTAATATTTAACTAAGTTTGGATGTTTATATTTACCATAGTTGTTCGGTTCCTAATTAAAATGCAAATGAGGGTAAAGGTCATTCTTTCTTAACCAAAAACGTTGGTTATAGTCAAAGCATTCTCTTAAGGAATATCAGTTTTCTCTTTATGTTTAAGATCTCTTTGAATCAGGAAGAAGCTTAGGCTAAACTTTGTTTTGTTCTATATGTATGATTCTCCAGATTCTGCTATGAATTTGAAGTTAACAACATACATTTGCATCAAGGATGTTTATTATGTTTATATCTATATACTTTTAGGGGTTAATGGGAAGAAACAGACACAGTAACAAGGAAATGTTATTAAAGAGAATAGAACCATGGATACACAGGGAACTCCATGCTGTTCTTGGGGATCCAAATCCAGCCATACTTGTTCATCTGGTGACATCACTCTTTCTCTCAAGCCTTGAAGAAACCCAAGAAACTAGCTACCTTGAACGTTTGCAGCCTTTTCTGCTTAAACAGACTAGTACATTCTGGCATGAACTCAGGTATGTTGTCTCTAGCAGTCATGAAATATGTATTTTACAGTAAAATTGTAAATTGTAACCTCCTTGCATATATAATCTAAGAAAGTTATCTGTGTGTTTACTTATGTTTGTATTACTGTTAGAGGAGCATTTAATTCTTTTTCTATAATGTATATAAAATCTAAATAGAAAAATATTAAGAATACTGGAGCTTGTGAGCTTCAACTTATTATCAAAGAATTTCAATATTCATCATTGTTGTATTTTTTTTCCACATTTGATGGTGGTGGTGTAGTAAATGGTTCTTGAAATGCATATTGTACCATTAATCAAAATGGGAATAATTTGGTTAAAATGTGGATTGGTGTCTGAAAGTACTGCATAGGGTCACTTAAGCAGTTGCATAGACATTAGGACTTTTAAATTTTCTGTTAATATGTCTAGTTTTCATTCTTAGCATTGGTTGTTATCTCACAGTGAAGACACAATCTCCCTCTTAATTTCACTAAACTCATCAAAATAAAAGCAATCGATGAACAACAAAATGTAACAATAGACGTGGCAGGTTGGATAATACCTTAAGATGATGACCTTCGTCCTAAACTTCTAAGTTAAGCCCAGAAGTCTTAATTTTGGAACTACAGTCGTAGAACCTTTGCTAATCATAAGTTGACTGCTTTAACAAGTCATTTTGGGCTGATAAACTTAAACTAGAAATGTTTAAATCTTCAGAATGAACATGAATTGACGTGGTAAAGCTTAAGTTCAATTTTTACTAGCCAATATGATTCTACCAATATGTTCTAAAAACCATATGTTTTTATCTACAGATGTTTTGCAGAAAGCTCGCTCAACATGGAAACATATGACACGGTGGTTAACTATGAAAAAGCGTCAAATTGAGCATCATTGCTGGATTTTTTACTTCTATCCATGTGGGAAATTTGTCGTAAAGTGTCACTCGATGACAACTGCGCTCTTACCATCAAAACATCACTGGAACATCAAGTTCTTGTAAAATGCTGCTAAAAGAGGCAGGCTTCAGGTGGTTGGGAGTACCTATGTGCTGGATGCACCGACAGCAATCCTGACTCTGGATGAAGATGATCTTATGATTATGATGGCTAGTGACGGCTAGGGATTTCACACGGGTAATATAGAGTTCAACCACAAAGAACCACCATTCCCTTCCTTTACAGGTCAAGAAACTTCGACAAATATTAATTGTTGGTAGATAAACATGAAAAGGGTAGACAACTAGCATGATAAATGCCTTAAAATGTATCGATTGATTGTGTAAAGCTGAAATATCACTGGAAACAAAAAAGAACATTTCTTGTATTTCTATTTCTTTTCCAATATTGCATATAATTTTATCACTTTATTATCAAGATATAAGTAAAACAAACCAGGAATTACATAAATATTCTTTTCACTGATGGGGATATTGTTCATTAGTCATAAATCCTCGGTGGTTTATAGCTGTCTTCTGAACATTCACCTCTTAACGATAATTGTCTAAAATCTACATAACCCACGAACAAAGACACTTGGATGCACTAAAGCAACTAAGTGAAGTTGTAAAGGCAAAATATAAACACTAAGCATACGGTTGTATAAATCTACTTGACAGCCACAAAGTTGCGGAATGTGTATTACATGGTGAATTAAAACTTCTTTTTTCTAACAGCTAGATATTATGACCTATCCTACTCCATCTAATCAACATCATAACTACTTTTACATCAATTTACCAACGGCAAGGATCAAACTCTTAACCCTCACGCTTTGAATGACTTACTATTGAACCCAAAATCCCACCCATTCACACTCTTAACCTCACTCTTTAACTCTAAATGACTTACCATTGAACCCAAAACCCACCCATTCACAGCAAATTTGATGTTATGCCAATATAGCGGCAATATGCAAAGACAAGTAGATCTCATGGCTATAGAAATAAATTCAGCATCACATACAACTATACCCCAAAAAATTGGTTTATTTTTGTGATCTTTCTCTTTCGAACTCGGAAATGCAGCAAAATGAAATAATAATGATAATGCAAGCAGGAAGAGATCCTACCTTTTGTTTGGCAAGAACCATCAAGAGTCTTAACCCACCATGCAAGCTTGCACACAAACATATAGTACATTTTAGCAATCAAAACTGAAAACAAATTAATGTGTGAAGCACTACAAGTTATCATTATTTTTTACATAAGATACACACAGTTATTAAAAAGATGTTAATATGTATATGGTTATTGTCACATCATGAAGCATACGAAACTGGCTATTCTTCTTCAGGTTCTTCTTCTTCTTGCAGAAGGTTTTCTCTGTTGTCGTGGGCCCAAAAACCACGTACGTCTATAAGCATACTGGCAACAGTACCACCTTGTTTGCAGGATAACAAATCTTGAAGCGTGATCCTTAAAGGATCAGCTGGCTTCACCATATCCCAGATTTCATCTCTAACATCCTCTATGCACAATTCATAATTTCCACCTTCGATCCATTTCTGGTGCACGTCTCTGAGTTGGATGCAAGCAAGATATCAAAATTATAGGGTTACAAGCAAATGTAGCTATATCGGTGCATTTTCTATACCTTTTACAAAATAGATGTGCTTTATGACAGTAGTAAGAAACAAACTTGGTTAAAATATGATTACACGATAATAAAGAATCCTTTTGGGTAAAAAAATTGAATCCTTTTGGAAAATGCTTACACTAAACCTTTAGAACTCCTGTGTACACACTAAGTTTTAAAAAAGAAAAACATGATGAATACTAAAAACAAATGGAATATCAGATTATTTTATAAGAGATTGTTATTTTTGTTTTTTATGTTATATATTTAGCAATCATGTGAAGTAACCCAAATATGATTAGGTTAAAAAAATAAAAGTTCATTAATTAAATGGGGTGAAGTTAAAACATTTAAAAGTTCTAGTGTAATGAGTATTTTTACACCAAATATGGCGAATTAAATTTCACTACACTACATTTAGTGTGTTGCCTGGATACAATTACTTTCAATTTTATACTATATCAAGTGTTTCTTCTCATATGTGTCTCATAATCCGGAGGCTTGCAAACGTGACTCGTGTACAACAAGCAGGAAAAGTCGAGACTTTGTTATAGGAAGGGTATATCAGGCAACATTTAAACTTTAAATGCTCCCCTTCTTTCCATCCAATAGAATTCTAGAAAAGCAGAAAAGCAAAAGATATTACCTGAAGAGTGTGTGAATATCAGCTGTTGTGAGGAATCCCCTACCATGAAGATCTAGACATCTGAATAAATAAGTTATACCCTCTGGAGTATCTTTATTCTCTAGGGCGAGAACAAAGTCAAGAAAACTCTCAAAATCCATCTCCCGAGCATTCCCGCTTTCAAGTTTACCACGACGCACATGCTCATCGAAAGCTGTTGACAAATTTTCAAAAAAAAAATAAATAAATTAAAATGACAAAGTAGTATTTCAGACATCTAAGTTACACGGTGGTCGGTAACCAAATGAACCATCTTGATTGTTGCAGATTGAATACGCAAATAAAAACATAAATAAAAATAACAAGGTTGAAACTTGAAACTACTAAACAAGAAATGATAAACGTTTCAGTATGAGTTTGAAAAATATCTCCTGAAATCTGTTTGACAGTTCTCTTACCCCTTTCAATAAAAATATCTGTGAGTGTACCATCTGCATATTCTCTAAGTTCCTGCTTGCTCAGTGTACCGTTTGAATCTTTATCAAGTGCAAGGAACATATCTGTACATGAACATGAACAGCTAAAGTGAGCAAACAACTTATTCTCCGTTTACTGCTAATGTAATATAACTATATAAGTTCAAGAAAATAGTTGTATAAGAAAAGGCAAACATTGATTTAACATCATATGTACTAGAACATACATATCAAAAACAATGCTCACCACATATACGCTGTGCAGATGTCAGTGAAAACCAGTTTTCAGCCTGTTCAGTATCAGTAACTTCTTCCTCGCTTTCCTGTTATTATGATTAATGATGCAAAAATACAAACAGTAAGGAAAGGATATCATTAAATTATTGGATAAGTAATTAAATATAATGTAAAAAGAATCATGCTCAAGGATGGAAGCTTAATACAGTATGCACTCCCAAGCAGTATGGATACGTTTTTTATAACAGTGGATGCTAGCAATAGTTTCTAGATTGAATAATCAGTAATGTTGTGCTCTCTTTATTTCTTATTATCATTTTCTTTGTGAACCATGCTTTTTGAAAACTCTGAAAGGCTTGTGTATAATGTTCTCTTGATGATTTGATATAATAAATGTCAACAGAGGTGTACAGCTGGCATATTACCTGGTGTAGTTCCATAAGTTCTTGAAGACAGTTACTAAGGAGCACCTTCTTTATGCATGCCTTCCCTGCAAAATAATTGATTAAATATGAAAACCAGAAAGGTGTAAGAAAATTACATTCTTCAAATTGAAAATGCATGTTATATAGAGACTTCCAAATATATGAAGCTGAAAAAAGATCTAAAAATAGTTGGCAATCATGATTGTAGGAAGCAATGAAAAACACTGAAACAAAAAAGATGATGAATATGGAAAATGAAAAATGGCAGATGTGATGCTGCGTTTAATGGAATGCAATAAGAATAAGACAAACCTCGTCTATTGGGATCACAAAAGAAGAAGAACTTGCGAGCAGCTATTCTGCAATATGTTTGAACAAAAGGTCCGGGCATATCACGTAGTTGAGCCAAATTAGGAATAAGACCTCGAATATAAGCTTGCATTTCCTGTAACAATATTAAATTACAGAAAGAATAATGATAATATCAAAACAAAAGGTATGATTAGAACAAATCAAAAACCATTTTTACAAACTGAATATTAAGATAACTAGGTACGTACATTAGGTTGAAGAAAACCATCAGAATCCTCATCAAGCTCACTCATATCAATTCTGGCCTGAGTAAGCGAAACCTGAACAGAAGGAACACAATAGATGAGCTTCTGGAACTAAAAAAACCTTAGCTAAAGAAAAACCATGTAATAACTCATATACATAAATATTATGCAGAAAATGCTTAAAAAATCAATAGGATAGTAACATCGTGTAGAGGAAAACTCACTGTGCGCATCACATAGAGATAGAAGGGTAAAATGGCAATTCTTCCTGATTCATCTTTTTCAAATTTCATAAAATTTGAAGGGCTGAAGAAACGGCGGCATTTCGGGCCTATTTGTTCTGTACATACAGAGGCAATGTGGCAGAAGTCTTCATAGTTCATCTATAGAAGGTTAAATAGAATAAATATATCAGCCTCACCATTTTGATGATTAAACAAGAAGCATAGAAGCTAAGATATTGTAAATACAAATTAAATCAATCATATCATTCGAGCCGTGGGTGAGTGCAATTAGTCGGGGATCATTAGAAAAAAATAGCATGATCAGGTACATCTCCTGTAAAAAGTATATAAAATGTCGACACAAGTGCATGACTACAAACAATGTGCCACAAAAAATGTATACTAATGTTTCATTATTTAAATGAAGGGTGATAATTAGATCTGAAAACACAAGAGAGAAAGAAAAATAAATGTGACATTTTGATTGGGTGGATACCTTCTCTGCGCCAGTAGCATCATCAATAACACAATTTTCTCTTAAGCAAACCCACATAGCATCCAGGTCATCAGCGTTCAGCAAAAGATCAGATTGCTTCTGCATCAACAGACCACAGCTTTAAGCATATATCTAAACCTTAACACGATATCATATATAATTAGGTCGCATACTCGCATTAGGTTTGTATATCCGTATAGGTTTGAAAGAAGGAAATCAGACAAAAGGTATGATTGTTTCAGAAACCATCATTCTAGATGGGTTTTATCAAACCCATTCAATTAAAACAAATAGCATCAGTGACTTTCATATCCATTCCTTCACTAAAAACCCCTCAAACTGAACACCCACAGCTTTAAGCATATGTCTAAACCTTAACACGATATCATATATAATTAGGTCGCATACTCGCATTAGGTTTGTATATCCGTATAGGTTTGAAAGAAGGAAATCAGACAAAAGGTATGATTGTTTCAGAAACCACCATTCTAGATGGTTTTTATCAAACCCATTCAATTAAAACAAATAGCATCAGTGACTTTCATATCCATTCCTTCACTAAAAACCCCTCAAACCGAACACACACTTACTATTGTAACAATAGAATAAAAAAGTCCTTAAGTGTTGAGGGTTGCACTGCAATTTGAGCCTCAAAACTGTAACGGTAAGATACGCCATCGATAGCAGAAAAGTGGAAAGAGGTACTACCTTAAGAAAACGATACTTTGCCAGCCTCTGGACTCTATGGCTGATGGAACCATCCTCAGGTTTCTGATAATACAAAATCACATAGGACCATTAGAAACTAAAAATGAAAAATCTTCTATTTGATTAATAGTAAACATTTTGGTTAAACAATATGTCAAGTCAATCTTCTATATTCCGGAGACAGGGGGAATACTCATATAATGACATCTGATTGTGAATCGTCATAATATTACACATTCAATAAGAAAGAAAACAATAATCATCAAAACCTTCTTATAGAAACTTGGGATTGTGCCAGCTTCAGCACTCTTTTGTTGCTTTTCTTTAAAAATATCAAGCAAGATTCTTTTTGTTTCAAGCTCTGCAAAACAAGGTAGGTGCACACCAGTTAAATAGCAATTAGCTACCAAATAAAAACCAACAATATAATCATAACTCACAAGGCCAACTATGAGAGCAAGTGAATGAGCAAATTAGAACATGAAAATGCATATAGAAGATTTGGACTCCATGTGGGAAAGCATAATATGCTTGAACATGAGAAGTGTTAAAAAAGCCCCACTGTTTAAACGACCTTTCTCCCTCATTCACAAAGTCGCAGCAACAACATTCAGCCCCTACGGAATTACATTCCAGTAAAGTACTTGATAAATCTAAATACAATAGAAGCTACTTACCTTAACTTAATGAGTTACTCAGTTACTTGTGTAGCTCATCTCTCATTCCAACAGGTCTCCCAGTTTAGTTATTGGACAAAATGAAACTCATTAATCTAAAATATTCCCATATTCACAAACCTAAACCCAAATCAGGACTCAGCTTTACCAAATTCAAGCATCAGCTCACAATAAACAAAATTTGATTAAAACGAAAACAATAACATCCACTCATTTGTGCCTTAGAATTCCGGCTACATCATACATTGGCATCTACATATGCATAACGCAAAATGTATTACATATAGCAGCAAACTATCACCCTAAAACACTCACGAAACACATTAATCACAAAAACCATCACTCATATGCCGAAATACAAACTTAGACCCAAACATTTACCAATTAACTCAACTACTAACTCACTACAAACCACACAAACACAATTTACAATACACAAACCAAATCTCGAATCCTACACACACGTAATCACAAAAACGTTTTCAAAACAACAATGAATGTTTGGGGAAAACGATTAACAGTACCCATGAGAGCTTCAGAACCTAGTCCAGCACCAGATCCGATGTACCGGCGAAGGTTACGGACCCACAGCATTGACGACGCCGGCGGAATCTTCCTTGACGCCACCGATGATGCATCGTGGCCTTCACCGTCACTTGAACCACTATACATTGAAGTTCAATTGATGAATGTATAGATATAGATGCGATTTGAGTTGAAGATTCAACGAAACCCTAGAAAACGATGAACAGTGGTTCAAAGCTATAATATTGAGTTCGTCGGTCTAATATTTAGTCGATTGCAACATTATTATTTCGTGTATGGGATATATAAACCGGAGATATAGGGGGTGTTTGGTGTAATGTAGCTTTAGTTTTTGGGATATTTTTACAATTTGTTTTTTCAACATATGATCATCATCAGATTATAATAATAAAGAAACGAGTGTTATCGAACTCATAAACCAACTTGTGTTACTTTTGTTCTGAAATATCACATAATACAGTACGGCTCACAAGGTCACACATAGGTAAGGCGTGGGATTCGAACTAATATCTCTAGCTCTCTGTCCTAATATCACTTTACGCTCATGTCGAATAATATCGTGGGATTTAATAGTAATAGTAAAAAGTAGGATTCTAAAAACCGTTGAAATGAACCGAAGAGTTCAAATTGGAAGAAGTTGTTTTGTTTTATTGTTATGAGATCCAAAAGGTGAATTTTCGTGATTTAATAGTTTAACGGTTTGAAACTTGAAATTGAATATCACATTTTCTATTTGAATATAGTTTTATTTTCGGAATATGTAGTCATGTATAGATAGAATAATCATGAATCATTTTTTTATTGTTTTGAAATTTTAATATAAACACAATATTTTAAGGGGGAAAAGTAAGAAAATTTGATTCAACATTTCAACTGTTAAATTGACAGACCCGTAAATTCAAGAGTCTAGAGTATGGTTTTGTTGAAATTGTAGTTACTAGTTCCGCCCATATTATCATACATCATGTAAGAGACCTGTATTAGCATTTGTTTTTAGTCTTGTTAGATAGTGAGAAAAAGAAGATGGGGACATTTGATTAGAATATGGAAATTTTGTACACCGTTTGGAAAGTTTGCTTACAATTTTATTGAATTTAAGCTATACAAGCTAATATTGAGGTTCCTAAGAATTTAGATTAGTGATATAACAGTGTGAAAAGCAGATTTACTCTAATTATATCGTAATCTATAATCACGTTTGTTTGAACATTTAATGGTACATATAAACACACTGACACACTACTAGAAAACCATGCATTTACGACTCGAAAAGTCGCAAACACCAAGTTTTATAGCATTGTGATATTAATACCAACTTACAACTAACCACATAAGTATGATATATCATGCATCACGTATCAAGTATCATATCCTCATGTATAATTTAGAACTAATCGTCTTCTGGATCAGCAGAAAAATCAGGTTCTTCAGGTTTTTGTAACTTAATCAATTCAACATCTTTCGTTTTCAAGATTCCCCGTCTCGTGTTCGTGGCGAATCTTGAAGCTAATATCGTGACATTGAGCGGATTCGTATTGTATGACGATGCATCATCATGATGTCCAGTTTCATGACCATCATAACGATGATCATGACGATTAGCATCATCATCATCATCATCATCAGGGCGATACGATGATGATGACTCACTCATGCTCAAATTCCACTGCATTCTTCTTTTCTTGATTCGGCGCCAAGCTGCTTGAATAAAACATGCAGCCCACGTTCTCCAATGATACGAATAAAACCGAAAGGTGTGTTGAAGTTTCTTACTGTGCAACCGTCTGAACTGATTGGCAACGAACTTTAAGTCTTCTGCGCGTAAAGCAAAAGCTTCAACTTCACTTAATGCTCTTACAGTTCTTGTCGAAGATGGTAGATTCAGAGTCGATTTTGGGAGTAGGGCCCAAGCGAGCAGTTCTTCGCCACAAAAGTCACCAGGCCTTAAAGTAATCGAGTTGAAAAAACCAGTTCGGCCTCCATTAGTGGTGGAGCTATCGAGTCTTCCTCTGATGATAAATAGCATCTCTGAAACGGGATCACCCTCGCGTACTATGTATGTGTCTTGAGTACTTAGTGACGACACTAAACGCTCGCATATAGCATCAAGTAGTTGATCATCCATTTGAGAGAAAAACGGGACCTGTGAATAAATAATTACAAACTTCATCACTGTCATGGTAGTATACAATACTTGTAAAACAGGTAAGTGGCAAGTTTCAACACTAGTAACACTTTTCGTTCAAAAATTTGATCCTTACACATAATTAGTATGTCAAATACGATAAAAAAAACTATATTTTATCTTTGACGGGTCAAATTGAAAATAAGAGAATGGAATGGGCCAAACGGGTCAAACCTGTAAAATTTCCTTCAAATGTATTTTTAATGCATGCAACTTACTCAATTCTATAAATCAAGAAAAGGTGCACATCTTACACGTCGAACGAGATCAAGACACAAGTGCCGTTGGATGTCTCGACGTAGATCTGAAGGCAAATTGCGCAAAATAGATTCTTCATCAACACCGCGTGTTGCAAGCCACTTGTATTGTACAAACTTACGAACACGTTCTTGCAAATCATGAGGTAGTTGTCGATGTCTCATCCATGACTCAGTGTCCCTCCGCCTAAGCCTCCATTCCTCGAGCCTTACAGTGAGGGATTGTAGGTAGGTCTACAAAAATGTGAAAAAGTAGTTAAAAATATTGCAATGAAATGCAAAATATGCATAAAATAAGAAAATGTACATGGCAATCATGAAATCAAAAAGTCAATCCTATTAATTTGGATTTGACTTCAGGTTAGACAACTAGAATGAAAATTTTTTGGAGCTATCAGTTAACAATTTATCGAAGTTACTATGGTTTCATCGTTGACAGAAACATATCATGTAGCACATATCTGGAATTAGCTTTTACTAAATGGGAAACAAAACATTGTGGCCATGGTTCATACCTGCATATTGCCTATTAAATGGGCAAATAGCACAAGTCCCATGATGGCGATGAGTATGGCGAATGACGTTTCTCCGATAAACGTGGTTGTGGACAAATTTTGCCCATATGAACTGCATGTAGCAGAAAAGAATGATAAGTCAATATTGCTAACGGGTCAGATGGGTAAAAAGCAATTAAGTCTAGCTAAAAAGAAAACCGTAAAATGGTATAAAGGCTGCCAAAGTATATTCAAGTATTTACAAACTGCTCAACTGTTTTATTCAAGAATTTGGATCAATTTGATATCAGCTTTTTTCTCTAATCATATATAATATATTTATTATTTATAAAGTCCAAAAGAAGGACAAAATAAGTGTTGCTAGATCAACGCAACCCATTGTGACCCGCCCTAAGATTTATATGTTTTCATCCACTAACCAACCCACTTAACCATCAACTTTAGCCACTATATTTGCAGTTATGCTGGAAAGCAAGCTAGAGGTGGAGTTAAACAAGCCATCCACAGAGATTTAATGCTAACTTGATTCTTTAGAATGTGTTTTTTTTGTATACCTGAACTTAGAAGTGGAAAAATGAGCACGTAAGGTGGGTTGGGTAACGAGTCAAACCATAAACACTTGCCATCCGAATTTATTGTTTAACTAATTAGTGTGTTTTATATGATTACATAACTATATTAATATAACAATAACATAATTTATTGAATGAAATGATTTATGAGGCCCTATGCATTATAAGACACTTTAGTGACTTTCGATTTGTACAACCTTTTTACTTGGCTAAAATTTTCTAGTTTTACCATAGTACGGGATAAAGATAAACATAACCCAAACCCATTTATTTATGAGTAAATGGGCAAAAATTGCCACATACACCTCAGGTTACCTAACTAAATTATATTATTTAAACAGACAAAAATAGAACCATACCTCAAGTTTTGTAAGCCCCACCATAAGCAATAGAAGTATTTTTCAAAGAAGCTGGAGGAAACAACGCCTTTTGCAACAGCAGGTCCAAATATCCCATATTTGAAACCGGTATCATTGTCTGGATCACAAATTTGAAAAAGAGTTGTGCCATTGGCCCATTTCTTCCGTTCATCATCATTTGAAGAACCACAATCCAAATAATGAAGTGAACACATCATTGGATTATTATCATGTCTGCAAATAGATTTCCAACATGTTGCATGTCTTTCAAATGACAACAAGTACCATGACGATCCGAAAACCTACCATAACATATACAACATGATTTAGCTGATAAAGATGGCTAAAAATTGAAACTTTGAATATTACTTACATGACTGGCTAGCATATATAACACAAGATTATATGCTGCCCCGGCCCAAGCAGTTTTGGTGACAACTCCTGTGGTTTTGATGATTTGGGAGCTTAACGGAAAAATCAGATAAAGTCTTGGAATGTATTGGAGGAGCACAATAAGTACTAAAGCATTGGTGGTGTGATCGGCACTGGGGGTTCTTATTGCTGGGATAATGAACCATATGACAATCTGAGTAAAATTATAGAAGAACACAGTGAGTTTATATTTTAAAGCTTCATAACTTTATACCCTTAAGAATGAAAACTAGTATGTGTTAAAATCAAATTTTAGGACAAAAAAAGTTGATTTTTCCAACTAGGGTGTGAGCTAGAATAATAAATTGTTTAATTTTAGTTTTTTTCATGCTACAAATATATAAAAGAATTTCAGTATATATACATGCTTATCTAAAGGATCATATAGGTCCACTACTATATACAAAAAATATGTCCTTACAGCAACTAGTTGGTAATTCCTTGAGTTGGTCAAAAATTGAATCCGGTATAAATGACAGATCGAATATGATTTATGGTTAACAATGATTACATGATTCTGTAATCAAATTTACCAAATATCAACACTACCTAAAGTGATTATTCCAACTGCAAGCATTAAAATCACATCCCAACACTAACTCCTACACCAAGTTCTGTTACAACTAATTATCAGATTCTCATGATTCATTATCACATAATCACTTACAAAACACACACAACACAACCACAGTGTCAAAACATTTCAACTTTCACAACAACAATGGAGTGTGCACTTTAGCTCAAAAAGATAAACCAAAAGAAAATCAAAGTCATACCTGCGGTAGAGGCAAAGTTGCAACAAGATCTATGAAGAAATTTGACTTCAAGTACCTCCAAGCAATCTTCTCCTGATCCATAACAAGTTCACCTCTACCTAACACTCTTGAACTTGGTGAAACATAAGCAGTCCTGAACTTTATAACTATATTCAACATATAAAACACATCCGCCAGAGTGCGTAAACACGTAACAACAATCCCTAAATTCAAATCAGACAACATACATGAAGAACCACCTTCATTTTCTACAGCAGGAAGGTAAAAGAACAACGGATCCACAAAAAGTGCCAGTAAACAAGAAAAAAGAAAAACTCTATTCCATTGTAAGATAACTTCACTCCCAGGATCCAGAACACTATTCCCTTTTGAATCATTACTTTCTTCAGGATGAACTCTAGATCTCCCCAATTTCACACCCACGTAATTTGAACTCAAAAATGTTCTACCTTTACCACCATTCATCAACAATGGGGCTGAAATCTTGTGTTCAGATAACTGTTTATCACTGATTTGCCATGAATGGTCAACCTTTGATTTCCCAATTTCGCCGGTGTAAAACCTATTGGAATGTTAACATTTTCAACAATGTTTGCAAGAATCATAGAACATGAGTGTATAATATGCATAAATGAGTGAAATTAAGAACAAAATGAAGGGTTTTAACCTGACTTGCTTCTCTTGATTGAAGTCCATGATGGTGAATTGGGCAAATGTTTAGTATTTGAGCGAAGATTGAACAATGCCCAGATGGAAATCTTGCATTTTGATCACAATTTTTGGTTGTTTTTGTGTTGGATGATTGTTAAAAGCTAAAACCCTTTGTGATGGATTGAAAAAGATGCATTTGTTCATTAATTGAGCAATCACAATGCAGAAAGCCAAGAGATTTTGGGAATCTTGAAATTGGGGTGCGAGCAGAGAGACTTTGTGGGAATTGAATGAGCTGAAACTGTGTTTTGTGAAAGAAAGAGTAAACTGCAAAAATAGTCCTTCAATTTATGCATCATTTTTCAGTTTTTGGGGTATTTTCTTTTTTATAGTTTTGGTCTAAATGATCTAATGTATCATTTTGGGTCAATTCATTTCATTAGTATAGTTATTTTTAAGTGTCACTTGAGTTGGTTTTAAGTTCAAAACTATTTGAAAAGAATGAGAGCATAAATTTTGATATGAAATAGTTTAAGAATTAATATAGGTTAAAAGTAGAAGTATATAGTTGTGTGAGTCTATCATTCTAAAAAAAATAACTTTTAAGTTGGGTTATATGAATGGTAAAAAAATATTACTTTAAAACGAATATATTTAAAAAAACAGAAATAAAACCTCCAAGTCTATCGAAAAAAAAATTTAAAAAAAAATATTCACGAAAACCAAGTCTAAAATTTATTTTAATCCATATGTGTAGTAGACCTTACATGTCTTTACGTCTTAATTTTGAATTAATCGATTCTGATTTTGGATAATATCGGTTGTCTATTAATTTGGATATTTTAATATTTTGGTTTCATATTGTTTATAATTATTTGTTTCAATTGTGTTATTCAGTTTATAAAATCTGGTTTAAAAATAATTCTTTAACGAAGATGAAATAAAACAAAAAAATGTTTAAAATGAAAGCTAAAACATGGAAAGAATATAAAATCAAGGGACTATTTTGTAATTATTCTAAAAACCTCCCCTGGTAGAGACTTAAGTGGTAGTTGACTTTGTTGTGGTAAAACTAAAAAGAAGAAACAATAATATACACAAATTCCAGATAACTATCCTTGATAAGCATTTTAGTTCTCAAAATCAATATTAGAAAAATAAAATGTTTTTATCATGTTCTTATCTTATATCAGGTGAAATTCACCGGCACTTAAACTGGCTTGTCGCTCTAAGTAATTCGCATATCTATGAAAATCATTATTTTAAAAATCAAACCACTCTGCTCACATGATTGGTTATGTTTGCTTGTTTTGAGTCGTCGAGTTTTAACTGTTCAGTTTTTTCTTGCAGTTGAACTAGTAAGTCTAATTTTATAAAAAAAAAAATTATTTCATATATGAATTACTTATTTTTTGAACTTATAATATCCAAAATGATTAACATTTAAAATCCTCCATGTTTATATTATAAATTGTATTTTAATATTTCTATATCTTTAAATTGATTATGATATCATTCCATCTTATATATAGATTTGACCGATCAAACTATTGAACCAATAGTATGATCGATTACATAACTAGCCCAACATATTAAATATAACGACAATAATTTTACGAAGTTAATAATATAAGTAAGTTTATATGTTAGAACGATACATATTTTAGTTTTTATTCGTGGAAATGTTACATATGCATTTGAACTTTATGAAATAGGGTTTTGGTGTGATGGTTACTGCTAGTTACATGATAATATCAATAAATTGGACGCATCTAGAATATCATTGGCTAAAGATGCTAGATAATAAAAGTGTAGGGGGTGATTGTGTAATTTTAAGAAAACGACAGACAGCTCAGAGTGTTGACTAGAAAGGGAGGTCGTGGATGGCATCACGGCACAACCTGGGGGGCACTCTTCATGCAGAATAACAAATTAAATTATTATTATTATTTTTGTGTTAAAAATAAAATGTTATTTGACTACAATTAAAAAATTAAATAGATGTTTATTAATGACTATAATTGGGAAAATAATAGAAATGTAATTTTTAAAATTTTAAACTATTATAGTAAATTTTACAGAAGTTTTAAAAAATTATGCATAATTTTACTACATACTTTCTAGATATGTACGGTTTCATAAATACGTCACAAAACAACAAATATATCATAACCTGCACCATGTATGATTTGAGTCTTCAAACCTTTCGTTGATACATATCACTTACCTAGCAGGATGTTCACTTAGAAACTTTATTAACATAATATGACTAACTATTCTCATGGATTTCTTTTGCTACGAACACTACAACAATTATGTACATAGTATACCTAGCACCCTGAACTAAAAACTGATGTTTTTTATTATTATGTTATTTTAGTATCAATATCTCGTTTTGAGACCCCTCAAATTGCTTCTAATAGGGTTTGAACCTAGTGGTATTTAAAAAGTCTTTAACTCTTATCATTACGTTATAGATCTAAGTGATGATATTATTTATTATCGGAAAAGAAATTTATGGGATGGGATTTTTAAAGGATATTGTTTGCAAATACCACTCATTGCATATGCATGTTTCTTAAAGATAAGGTTTTTGTGAGATAAGATTTTTATGACATACATATCGCCTTCGTAAACCTATAAAAAGAGTATACGCGTTTACGATGTTGTATATGACAAACTCGTTTATTACTTATGACTGGTTAGATGTGTTGGGGGTTTTTTGTATACACGTCATTGTGTTGTATATGACAAACTCGTCTATTATTTATGACAGGTTCAATGCGTTGGGTTTTTTTTTCAAACTCACTTGTATAGAGGTTGTGGTGATGGTATCGTAACTTAAGAAGACTATGCACAATCTACATGAAAGAGTTTTTAAGTTACGATGACAAATCAAAAGTGCATTATTATTTTATATAACACAACATAATTTAGATTATGGATTATATATGTTACATGATGATATTGGACGTGCCTAAGAGTTCCCTAAGCACGTTGAGAGAAATCACATACATATCCAATAGTACTTTGTAACGCTGATTGTAGATGTGCAGTGCATTGTGAGGGGGGCATGACCATGGTCACATAGGCCGGTCACGTGTGAGTCTGGTCATGCTATTCAAACCAAAAGAGACTGTTGAGAATTTAAATTCTTTAATTTTTTATTTACATTAAGTGCTTAACGACTACTATGGTAAAAAAAGTATTTAAATCAAACACATATATATACTAACTCACAATCAAAACATTCATAGTGAAAAACTCAACCCAAATCTAAATATGAATCCAAACAACATTGTTAATCAAGCGCGCTTAAGAAACAGTCAACCTGAACCGTGGACGGACGAGGAGGAAGCGGCTTTGGCATCGGCGTGGGTCAATATGATCATGGTCCAAGGACTACTTGCAACCTTCAATTTTAGTTAACCTTCATGACAATTTTAACACCCACATGGGACGGGAAAAGTACTGTTCGATGAACCAATTTTATTAAAATGAAAGCACGTCCGCACAAGAGTTAGAAAATTCGACCCCTCATTGCAGCGTGCAGTTTTCATATACTATTATTACTTTTTGTTTAATTTTTTTTTTGTAATTTTGTCATCATGATTACCCCTAGTTGAAATAATGCAACATTTTTAGAGCTTGAAGATGAAAAATACCACTAGCTTTTCTTTCTTATAATTTATGTTATTTTTAGTTGATATGATTAGTTGGAAATATTTTATAACTATGTAATGTATTGTATGGCATCATTCAAAATAATATTTAAATATGGTTCATGAATTAAAATATAGATGCAATATGAACATATGAAAATATGCGCATCCAAGCATCAAAACTTTGATACATAACAAAATAAAACTTCTACTCACCATTACAGACTCATAATATAATAATCAAAAAATTAGTGATGATGTGAAAAATGTATATAAATTCATATGATGGGTGTTCCTTATGGTGAAATGCCTATGAGTGTTTATAAATAGACATGGCCAAAAAAACCGGTTCGGGGGAACCGCTTCGGAAAAAAAAACGAAACCGGTTTCCGGCCCAAACCGGTCCTGGCTCGGTCCAAACAGCCGGTTTCTTCACCGGTTTGAAGGTTCATATGTTGAAACCGGTCCCAAACCGGTTCACAAACCGGTTCACCAAACCGATTCTCAAATCGGTTTTCAAAAAACTAGCCGTTATGTACGGCTATATAGCCGTTTTTTACCGTTTTTGACTTTTTTGTGTTTTTTTACCATTATACCCCCATTAAGCTAGTATAAATATGCATTGGATATTTTGATTGAACCATAACAACTTAAAACGCTCTCTATTCTAAAAAACACTCTCTATTTTCAAAAACATTCTCTATTCTCCAAAACGCTCAATACTCTCGTTCAATTAAAAAAACTCTCAATACTCTCGTTCATTTCAAAATGGCTTCATCAAGTGCTCAACCATCCGTTGGTTGTGATGCGTCTTCAAGCAACGTGATGGTAGCAATCCTTCCTACGAATAGGAACCCCGAAATATGGTGCAATTACGATTTATGTCAAATGGCTAGCGGTCCAAACAAAGCTCGTTGCAAGTTTTGTTATAAGTTTTTAAAAAAAGATGCAAATACAACTTTGAAAAACCACATTGCGAATAAATATTGTAAGGCGTTGAAAGGTGAACCGTCTCAAGGTCAAGCTTCAATGACAAACGAAGGAAATATTTGGGCTTATAACGTTGATGATGTTCGGGAGCAAATGGCGCATTTTATAATTCAAGAAAGCTTGTCATTCAAACATTTCGACAACAAACTATTGACTCGACTCATTTAACGAACTCTCCAACCACGTTACAGCAATGTAAGTCGTGCTGCTCTTCGAAGAGATTGTTTGAAAATGTGGAAAAAAGCTAAAAATGAATTAATATCTTATTTTAAAAATTTATAAACCGGTGTTAACTTAACTAGTGATGTTTGGTCGACTCCTCACGGTTCACCGGACTCGTACATTTGTGTCACCGCCCATTGGGTTGTCATGGCAAATGATGAAACGTACGATTGCATTTGAATTGTTTGATTATCCTCACACCGGTCATAATATTTTTTATCTTATTGACAAAGTTATTAAAACATATAAACTGGAAAACAAAATCTTGTCAATATCTTTTGATAATGCGTCAAATAATAAACTTGCGATAGAACATCTAAAATTAAAATATAAACCAATTTGTGACGGTGTGTTTTTCATAGTCGATGTGTTGCGCACATCATAAACTTAGTCATGCGGGACGGTTTAAAAACTATTGAAACAGTAAAAAATAGTTTTAAAAGAATGTTACGTGACATTTTTAGCAGTAACCAAAGATGTAGTAGGTATCGCAAGTTTTGTAAAGACACAAATTTCAAATGTTTAGGTCTAAATTGGGACGTACCTACAAGATGAAATTCGACTTGTAACATGTTTGAAAAGGCTATTGAGCAAAAAGAAAGTTTAATAGCCTTTCACAATACTTTGGTAAGTCGTGAAAAGGCTTCGACTTACCATCCATCAAGTTGGGCTATTATTGAAGAAATAACCAAAATGCTTAATGTTTTTAAAACCGCAACTACTTGTCTTTCTGGAGTTTATTATCCAACGAGTCCATTAGTACTTCACCAAATTTACTTAATGACTTCAAAATTAAATGAGTTGTCGTTTAGGGGTAGACCTTATTCGGATATGATACCATCAATGAAAGAAAAACTTAAAAAATATTTTAAAGAAATACCTCTGGTTATTACATGTGTCGTTGCCTTAAACCCTTGCTTAAATACGTCGGGGGTTGAAACTTTATTTGATAAAATTACTTTTAATTTGGATTTAAAAGAAGAAAACCCATATTATGGTCAAAGTGTAAAAGCTAATTTTAAAACATATTTATGCCAAATGTTTGATGTTTATTTAACAAAATATGGTGAAACATCAAACATACATGATTCTATGAGGCATGCGGCACATGACGAAGGTTCAAGTGATCAAATGTTTGCTTTGTATAATACTTTAAGAGATGAATGTAATAAACATCAACGTGATAACACTCCGAGTAGTGAACTCGGGAGGTATGGTGGAACAAACTTTTTATCCACCATGACTCCACAAGATTTTAAACATTTTGACTTGTTGGCTTGGTGGAAAGGTAAGAAAGATCAATTTCCCATCCTATCCACCATTGCCCGAGATTTACTAACCGTCCAAGCTTTCACGATAGCTTCGGAATCTGCTTTTTCTGTTAGTGGCAGGATTATATCAATACGAAGAACCCGACTCACTCCCGAAGCAGTTGAAATGTGTATTTGCTTGAAGGATTATTTCGATGCAGCTGAAATAATACAAGACAAATGCTCACTTGAAGGAGAATTGAAATATGAAACCGAAATATATGAAGACGAAATAGACGGTAGATTGACACCCGGAATGACCGATGATGAAGCGGCATATGATGAGTACCTTCGTAATAGCTCGGGTTCTGGTGGCGAAGAATAAAGTATCCAAATATTCAACGAACGAACGGAGGACGACTAGCCTAAATGTTTAGTTTTTAAAATTTTACGTCGTTTGAATTGTTTATTTGTTTTGAATAGTGTCTCTATTTTATATTTTAAAGTAAATTACCATTTGCATCCTTAACGTTTTCTCATTTTAACCACTTGATCCTTGCAGTTTCAAAGTCTCGATTTGCCCCCTGATGTTTCATTTTTGTCTCCATTTGAATCCAAATAACTAACGATGTCAAATTATTCTGTTAACTTTTTATAAAATGACAAAACTAGCCTCAAATCACATCCACTACTCAATATTAATATAATAAAAAAACATCTCCACCCACCCTACCCCACCCCTTATATCTCTTTCTCCCCTTCTATCTCTCACACGTACACACACACATAAAGTTTCTCTCTCTCCCTCCCTATGTCTCTCTTTCTTTATCTCTTTCTCTCTCTCTCTCTCTCTCTCTCTCTCTCTCTCTCTCTATCAGAGTCAACAAGCACCACCACCACCACCTCCTCCACGACCACAACCACTGTTACCACCACCATCACCACCGTCACTCACCATGTAAGCACCCACTACCATCGCCGTTCACCGCCATCATTTTCCCCATCCTACCACCGTTCAAAATCATGATTGAGAACTCAAAATCCCAGATCTGAGAAGGAATGAAGTGTTAAGAACGGTTGTAGTTAGGGTTTCTAGTGGGTCTAGTAAGAGGTGACGGCGGTGCACTGGTGGGTAGACTATGGAGGCGATGATGGAGAGAAAAGAGTGTGTGATGGTGATAATGGTGATTTTCAGTATGGTGGTAGTGGAGTGGGTTCTGGTGGCGGGCATGAAGGTGGTGTGGGTTGTGGTGACGGAGACAGTGGATGTGGTATGGGTTGTGGTGACGTCCGACAATGGAGGTGGTGTGGGTTGTGGCGACGAGCGACGACAGTGGTGGTGTCGGTGATGTTGATGGGCGACGGTGGTGTCGGTTGTGTTGATGGGCAGTGGTGGTGTCGGTTGTGTTGATGGGTGGATGTGATGTCGTTGTGTTGATGGGTAGCTGTGGTGGTGGTAAGGGGCGGCTATGGTGGTGGTGATGGAAAAACAAAGTGTATAATAATGATGGTGATTTGCAGGTGGCGTTGGTGTTGTGGATAGGTGATGGTGTCGATGGGTAGTGGGTTGTGGTGATGATATACAAAGAAGAAAAACAAGACTTTATGGTGGTGATTGTAAAAAGATTAGAGAGTGTGTGTTTATGTGTTTTATGTTTGAGATAGAAAGATAATGTTTTATGTTTATGATGCTGAAGAAGATGATGTATGTGGGTCCCAAATTTTTTTTATTTTTTTATTCTTAGGGGCAGTTTAGTCTTTTCCATAAAAGTCTTAACAGAAAAACTAACGGTGTTAGTCATTTGAATTCAAATGGAGACAAAAATGAAACATCAGGGGGCAAATTGAGACTTTAAAACTGCATGGATACAAGTGGTTAAAATGACAAAACGTTAGGGATGCAAATGGTAATTTACTCTATATTTTATGTAATCTTTGATTTTTAAAAGTTAAATTATTGAATAAATTTAATTTTAAACCTTTTGTAATGTTTTATGTTTTATTATTTATAAATAATTTATATAAATGTGTTTTATGATAAAAACAAATAATCATATTTAATTTTTCATGTATCATAAATGAATTACTTTGGATTTACCTTAAATGTATTTATAATTAATTATCCTAAATGTATTTATAATTAATTACTTTGGATTCAAAAAAACACAAAAAAAACAAAAAAACCCGAACCGGTTTTCAAACCGGCCCAGACCTGTTTGATAGGTTTGAGACATCTAGCCTTGAAACCGGTTTAGGAACGAACCGGTTTGGGTTCAAACCGGTTGAGAAAAAACCGGTTCAAATCGGACCGGTTTGAAAACCGAACCGGTTTGACCCTATAAACCGGTTTGTACACCTCTATTTATAAGTGTGTTGCAAATGCTCTAATGTCTTTATTCAAAGGGAGGTTAATCATACACAATTAAGATGTTTGTACTTATTCACTTTAAATGGAGGATGTACCATACATACCCTTCAAGAATAAAATCAAATCACAGGAACACAAAAAGAATGTACCTCAAATTACTATTTTCTCCTCCTCCTGCTGCTTGCTGCTGCTATATTAACCAAAACATCACTCATCTCTGCCCCTGAGACTACTTCTATATCCCCAAACACAGGACCTTTATTAATTAAATTATGTTAAGACTTTCTTCCCTAGACCATTCGATCCTCCATTTACAACCACCCTTGATTCAGTTTTTGTCTCCACGATACCATTATTATTCAAACCACCATTTTCCCTTTCGAGGGCTTTTTCGTCTTTCTTAGTACTGATAATTTTCTGAGGTCGTTTACTGAGGAAACCCGAGGAGATCAATGGCTTCAACTTTGCTGCAGAAGGACTTGTCTTTACCGAGGTGGCCACGGGTTTCTCGGGTTTACATCCAAGATTTACAGAAGCCATGTTGCTAGCTTCTTCTCCGCTGCTTGAATTGAAGGATAACTTTCCCATGTTACCCATATTATTTTCAATGACATCACTCAGAATGGAAGCAGGTTTATTTGCTTCAGTTTCGTTTGCAATGGCAACCGTACAATCACTGGCATAGTCTCCATTCTCCCTTAAAACAGAACCACCTGTCTTTGAATCTGCTGTATCAATGTCCATACCACTATTGGATGAATTTTGAGATGTAGAGATGTTTGCTGGTGAATCGTTAGCATGCATCATGGTGCCACATTTTTCAGTAGCATCAACTGATTCCGTAGTCAAAGAGCAGTCAACAGGTTCACTTACAATAGGAATCTTTTCTTGGGATACTTTTGGTGTTTGAAGTTCATCTTTTGTAGAAGTTTCTTCTATAGGATTTAAGCATGAATCTCTGGAAGAAACTCTGGAAAGAATCAACAATAATATAATTGTGAAAACGCAAAACAACATATATAACAGAGCTTACTGTTAATTAGCGGTTAGTAATGTAATTTCAACCCATTTTTAAGTAAATGGGTAAGATTCAAGAGGTAAGATCGGGTTATGTTTTATTTCTCCAACGGGTCAATTGGGTAAAATAAAATGTGTATAATCCCAGATTTTATTGTTATGCATAAAACCTTCTAAATCATTATATCAAAAGACTCAGACTATGATTAATAATATGATTTTCAAAACCATTTTATTTAAAAATTTTAATTATCCCCATGTCTTTTTCATCTCTTTCTTCTGGTCCCCATCATTATTCTTTTCTTCTTGATCCTTCAATCTCCAAGCTTTAACTTTAGGCATATATTAAAATGCACTTACACTTTTTTGGGAGCTTATACTCCACAGTTCATTTGATTCACTTCACATAATGTGAATCTAATTAAATGCTAAGCTATAGATAAAAGAGTACGTCAAGATTAACTTCATATAAGATTGTTGATTGACACGCTTACATATATATTTTCTTTCTGGCCCTTATGAAATTATATATTCATACAACGCCGAAAAAATGTTATGTAATCTTGCAGCCGTCATTGAAAATTCAATGGCCACATATAAATGTTATTGATTTGAAATCTACTATGTACTCTATTGGCTGATATGTTGTTAACAATGATCATAAGATACCCCTATCTTAGTCAAGCAAGCATATCCATCTAATTTTGGGAAGATTTCAACATTAATGTCTTGGAAAATAACTAGATAAAGCTTAACAAAATGTAAAAAAAAAAAAAAAAAATCAAGTATAAACATGTACCTACTGTACAGGAGCATATAAGCTCCCTGTGAGAGCACTTCATCCAATTCAACTGCTTCAACCTGCAAGAAAGTGGGGGCCAGTTTAAAAACAAATGTAAAATCTCATGGAAACTTGTATTGATGATTGAGGAGATGATATCATGAACACCACTGATTTCACACACACAGAGATTAGAGGGGGGAGAAGAGAGGGGGGGTGGGGGGTGGGGGGTTGGATTGCACCTTGCAGTCATCAATTCTGTACCACTTGCCAGAAAAGTCCTTAGTAAAACAAATGTAGTGGCCAAAATATGATGCATTCAGCATGTCGACATGGACAACCACTGCATATAGCTTGTATTTATCATTGCCATCTGCAGCTTCACTCATGTAAGGGCTAAGATCTAAAGTTTCTGGGAATGCCACCCTCTTATTAAGTTTCCCAAACCTCCCACTCTGCACAATATAAAGTTTAAAAAGAAAAAAAAAATCATTGACCGAAACATAGCCAAAGAAAACACCTCCATATAGTACATCATTTCAAAGTCATGACAAAGGTCAGAACAATATTGATTTACCTAACATAATGTTACAAGAAAACATAACAATTGCATAAGCCAACACAATGTTTTCAAAAGTGTATTTGCTGATGAGTAACTCTAATTTCACGAACCTGAAACCTTTTTAACGCAACGGTAAGAATGTTTGGAGCCATGTTAATGTTTAGTCGTTTCCATGCTAAGACATAGTCATTACATCTGCAAAAATAATCAGGACTGCAGTAAGCTGACAATATCATATTTTGAGTTGCTAGCAAAATAGACAAGAGTCAAGAGATATAAATAAAAACAGTGATGATCTTTAAGTAGGTTATGTTCACTTAACAGTCCAATGAGGAAAAAGAAAATAAGTAACAATATGACAAGTATACAGAATAAAGAAACTGCAAGCGAAACAGTGAAACACACATATAGGTTGTTGATGGATAAAAAAATAATGAAAAGGAAGAAGATTACCCATCACACTTGTACTTGTTATCTCCATCAAGCCATTCTTTGGCTGTAAATTGATCTAAGCATTCCTCAAGGGATGCAGCATCCCCATGGATTTCAACAGTCAAGTCCATCATATTTTCAAATTGATTCGAGACATTATTACATTTTGTACAGATCACCTAGAAAGCATTAGAGACAGGCTTACCATTAAATGAATACAGGCCTCTAAAAAATCAAATTAACCAACCAAAATTTTCAACAGTTGATCACTTCATATTGAAAAATTAACATCAAGTTATTTGACCTATATGTGATGTTTGCAAAAAGATCAAAAGAAATATTATTAAGAGAACAGTTGCATATAAAGACACCTGAGATTGAAGGCGGCCCCCAAATATATGTTGAATTAGAGTTGTCTCCTGAGAGGTAGGATGTACGGCTCTTTCTCCACCATATTCATCAAGGCAAACCGATTGCATAGTGTCAATAACAAACCTAGTAATATGTAAAATATTATGCATTCAGTAATAGATATTTGCATAAACAATATTTAATTTGTTTTTTCAAACACGCAATATATGCATATTAAACTAGTCATATATGAAGCAAAAAAAACCTCATGAACTCATGTGCATCCTCTTGTTTCCCATAGCCAAGATTTCCACCAATATTAGGCAATCTTGACAAAATGTTAATTGGTGAAAACGCATGGTTACTTTGGCAGGATCTTTCCATATGAGTTTGAAGTTCACACAAGAAGCACCACTCATTTCGCCGGCCTAAAAAACCAAAGGGATGAAAAATAAGAGTAATGATAATCAGATAATAATAATAATGATATATTGAGAAGAGAGAGAATAGTAGTTACATCCCCTCCGATGGCCTTTCTCAAGCAAATAGGCAGCAAGTGGTCGAGTGTATGCTAAACATTGTAGAACCACATTGGCAAAACAACTGTTAAAAGAAAGAAAAGTCAATTACAAAAAACCAGATAAAATTAGAACAATATTCTAAAAGAAATCAGCAAAATATGAACAAAAGAAAATGTATGGATGAAACTGAATAGCCATAAACATAAACCTATTTCCACAATTCAGAAGCCCACAAGGAGGAAAGCCTTGATTTTTCCAGTTAAAGAGCTCCACAAATTTGTCATAAGGAAAAAGGATCTGAAACATAACATCATTCAACTGAACGTCAAAGACTGTATATTGAAATCAATTTGGACCAGCAAATGCTGACAACAATTTTGACCTTTTTTATCTGTGTGGAATAACTAGTCCCCGGAACCAGTGCAACAGCATTGGAGTTTCGTCTTCCTTGCAAGCGTGATTTGCAGGACAGCCGAAATTCTTCACATTTGTCCTTATGCCCAGATCTCCAATGAGATATTTGACATGATTCTGAGCTGAAGGATAGAATACAAGAAATTAATACTAAAACTAAAGAGCAGCATTACAGTCAGGTGAACCAGACTAATACAATTTTTGAATTTCAGATGAAAAAACATGAGCAAAAATCAAAATTTCTTACAACAGAGCCGACTATTTTACCAAGAAACCTAAGATAATTATCTTTAGGGGTAACATCTTGTATCATTCATTATTCAATGAAACAGCAAAAGGTTTCCTATCAATTTCATGAATTAAAATTCTCCACCCCAGAGTACCTCCACATTACCGCCTCCAAGAACATTAACAAACTCTCCCATACATACACACACGGAATAAAAACCCTGATCAATTTAGTACATAACTGATACATTGAGCTGTAAATCATCAGTTTGTCATTCTAATTAAAGATATACCTAAAGACCTAAAGTCCAACAATATAACTTTCACAGATAAGAGTAATGAAAAATAAGGCCTTTTAACTTTCATATGATCGGCTGAAAACAACCATGTAGCTGTATTTGTCAGAAATCATGTCATACAACCACAAAACAATAAAAATTCAAAAAAACAAAAGATAAATTAACGTTTTAAGAGATCATGTACCAATATCGAACCACTTTACATCGGGAACACTGTTTCTTCGTCACACTACCACAAACAACACACGAATCACCACCATCTACAATCCCCGGCATCGGAGACGACGAACGGAACACAATCGATGAAGAAGAAGAGCCCGACGATTGAGAATTCGTGACGAAACGGGAGTCGTAATCTCCGTCAATCAGAAAGTGCTTAACAGCAGTCTTCACCAAGTAAATCAATCCAAACACAAAAGCGAAAGCTGTGATGACGACTCGAAGATACCAATTGAGATCCGAATGATTATGTTCATGCATCGACAATGACTGATTGTTCGTTGTCACAATTGTTAGGGTTTTTCATCGATGACTTGCATTGGGGATTTCACCGATGAATTGGAGGCTGTATGAGATTGAATTTGATGTATGATTGATGGATTGTGAGTTTAATTGCGGTGATTGTAGGTTTAATCGAATAATATTGAGGTTCTTCCGATGATCATGGAGTGGATGCATTAGCAAACCCAAAGGGAACGAGGTAGAACATAATAATAATATTGGTAATAATAATCGTGAAACGGTGTCGTATGATTATTATTTCGGTAAGGAAACTCGATCTTTGGATATGTGGAAAATCTTAACTAAATCTTTTAATTGGGTAAACGTTGAGAATATTAATTAAACATAACTTGAAGTGCATATTATTTTTTATTAAATTAAGGTGATTTTGTAAGTAAAATAAAAAAGTAAACAATTGATTTTAATTATTAAAAAATAGGGCAAAGTTGATGGATGGGTAAACAAATTTAGAAAGCTATCGAACTAATATTTATATAATAATTTATATGTAGTTGATGTTTTGAAAATATGTGTTTAGAGAGCAAGTTAGTTGTTTTCATCCCTTTGTTTATATTTATAGAAAATGATTTATGTATATAAAAGTATGCTGTCTTTTGTATTCTTTTTTTTTTCTTGTTTCATATGCTTGAATTATTGACACATTAATTGGTTGGTCTCAAATTATTGAAAAGACAACTGGGAAAGTTGAGACAAAATTTTCTTTTCTTTTGAGTTTCTGCCTTCTCTTGATTTATTGAATATCTTTCTTTAAAAAAATATATTGGTTGATGGTTTTTAGGCTAAATTTGGTCAAACCTTAGTTCGGTTCTGTTTTTCTTGATCATTTCTTCTCTGTTAAGTAATTTTAAAATATAAATGTGGTGATATACTATGATAGTTATTTTTATTTTTTACTTGATTTTGTTAAAAGTTTGTTTTAAATACATAGTGGTAGGTGTGAGTAATAATGAAACCGTCTTAAGCCGCTCCTTAAAATTTCATTTGGGTCGTCTATTTACTTTCTTAATCTCTTTTGTTGCACAAAATCATCATGTGTAATATATCTTTTACCGTAGATATCACCAATATCATATCTCTTCATATATCTTAATCTATGAAGAAAACCAATACTTGTATCTCCTTAAAGGGAGGATAACCAATTACAAACGGGTTTTAAAGGTTTTATTTGTTTTTATAACCACCAGACTATAAAAGAAGAAAAAGGAAAAGAAAATAGCTATCTAATTACAACATTTTTCTAAGATTCACACTTGGATCATTCTTCTAATTGTAAATTGATAAAAGTGTATATGAGTGTGATAACTATAATAATACTAATATAGTAAAACCCTTCAGAAAAATACGGTCTATCATGCAATAGGATACTACCACCCCCTTGTTTTTCTCCTAGATGTTTAAAGTAAGTTTAAGAAAACATGTTTTGGAAAATTTTCTCTTTCAAACGTTGAACTTTTGTTATATTTATAAACCCACTTTCACCTGACAAATAGGGAAGTTTTTCAAACACTTAACGTATGTAATTAATCAACCATAGCAAAATAGCAATTTATCTATTTGTGAGTTGTTAACGAAATAGGTTGATGGAATTTATGTTATATTTATGAAACCATTTTCACCGGACAAATAGAGAAGTTTTTCAAACACTTAATGTATGTAATTAACCATAGCAAAATAGCAATTTATCTATTTGTGAGTGTTTGTCATACAAATTTTGTATTGGAAATTACCTTTATATAGAATATTGTTCCTAAGTTGGATCAATAGTTCATAACCTTTGTATTTGTTTATAGAAGATCTCTTGGGAGTTATAAAATAGGGTTATTTATTAGAAAAAAAGTTAAGTATATAAAATAGTTTAATAAAACATGAATGATGATCATCATTTATAAATCAGATGAAATTCGATCTGTTTGATTTTCTCCTGTGTGCACATAATTCTTGAACACCTGAAGACCCTTGCATGGTTGTATATTTTATATCATGATTGATTAATGCATGTAATTATTCTATGCGGTACATATTTATGTTAACATATTTGATTACCCTATAAGAAAAAAAAAAGTATTGCTGATGTCGTGTAGCTGATAAACGATAGCCTTCGAAAATTGCCGGTGTAACTCGATAAATACCCAAAAAACAAAAAAGGGGAAATGTAAAACGGCGTTGGTGATTAGTTGTTAATTACCGACGTAATATTGATGGACAACATCACCAATGGATTGCCTACTAGTAAAACAATATCTGGTCGCTAGTGAGAAGAGGTTTCTAATTAATAAAGCCTTGGTGGTACTAAGGATATTGAATAAGATTCTCACCCAAGCTTTTTCAGTCATTTGTCTATAAAACCAATTTATGATAGGCGTGCTCCTCGTTAATCCATCGAAAATATATATTACATATAGCAAAAAGAGGTCATAGGTGACAACCTCGTTCAAACCTAAAGGTAAACAATAAAAAAAATTAGGTTATACCATATTTGTTGATTTGTGGTAACTGTTATGTTGTTGGCGGTGGTCTTAGAATTAAGTGTGTCCGAAAAGGGCATAAATATGCTTTTGTTGTGAGCATCATTGAGCCTCAATGGTGGTGGTGGGTATTGGAGGTTGCGTCCATGGATGTCAAAATTGGGAGTTTCGAAATAAAATCGACTAAAGATGGTCTTGAAATCCTTATTTTGTATGTGTTACCCTTGTGTTGTTGGTTCAAACTTTTTGTGTTCAAAAGATGTATATGCCATTAACATGAGAACATGAGTTTCTACCCGGCTGTACAAAACATCTTCCCATGATGCAACAAACGACACTTCCAAACTGGTCCAACATCTTATGTTTTAAGGAAATATATACGGGAAGGCACTGAAAAGAGAAACTAAAATTTCTAGAGTGTTTATTCAAATCATGTAATAAATAGGGAGAATTACATATACCCCCTATAAACTTCATCAATTATATATATATCCAACTTAAAATTTTAATTATATATATCTCCTTGTAAAACTTAGTTAATTGCACATATACCCAAATTAAAAGTTTAATCACATATTTCCCCTTCTAAAACTTAGTTAATTACATATATACTCAAACTAAAAATTTAATTACATATATCCGATTTATTAAACATAAATATTACATATTTAATCATTTTATTATTTTTATTAAAAATAACTTATACAATTGGTATTTTACTCTTATTTTTATTAAACTATAAAATTATGTTTTTCCTTATTTACTTGTTTTTCGAGTTTTGATTATTTATTAATATTTCTATACTAAAGGTTTTTATGTTCTTTTTGTTTTTTTATCTATGTTTTTTTTCGGTACCTATACGAAACACTTACAGTCTCATTATGCAACATAAAATTATGTGTTCGGATCATGTTGCATAACGAGACTGAAAATGTCTCGTACAGGAACCTGAAAAAATTATCATCAAAGGATAAAAAACAAAAAGAACATAAAAAACGTTAGTATAAAAATATTAGTAAATAATCAAAACTCGAAAAACTAGTAAAAAGAAAAAACATAATTTTATAGTTTATTAAAAATAAGAGTAAAATACTAATTATATAAGTTATTTTTAATAAAAGTAATCAAATGGATAAAAATATGAAATATTTATGTTTAATAAAGCGGATATATGTAATTAAACTTTTAGTTTAGGTATATATATAATTAACTAAGTTTTAGAAGATGATATATATAATTAAACTTTTAATTTGGGTATATATGTAGTTAACTAAGTTTTACAAGGGGATATATGTAATAAATTTTAAGTTAAGTATATATGTAATTGATGATGTTTGTAGGGGGAAATATGTAATTCTCCCTAATAAATAACTAGTTACTTTTGTTGTTTGGATTTCTCTTTGGATATTGAACTCTTGCTTTTGAAAATACGAAATATTTCGTAAAATGAAACATTAACCCTGTCGTATTGCACATATATACACAAGCCAATGACACTGTAAAATTTTCATACTGCCATTTTCCAATGCTAAAGAAGTGATACATGAATGTTGATATGTTATATGAAAGTGTTGCACTAGCATTGATTAGAAATATTTTGTTCCATTCATTCATCATTCTAATTGATGCACGATGCGTTAAACTACCTTTTCACCATTTTAATCATAAACTTCTTTCTTTTACCCATAGACTTTCTTAAATTGAAAAAGGTGTAATCATCAACATATCTTTTATAGTTTAAAAAAAAAAACATTTTCTTATTGCATCATATTCCAATAATATATATTACATAATTTAAATAATTTAAAACAAAAGGCAAGTGTATATATTCTTTATTCTAATATGCCCTCAAATTATAGCTTTCTCTCAAATTTATATATGTTAATTCTAACCAATGATTGCACGGTTGTACTTAAGCATAGAGCAAGTAATTACCCATGTGGAATTAAAATTAGGTACGTTGAATCTTTGAAACAAATGGAATACTTCATCAATATTCCCAACCAAAGCTAAAGTATCATACTCTATACAATATATACATGGCCTAGCATTTTTTATATTATTTTTCTTTCCTTTTAAAATATGTAAATAATATTTGATAGACATTTTAATTTTTCCATTCTAGTGTTATAAAAATGTAAATTTATATAGTATGTTTTAATCTTGTTTGTAAAAGCTAGACGTCTATTCTATTTTCTGTCTCTTTAGCCATTATAGCGGGGTAAAATTTTGTTTTAAGTTTACAAAAATGAATAATTTAACAAAACTAACATGCATACTCGAGTCATGACGTAATAAGTTGTATAATTTACATTATTAATTTATTGTGTATATGTAGGTATGAATGTATAAAGTGAGCATTACATGAAGCATAAGCCCATGAAAAGATGGAATTAAAATATCAAAACAACTTTACATGACGCGGAAGAATACTCATATATACATACCCACACACATGTGTGTATATGTATGTATGTATATATGTGTGTGAGAGAGAACATTCTTCCAAACATCACCTTTTAGAGCTTTATGGATTAAATGAACCTTTTGATATGCTTATGCTTCATTGTGATCAATAAACTATCTGATATTGTATATGTTTACAAAGGATTGATCCTCATTCGCAAGTGTTTTGCCCTTTATTCTATTCACAATATATTCCTTTAACCTAATTGATGATACTAAATCCATTTTTTGTTAGCTTTTGGGTTTTAAATTTCATACTTTCCCTTTGTGCAAAACCAACAAACATCCTTTTTGTTGAAAATGTAATTTGTAGCGAGTGGTTACTTGACGAATTGATGTCGTCTATCCTTGTTATTATAAAATATTTGATCAAATATGATAGCGTGCAAGTTAAGTATTGAAAGATTGCCGAATATTATTATTGAAGATTTTCAAAGTTATCTTTTCAATTTGGTAAGTTCTAACATGACATGAATTTAACATGAAAATATTAAAACCGATAAGTCTAACTCATTTAATCAACATGTCATGTTCATGTCAACATATATGATTTGTTGAGTAAGCAATTTGTGTATTCAGGATGACACATGCATTTACATGTACATTTACATTACATACATGCATAGATGCATACCTGCATACGTACACACATATATATATGTGTGTGTGGACATATCTATATATATGTGGGTTGGGGGGAGTGTTCTATATTACAAGAACACACAAAACACATTGAATTATTCATTTTATAAATTTAATAAATAAATAAAAGAAAATTATACAAATACAGTGTTTATTCATTTGTTCTTAAAATAAAATATATATATGAATATAAAATTGTTCATATGCATATAACGCACATGCATAAGTTATGTGTAGGTTATACGTTATATGTATGTTGTATAACCTACACATAACTGCGATACGTAACTTACGCAAGTGTAGGTAAACATTTAAACATTTTTTAAAACGTAAAACAGTAGCCTGATTATTTGTTTATGTACATAACACATAGCATACACATTCGTATATGCATTATTAATCAAAAAATCAAACAATCTAGGTTTAATGGTTATTTTTCTTTTGATATTAGTGTTTTATAATAAACATCACCCTATATATACATGCATATATACACACATACATATATATACACGTATATCTATATAAAGTTGGTAAGTTAACCGGTCAACTCATTTATTTTTATTAAACTAGCCTTTTTAAGACCCATTTAAGTCATTTACAACCAAACATGTTTGACTGGGTTACATAAACAGATTACACATGTTGTGTTCAAGTTACAAAGTTTTAAGTTTGTCCGAATTGGATTTGATGTATTTGCAATGTTTTAAGTTGTGTTCAATCCATGAACCAAACACCCCACACAATTAATAGTATGGAGCCAATTCAGGACTTGACAAACTATACAAATAAAACCAGGGTGTAAAAATGGTCCAACTTAAAACAAACATAATTTGAAATATGTTGAAGCTATGGGACCATAAAGAGTAGAGGGAATGATCTTGACGAATTTGTTCATGTGGCAAATGCGATAGGCGATTTGGCCAAATGTTAGACCCAAGTTTCATCATCAAGAGTCCCGAGTTGAACGTTATTTCATATATTTTATAATTTTATTTGTTTTTTTATAACTGTTCATGCATTTACTTTTGCACCCAATTTCAATCATAGGCTATAATTCAAAGATTTAATAAAACCTGTCAAAAATATTCTCTATAAAAGAAAATTGTTATAGTGGTGATAGACATTCGGTAAGAAAACAACTTCTTTTTAGAATATTTTATATTTTAATTTGTTTTCGCCATGGGTCAATCAGCAACCCTAGGTAAGCATGCCAAATTGTTGATGATGTCCTCTATTGAGGAAGAATTTCATTTGTATCTTTACTTTTGATAGGAAATTTGAGTTAAAAGATATTTATTTTAACCTTATTTAACTATGGTTGATTCACTCCATCTCTTTCTTTCAAAACCTTACCTTCATCAACAACAATAAATAATCAATAAGTTCAAAACTCAATATACTTGTTTGACAAACCTCATGGTCTTGTAGCATAATGATATTGATGATTATCTTTTATAAAAATGATATGGACTCAATTCCTAGCTAATGCAAAGTTAAGTATTATTAAAAATAAAATATTTGATGTACAAAGAAAATTCGAGACCACAAATTGTCATGACGATATCATAATATCATCTTTTCTTCCCCTTGTTGGAACACAAAATCATTACCAAAGAAGATACCAAGTAAAGATACACATGCATAAAAACAACTAAAAACCAATCTAATGTTATTGACATATGGATTATACTTGTATCTCCTTTTGTTTTTCATTTCATATTTTCATGTCTTTATCATACTATTAATTTGACGTTTAAGCATCTATAAATCCTTTTTCTAGATGATTTGTTTGTTTAGATGCTTGTGGCTGCACGTGTATTAGTACTTTCCCCAACAAAATGTAACAACTTCGGTATGGTTATATAGTTATATACGATGTAATGTTGAGATAATAATACAATTAATTATTACAAACCATATTATGAAATTAGAGGAAAAAGCCCTAATTTGGTCTTTCAACACGCTTCTTTTTTTAACCATAACTAACAAAACTCAAGGCTTCCAATTTCGTTCTTTATAACACCATAACCATGAGATTATCCGTTTTGCCTCACCAGATCATGATTTTTGTTCGTGTGACCACATAAAACCATGGGATTTGTTGCGCTTGTTGTCCCAAAAAATATACATGGTGCACTTTATTTGCATAGCAATCGCTCTTGTAAGTATGCATACACGGTTATATGACACAACTAATTTCTAAGTACGAGCATCGCATACATGACATATACAATGAAATGAGAAAGAGAGATAATTATGTAGTTATATAACCGCCTTATGTATAAAAATTAAACCAACAAGTTGTGTATTAAACATTGGTTTCATGTATGCGTGTGCGTATATATGTGTGTAAATATAGTCATATATCATGTGTTTTAACCTATATTTTATTATATGTACAAATAGTTTTATCATATACGTACACACATGTTGTGAGGAGCCTTTTTCTAGGAAAAAAAATACTATATATAACTTATACATCAACTTCATTCCTCATTAGTTGCAATTGTTTATACATATTTATATATACGTGGATATGATAGAATATATGCTTCTAGCCTAGCAATCTTCCTATAAAACCCTCTAATCCCCTATAAAATTTGTCATCTTCAACATTCTTATTAATCAATATTATTCACTTCCTGAAGCAAAATCGACCATGTCTGGTGTTTGGGTGTTCAAGAATGGTGTGGTTCGACTCGTGGAGAACCCTGGTGCTGGCTCCATGCAAGGCGCTTCTCGTGGGAAGGTGTTGGTGCACCTGCCCACAAATGAAGTGGTCACGTCATACGAGATGCTTGAAAGGATGCTCACAAATCTAGGATGGGAACGGTACTATGATGTTCCTGATCTTTTTCAGTTTCACAAAAGATCGACTGTGCACCTCATATCTCTCCCGAAGAACTTCAATAAACTCAAGTCCATGCACATGTATGATATTGTGGTAAAGAATCGAAATGTCTTTGAAGTACGAGATTCTTAGTTGAGTGGTTGCGTTCATGATCATGGATCGATGACTGGTTTGATCTGCTGTTTGTAACATGTGTGTCAGTTGATGTAGCGTGTTTCAAAATTTGATTATTCGTGTTTTGTGTGTTCATCATGAAGTGTGGGTTTTTAGGTTTAAGAATTTGTATATCAAGTTTCTGGAGTGATTGAAAAAGAAAGTAGTGTATAAATCAACTAGCTGGTTTATGTTGTTATTGTTGTGACGCTTGTATATGTGGGTTAGACCATTGGCATACTATATATGTTTGTTCAGTTCTTTTTACAATATCTTTATTTTAGTCGTAGTCTATAGAAAAGAAAACTTTGTGGTTTCCTAGGACTAATGAAGTTCTATCTCCGTCACTTATTATTCGTAATATCGAGAACCAAATCCTTAATGACTCTATAATGGTGTCAAGAGACATATTAATCTACAAACTTGTTACTAGATATCAGCTTGTATGCACTATTTTAGCTCTATCATGTCCCATTTTATGTATCTTCATACCTCATAATGATAAGTTTCAGCATCTTGGAGACGACATCAAAACCCGTAGATCGATGGTTTCCTTCCACGGAGGTACAAGGTAACCTCGATCATGAAATGTCGTGGAACACACCTCATAAGTTGATCCATGCTCAGTTGATCACACTGCTGATGAGATTCATACTCCCGACAATCGCTCTTTGGCGTATGAATAAAGAACACAAATACACACATGCGATATACGATTTTTTGATATATGTGATGTCAGAGATTAGGGAAAACACGAAGCAAGCAAGCAAAGAAACGATAAGGTATGTTAACTTTTGTAGTGAAATTGGATCTTTTTCTCTATAAACTTCTCTAGGTATTTTAGACCGTTGTGTTACTAACAAAATATGACCTGTAATTTTCTAACTTTTTTTTCAATAATTTTTCAAAGTGATGTGGAACACAAACGTTTTTAATTTCGTAATAGATTTTTCAAAGTACATTTTGTCTCTTCATCTTCTTTTGGACATTTATTCATCATCATTTTGTTAAATTAGTTTTTATAAGTCAAATTCAAATACCGAATTAATTTAACACGAAACCATGATGAATGAATTTAAAATAACTCTACGAGACATAGTAAGAATTTGAATAAACGAGGATGAAAAAATGGTGGTCGTATCCTAGTCATATTATAATTCGTAGTTTCTATAGACGTGTGGGATGCAACACACCAACGGTTCATGGTGTAAAATATGAAAAGGATTGCATGACATGTAACTTTATCGCAAATGCTATGCGTAAGATTGTAAATGAACCGAACGAACAGGAACGGAGCCTTGTTTGTGTTCGTTCATTAAGAAAATAACTTGTACATAAACTGTGTATGAACGCTTACCATACGAGATTTATTGTTCGTGTTCGTTCATTAAGGAAATGAATCTGGTCATGAATTATTCATGAACATAAACGAACGCAAACGAAAGCAAGCAAACGCACATAATATTCATGAACATTAATGAACATAAACGAAATTTTCTAAAACAAACAAATACAAACCATATTATATTGATTTCAAATTAAAATCACAAACATTATGTAATATTCACCAAAGATAAATAAATACTTAACATATTATCTCAAAAATAACTATTAAATGAACGAACACAAACGAACATTAACGAACACATTATTGAACGTTCACGAACATAAATGCCGCCTCTGTTCATGTTCGTTCGTTTAACTAAACGATCGGAATTTTCTTGTTTGTGTTTGTTCATTTATTAAATGACGAACATAAACGAACTTCCTGTCGAACGGTTTAGTAACTATTCATTGAACGTTTGTTTTGTTTACAGCCCTAGCTATGTGCTTCAACATCGAAGAATCGCTTTATGGGGTTAAAAAACACCAATTTGTGATCTTAGTGTGTGCAAACTTAATAATGTATTCTGAAATCTATAAAAAGGATTTAACTAGATTTTTGGTGGAGTTCTATTGTAAGATTCAAGTGGCATACATGACAATCAGGTTGATTCTTGTTAGTATGTTTTTATGAAAAAGCCACGTCACCTCTTACGAAAATCATGATAACTTGTGATGCCATGTATACACGAGATCATATAATCAACCTTGTTTTGTAACACGTGCTATATTTGTTTGATTGATTTTTTGGTTTCGAGTATGATAGTTGCATGATAAACATTTAGACAGTTGCATAGTGATGCTATGAACACAATTGATAATCAAGAATGTAAAAGAGAAACATAGAAGAAGGTGAATTCTCATAGAAAGAGATAAACTCTTAAAGCGATCGTTGTTGATTCAATTAGATATATCTCCTTAAGTACATGTGTAAACTAACTACTATTTAAACCCTACACTGTTACATATCTGGCCCTTTATCATTTGTATCGTAACAAGTGATGCATCATAGGGTTTCATTAACAAACCTCGACTGTGCATGAATTGTTGATCAAGGTTAATCATTAAATCTAATAGCATCATCTCATTGTTAAGTTAATTGGATTGGATATACATAGCTATGTTCAATTTATGTGGTTGTAATACATAATAGTCATAACTCTATTTAAACCTTAGAAAGTCACAAAGTTAAGAAATAATAACACATATTGAGGAGTAAATTACCGTTTGCATCCCTGACATTTATCCAATTTAATTGTTTGCATCCCTATAGTTTAAAAACCTTGAATCACCCCCTATTCTTTTAATTTTTTTATTGTTCGCATCCCTGTGGCTGACGCCGTTAAAGTACACAGTTAAATGCGTCTCTTTTTCTCTCTCTTGCAATGGTATTTTGGTCCTTTCATTCTTTTTTCCTTCTCTCTTGTAAAACCATTATAAGGATTTCTTTTACCTCTTGTAAAACCCCTTCTGCTTCTGTCACTGGTTCTCCCCACCACCACCACCTCTTCTCCCTCCACAAAACCACCGTCGATCAGTTTGTAAAACCATTAGTTTTTTGTAGATGTTTTTTTCCCACCAAAAAAGAATACATATATAGAAAGAATCAATAGAGCAATAAAAACAAAAATTAAACATGCCTGAAGCGTGTCGATCAGTTTCGCCCTATCGTAGTCACTTTCCGAAGGCGTGGAGAAGAGTGTTGAAGAAGGCCAACCATTCTCCTTAAAATACCTGATCATAATAGTTCAATTCCCGCCATAATTACTCAATTAAGCAATTAACATCTACAAAAACAAAATCACTAGAGATAGAGAGGAGGAGAACCAGCGCATTTTAGGTTTACAGCCACCGATTTGATTCTGAAAGACGTCATAGAATTCAACGCCTCAATTGAAAGGTTGAGAGAAGGGAGGACAACAGACATTGAAGTGAGCGAAAGCGAGATTGTAAGCTTGACGATGCAAGTCCTCCGATTCGAGAATAACTCCGTATCGAAAACTAGGGCTTCCATTGCACATGAAGTGGCGGAGATTGGGCGTGATGATGATCTCGTTGAAGAAGGATGTGAGGAGAAATGTGGGATCCGACGGAGACTAACGACGGCGACGGCGGTGGTTTTGTGGAGGGAGAAGAGGTGGTGGTGGTGGTGGGGGAGAACCAGTGACAGAAGCAAAAGGGGTTTTACAAGAGGTAAAAGAAACCCTTATAATGGTTTTACAAGAGAGAAGGATGAAAGGACCAAAATGCCCTTGCAAGAGAGAGAAAAATAGACGCATTTAACTGCATACTTTAACGGCGTTAGCCACATGGATGCAAACATTAAAAGAATATGGGGCTATTCAAGGTTTTAAAACTATAGGGATGCAAACAGTTAAATTGGATAAATGTTAGGGATGCAAACGGTAATTTACTCTATATTGAGGTATAAAATTCAGAATCTGTTATTAATAACCACTTGTAGTATGGATGACAAATAGTTAAGTTTTCGTAAGCACAGTCTCATGTTTGACTAAAAGAACTTATCTCATACCCGTAATTACTCATTACCCATTTGTTTTGTGAGTTTCACGCCGGAGATACCCATTCATAAACTTAGGATGTTAAAATTACCCATTCTGATTCTTATCACTAGAAATCCAATCTGAAACTCACCAATTTCCTTTTCAATTTAAAGTTGTTTGTTATTATTATTATTATTATTATTATTATTATTATTATTATTATTATTATTAGTTTTAATCAGGGGTGTGAATTTCTAACACGATCTGAAAACTCGATACGAACCTAACACGAAATTTACAGGTTTGGGTTTACTATAAACATGCTCGGGGCAGGTTGGGGTTGTCGGGTTCAAGTTCAACCCGACAGATTCGCGGGTTAACCCGTTTAACCCATTTATTTATTTATTTTATTTTTTGTATATATTTTGTCATAAATTAAATTTCTTATGTGTTTTATTTTAATTTTTAAAACTTAAAATAGAAATTGACATAAGGTCTTATAACTAAAATATAATTGTTTTATATTAATTGGTATTTTTAGTTGTAACATCGTAATTTTAAAGTATAAATATGTGAAAACAAATATAAAAATTTAAAAATTTGAGTCAATCAAGTTCTGTCCGTGTCAATTAGTAAATTTTCATGTTGTGTCTGGGTTGATACTTCTGACACAATTATCGAGTTCTATTCGTTCGGGCTCTTGTAAAATTTCTGGGTTCGTGTCGGGTTGGACCCGACAACCCAAGAATACGACCCATTTAACACCCCTAGTCTTAATCATCCAAAACCCCAAACAAAAGTGGTAAAATTGCAAAATTTCCTAAGATGGGATAACATTTGCAAGATTATAACAACGAGGGTAGTTTCTGTCAATCACACCTTTTAACCGGGATCTTTCCCTTATATACACACATTCTCGTAACAAAGGATCACCGGTGACAAATTTACCAGCGGACTAAGGAACTCCAAAAGCACAAGATTCGCGGCGGAAGCAGACGTACGGCGACGCCGGAGCAGCCGACGGCGGTGCAGCTGGTGGCGACGGTGGTGGTAATCTCCGATCGGCGGCGGCGTGAGTGATAGCGTAACAATAACAAGGAGAGAGAGATGATTCGTTTATCTAATTTCGAGCCCTAATTGTATTCGAATCGGTATGTGTTCAGTGAAGTGTTGAGGCTATTGATAATCGGTGGAAGGAGGTGGTTAGTGATAGTAGAGGTGTGGAATGGCGGAGTTAGGGCAAGAATCGGTGGAATTTTCGACTTTGGTTAGTCGAGCTGCGGAGGAATCGTACCTTTCGCTGAAGGAATTGGTGGAGAAATCGAAGTCTTCTGAAATGTCGGATTCGGAGAAGAAGATTGGGATACTTAAGTATCTTGTGAAGACTCAGCAGCGTATGCTTCGGCTCAATGTTCTTGCGCAGTGGTGCCAACAGGTTTGAATCTTATATCATTGTCTGTGATAGTGACAATTATGCAATATATATTGTTGTAGATGAGATGATAGATTGTTTGTTTTGCTATACCATAGGAAAAGTTAGTTTTGATTGTGGCACAGAACAAATTTGCCCTAGTTGGAGAGAAAATTATCAGAGTGATTTTTAGCTATCAGTTTGTTTCAAATTGGTATTGGAAACTGATATACTTCTGCTTTTGAGGTAACAGATGAGGTTTCGAAACTGTGCTTGATGATTTGATTAAGTATGTGATGTAATCCCTGTGGATGTTATATGAAGTTCTGATGGTTTTTGATTATGCATTCTGAAACAGAAAAGTTTGGAGTAGTGGCAAAGATCAACGATAAGATTTAAGTGTTGGTAACACTGACATTTTACTATGCCTGCCACTAGTTGTAGGTGTTAGGTTTAGATAATTTTCTAGATTGCCTTTAGTATAGATGTATCTTTAGTAGTAGTGGCGCCTATGTTCTTAGACGTGTGCTACTTAAGTCTTAGGGATGTTTTTCACTTACCTTCGTTTGTCTTTACTAAAAAGATTAATTGTGATATTTTTTATGGTAATATGGTATTTTGCTATGTTATAGTAGTGTTTATTCATGCATATCTACGTAGTATGAAAAAAAAGGGTTTTACTAAGCCAGGGGCTGGGTGTAGCCTCTCTATCCCATTGGATAGGGGTAAGGCTTGTCCTCATCTCACCCTCCCTAGACCCTACTCATCAAGTAAGTTTTCACTAGGTAGGTTTGTTTGTTTGTTTATTTGCTTAACATTGATATTTTCTGTAAATGTTATGGTATAGAGTGAGACGGAATGATATAGTATGTTTGAACATTTAATGAGTATCGCCTTTCTTTCTGGGTGGACGAATGTCAAAGTTAAATGATGGAAACTGGTCGGCTAGATGGAAACAACTACTAGTTGAATTGTTACTTTGAATGCTTTATTTATCATTCCTGGTTACCAACCAAAAACCTCAAATGTGTTTCTTAAATTTGATTCGCCTATCATATATGACCGTTGAAAACATTTATTACATATAGTTCTCTTAGTGGTTTTAAAGAGCACAATAAGTCTCTACCATGTAAATGTTCATTACTAGCACTATTGGAAGTTTGGAACTTATACTATACATGCATGCATGTGCATATTGCATAATTATACTAATGTAGTTTTTCCCACATTGATTATCCTGTTTTAACATAAAGGACCCAAAAAACTTACTGTGTAAATCTAAAATTGTGTTTACCTTTTGATAAAAGTCTAATTTGTTTAAGTAATAATTTATGAAGGGGGACTGTTACTTTATCAGTTTACAATAACTACATACGTGTTTTTTATTAAATATACTGCCTTCTGGTATGCAGGTACCACTGATACAATATTGTCAGCAACTGGCATCAACCTTATCAAGTCATGAAACATGTTTCACACAAGCTGCAGATTCGATGTTTTTCATGCACGAGGGACTACAACAGGCTCGTGCTCCAATATATGATGTTCCATCTGCCATTGAGGTTCTTCTTACTGGCACTTACCAACGCTTGCCAAAGTGCACAGAGGATGTAGGTATTCAAAGCGCATTAACTGAAAGACAGCAAAAACCTGTGCTTAAGAAACTTGATACTATTGTGAGGTCGAAATTACTTGAAACCACACTTCCCAAAGAATTCTCTGAGGTCAAAATCTGTGATGGTACAGTAACTCTTTGTGTTCCAGGAGAGTTCAAGGTATTACTAACTCTCGGCTACCGTGGACACTTGTCAATGTGGCGAATATTGCATTTGGAGGTACTAGTTGGTGAAAAAAGTGGTCTAGTGAAGCTTGAAGAAACAAGGCGGTTTGTTCTTGGAGATGATTTAGAGCGCAGAATGGCTGCTTCTGAAAATCCTTTTGCAATTCTATATTCTATTTTACATGAATTTTGTGTAGCTCTTATCATGGACACTGTCATAAGACAAGTTAGAGAACTTAGGATTGGTAGATGGAAAGATGCAATTCGGTTTGAGCTTATATCTGATGGTAATTCAGGTCCAAGTCAAAGTAGTGCTGCTGGTTCTATGCAAATGGCTCAAGATGGAGAGACTGATTCTGGGGGTTTACGGACACCTGGTTTAAAGATTCTTTATTGGTTGGATTTTGATAAAAACATTGGAACATCAGACTCAGTATCATGTCCTTTTATCAAGATTGAACCAGGGACAGATCTGCAAATCAAGTGTATCCACAGTTCATTTGTGATTGATCCTGTAACTAACAGGGAGGCAGAATTTTCCATTGACCAAAGCTGTATCGATGTTGAGAAATTGCTACTAAGAGCTATATGTTGTAATAAATATACCCGCCTGCTTGAAATTTATAAAGAATTGGGGCAAAATAGTCATATCTGTAGAGCCAGCAGTGATGTTATTCTTCACTGCCCTATTGATCAAACCGGTGCTGGTTACAGTAAGGTCAGTATTGCAGTTTGATTATAAGAACTTTCATCTGTATAGTGTAAACTCGTTCATGGCTTATATGTTATACAGTTGATTATGCTCATTTCATTGGTGGATTATATTGATTTGCTTGATTTCTCTCTGCAGGATGACAATTTGGATTCTGAAGGGCAGGAAGTATTACGTATGCGTGCCTATGGCTCATCATTTTTTACACTTGGAATAAACTTAAGGTCTTACTTCATCTCATGGATATATACTTATACACACAAATATATACAAATATGGTGTTATATTATTTACATCTGTAATGAGTGCTCATTAATTCTTAAATATGATTGATGTTACTGGTTATTAGATAATTAGAAACATGTTTGCTGATGGCATTGTTCAGTTTAGTAAGTCCACTTGGTTGAAATTCCAATATACTGTGCCACTTAAGCAGTGATTCTTTTGGCAGTTCTTTTATGTTTATAAAAAAGTGTTATTTCACAAGGTCACAGTAGCATTCTTTGTGAGTTGATTTACCTATTCAAAAAGGTATAATTCTACATGATATTTGGAAAGAAAAAACTTCTGATAATCTATAAAACTTTTTTTTCTTTATTGAAGGACGGGGCGGTTTCTCCTTCATTCATCAATAAGTACAATTGCATCTTCAGCATTAAGAGAATGCGAGGAAGCACTAAACCAGGGAACTATGACCGCAGCTGAAGCATTTATAAGCTTAAGAAGCAAGAGTTTATTGCATTTATTTGCTTGTATAGGGAGGTTTTTAGGCCTTCAGGTAATAACATTTGTTGTATCAGAACTCTTGAAATACATGAAGATTGAATGAATTATCATAAAGGTTTCATCATATATCACATATTCTTGCAGGTGTATGAACACAGCTTTTCTCCAGTGAAGGTGCCAAAACATGCCTTAAATGGTTCCAATATGCTTCTAATGGGATTTCCTGACTGTGGGAGCTCTTACTTTCTGCTCATGCAACTTGAAGACAACTTTACACCTCTTTTTAAGTTGCTAGAAACTCAGCCAGATCCATCAGGAAAAGCCGAATCATCTGTTACCCGCATTAAAATTGTTGATACAAATCAAATGCATCTGCTTGATACCGAACTGAATTTGAGCCTTCTTGATTATAATGCCCTAACATCCTCTTCAAATGGTTCGGGCCTTAATCAGGCTTCTAACCATGGTCTTCTTTCTGATTTGACTGTCGAAGGTTCCGGTCTATCTGGTTTTTCTTCACTAGTGGACGAAATCTTTGAGCAAGAAAGACAAGCCTCTGTGCCTGCATATTCTACCCAGAGTTACAATCACAGTTCGGGTTCAATAAGCTCTCATATTGATAATTCAGTGAAACTTACAAGTGCAGGTTCAAACTGGAATGGTTCATTGTATCCTGTTAGTAACAATTACAAGGGTAGGGTACCATCTGCTTCCACCAGTTCAATCACTTCTAGAAGTACAACCATGAAGAAACTGTCAGCTTCAAAATCTGATCAAGATCTGGCTTCTAGATCTCCACATTCTGCTGAAGTCGGTTCTTATGTCACTGGTGGCGTTCGAGTTTCCACATCAAGTGCAAGAGGGAATTCTTTTAGAAATTCTGTTTCAACTCCAGGTTGGTCAATAAGCTTCTGGATCTACCACATTAAATTTTCACTTTACAACAAAGAAGGCAATGTCATCCCATTTACTTATGAATGGGCTGATTTGGGTTATTTATCATTCACCTATCTGATGGGTGAAATTAAAAAGATTAGCTTAAAAGTAAATGAATCAAAAGTCGGCCATAGTGTATTTTTAATGCATAAAATCTAAAGCAAATCTTTTTGAAGATTTAGATTGTTATTGAAATAATATAACATTTGTTTAGATCGTTTTGCATAAGATATCGATACCTTTCTCATTTGTTTCATTTTAGTTATAGCACTCTTTTCTACAGGTGCATATGAGTCATTAAAAGACGACTTTGATGTCTCATTTGGGTTTTGTATGCAAAAAAAAACCGGCTGTCAAAAATCGATAATTTAATATATAATATTATTTTGTCCAAAATTGTTACATTCATGTATAATGTTACGCTTTATGTCAAAATGTTTAATTTATTGATTGCAAAATGACCCAAAAGGTGCATAACCATCTTTAACAACTCATACAAGACAGATAAAAAAGTACGTTGATATTTTGTGTGAAACCTCATATTTTGTTACAGATCTAGCTTGTTGGTTATAGTTAGAAATGGTTAGTGGTGAATTATGTCTTGCTGCTTAAACTAGTTGCTCCTTTATTTTTCAGCTTCAACATCAGATTCACCCATGACTCAAGTACCCAGAGAAAATGGATCAAGAAAACGCACATTGTCGGACGTGTTAGACTTACTTCCGTCTCTCAAATTCTCAGATATTCTTGAACAATCTTCTAAAAGAAGAAAACTCACAAACACAACTCCTACACAAAATCAGTCGAGCAATGTCAATAGTATTGAAAAATATAGATACGTGAATCTTATAGCAGAAGCAAATAAAGGGGATGCACCATCGAGTATATATGTATCAGCTCTTTTACATGTGGTCAGACACTGTTCACTCTGCATCAAACATGCTCGGTTGACTGGTCAAATGGATGCACTTGACATACCATATGCGGAAGAAATTGGTCTAAGAACGGCTTCATCGAACATATGGTTTAAACTCCCGTTTGCAAGAAACGATACATGGGAACACATATGTTTAAGACTCGGTAAAAAACCGGGAAGCATGTATTGGGATGTCAAAATTAGCGACCAACATTTCATTGACTTATTTGAGCTTCAAAAGGGAAGCACTAATACCGCATGGGGACCTAACGTCAGGATTGCTAATACATCTGATATAGATTCTCATATTCGTTATGATGCTGATGGTGTTGTTTTGACTTATAATTCCGTTGAGGCTGATAGTATTAAGAAATTGGTGGCAGATATTCAACGGTTATCTAATGCTCGGACATTTGCTTTAGGAATGAGGAAACTACTGGTTGCTAAATCTGACGAGAAAACAGAAGAAAGTCGATCCAAAGGTGACAGTAAGGGATTGACAGTCAGTGGTTTAGAAGTGGGTGATAAATACTCTGAACAGATGAGGAAGGCGTTTAAAATTGAGGCCGTTGGATTAATGAGTCTTTGGTTTAGTTTTGGCTCGGGGGTTTCAGGGATTCTTGCTCGTTTTGTTGTTGAATGGGAATCTGGTAAAAGTGGGTGTACAATGCATGTGTCTCCTGACCAACTTTGGCCTCATACCAAGGTATATTTTAATGTGGTACTTAAATTTTTAAAAATGACAGAAAGTAGATTATTTAGGTCAATTGCTAGAAAAACCGAAGAACTTTTTTTAGTTTCTTAGATAAGTTTCTAAACTTTTTTTTTGGCATGAGTAAATCCTTGAACGTTTTGTTGAATGGGAATCTGGTAGAAGTGGTTGACATGGATGTGATGTAAGCTACTTCCGTCATACGTGAACAAAAGCAAATTTTAGAAAAACCCAAGTAATTTCCCCATTTTCTGCAGATAGGTTCCCAATTTTTTTTTTCTTTTTTGAGTTGAGGAAATCCGTTAACCTTCAAAATATATGAATGTCTATAACTTTTCAAACTTCCAAGTGCATCGTCAGTGGCATGGGAAGGGAGGGTGGCTTTTGTTCTATTTTATAAATTTTTTAACATAAATAAATAATAATATAGTATAATGGATATGAAACTTGAAAAAGTAATAAAAAAATGTAACCAACTATTATATTCATGTAAGCAAGTTATGAGATATATTTTTACAATTACCCACTTTATCATTCAACCAGTCTGACCAGTTAATTGGCAATATTTTGAAATTATACTTACTCATGGGCCATGGCAAACTTTAACATGTTCAAGCCTCAATCATGCAAACTGAAAGGTTTTAGCCTTTTATATGTCTTTAAAATGTGATTGATTGATTAAAATTCTGTATTTTCAGTTTCTAGAGGATTTTATCAACGGGAGGGAAGTTTCATCTCTTTTGGACTGCATCCGTTTGACAGCAGGACCCTTGCACGCTCTTGCTGCTGCAACACGTCCTGCACGGGCTGCTCCAGTTTCTGGGGTTCCTGGTGCTGCTTCATCCGGGGCGGCACTATCAAAAGCAAACGTTTATGGGCAGATGCCAAATGGTTCGAACCCAAATGCTGGTAATAGTCCCAGCACTGGTCCTGGTGGGAACCCTGGTGCATCTGCCATGTTGACTGCTGCTACTGTGGCTAGCCGAGGTGGCCCAGGAATCGTTCCTAGTTCACTATTGCCTATTGATGTCTCCTTTGTTCTTCGTGGCCCTTACTGGATTCGGATAATATACCGGAAATATTTCGCAGTTGACATGAGGTGTTTTGCTGGTGATCAAGTTTGGTTGCAACCGGCAACACCACCGAAAGGTGGTCCTACAGTTGGAGGTTCATTACCTTGTCCACAATTTCGGCCCTTCATCATGGAACATGTTGCTCAGGAGCTTAACGGATTGGACCCTAATTTCGCTGGTGGTCAGCCGTCAGCTGGACCAACTAATTCCAACAATTCAGCTGCATCCTCTGGTCCACAAGTCCCAGCTACCAATGGCAACCGAGCAGGGCCTACTGGTATGTCTCGCGCAGGGAACCAACCCGTTGGATTTAACCGTTCTACAAGTGCCATGTCAGCATCACCAAATTCACTTTTAGTACGTAGAGCTGGTGCAGTTCCTGCTCATGTTAGAGGGGAGCTGAATACTGCCATTATTGGGCTTGGGGATGATGGTGGTTATGGTGGTGGTTGGGTTCCTCTTGTTGCTCTCAAAAAGGTTCTTAGAGGCATTCTGAAATATCTTGGTGTATTATGGCTATTTGCACAATTACCAGAACTGTTGAAGGAAATCCTTGGATCAATTCTAAAAGATAATGAAGGTTCACTCTTGAATTTGGATCAGGAGCAGCCCGCCTTGCGCTTCTTTGTGGGGTAAGCATACAAGTTCAAATTGACCCTTATTCGTTATAACCCATTGTTCAACCCGCCAATTCACCGTTTAATATTAAAGAACAATGGATCTTTTTGCAATGATATGAATTTACAAATTTATAATTGATCTGAATCTTGCATTCACCAACTATTTTCTTGCAGGGGATATGTATTTGCTGTCAGTGTTCACAGGGTTCAACTTCTTCTCCAAGTTCTTAGTGTAAAACGGTATAATACTTCACAACAACAACAGCAGAACAATTCGGTAATCGGTCAAGATGAATTAACTCAACCTGAAATAAGTGAAATATGTGACTACTTTAGCCGTCGTGTTGCATCTGAACCATACGATGCATCTCGTGTTGCATCATTCATCACTCTTCTCACATTACCAATTTCTGTCTTAAGAGAATTCTTAAAACTAATAGCATGGAAGAAAAGTTTAGCTCAGGCCCAAGGCGGTGATATTCCGCCAACCCAACGATCACGGATCGAGTTATGTCTTGAAAATCATTCGGGATTATACACAGATGGAAATTCAGAGAACTCTTCAGCTTCCAAAAGTAACATCCACTACGACCGCCCTCACAATGCTGTTGACTTTGGGTTGACCGTTGTTCTTGATCCCGCTCACATACCTCACATTAACGCTGCTGGTGGTGCAGCGTGGTTGCCATACTGTGTCTCCGTAAGGTTGAAATACTCGTTTGGCGAAAATCCTAGTGTGAGTTTTCTTGGAATGGAAGGTAGCCATGGTGGGCGGTCATGCTGGCTTCGGGTTGAGGATTGGGAACATTGTAAACAGCGGGTGATTCGGACTGTGGAGATGAACGGGTCTACTATGAACGGGTCTACCGGTGGAGACGTGAATCAAGGGAGGTTAAGAATAGTGGCTGATAACGTGCAAAGAACGCTGCACATGTGTCTCCAAGGGCTGCGGACAGGTGGCGGTGGCGGTGGCGGTGGCACTGCTTGACTTGTGGTATCTTATACATGAATATAGTGAGTTGAGGGTTGGTGGTTTGTATTAGTATCTGTGGTGGGGGATACATGTATTTTTAGAGTAAAAGCAAGCAGGCTAAAGTTTTCCCTTTGTATAGGAACTGCCCTAAATTTAACGTTTGTATAAACCTTTTGTCTTGTCTGCTGTTATGAACAATAACAAATAGTAGTTTCATTGCATCAATATGTTTTAAACAAGCCCGACCTGATCTCGTTTGAACTTGAGTTGGGCTCGTTTAATTTAAAAGAGCTCAAGCTCAGCGAGCTTCGAGTTCGGTTGCTAAATAATTTCTCAAACTCAAAGGTATATTAATTAGTTTGGTAAAAATCCCACGTCTAAACACCTTTTTAGTTAACAACAAAACGGTCCATTTTCTTAGAACTAAAATAAACTGTAAAATGGTTTTTAATTTGAAAGCATAGATGTAGGTGACACAAAGCTCTACATTTGCATGTTTCCGTTTATTAAGCTGTGTGAATTAAGTTGTGTGAATGGTAAAGATTTACATGATTGTGTTTATCCGTAGGAAATTTGGTTTTACGTAGCAAATTTGCTAATCCATAACAATATGATACTGATCTATTATGTTCAACTATAATAATTCCAAATTGATAGTTATAACTATCAAATATTTTTTGAAGAGATGTAATGTTTCACATATATATAAAAGCCTTTGGTCAAATTTCAGTACAACTCTTTTAATAAAAGATTCATCTCGTTCTAGAAACTCTCCTAGAATAACTTGATCAAACTTTCGTGAGTACTAACGAAATAATTCAATCTAAAAATGTTTACATGATTTCAAAGATATCCAGACATCACGATTTCTAGAGCCTGTATAACTAGTGATGGGTAACCCTATCCCGGAAAAATAACCAACATCACAAAAATGAAAACAAACAAGTACCCGACCATGGGTGGTTCATAAGGCAAGACCAATACCACATTAAACAACAGTAACCCATAAGAGCCTGAGAAAAGAGAGTTGATTAGAACTAGGCCGGACCAGACTCTATAGATTCAATCAAGAACCGAAGGAAAGAGATCCACGTGATTGAGTTAAACATTATATACATATTTTTTAACAACAAACCCCATTTTAAGACCTCCTAAACCACTCCTAACCAGATCTTAAACTCGGGTAGTCTCCAAAGAGTTCCCAGAGTACTAAAACCTACAGTAACATGTGTAAACACATTTAAAAAAAGAAAGTTCTCAGGGTTGTTTTAATAATTTTAAATTATCATTTAATCTCTATCCACTCTACATATAATTATTATTTTAATGGTGATATATAAACAAACTTTTTAACCATTTTCTCTCCTATCTCACTATTTGTGATTAAATATTTAATCCAATAACAGTGTATTATAACCCTCCTCTAGTTCCATATATGTTTATAAGCTTAACTCGATACAAGCTACAGGTGCGAAAAACATGATTTTTGGGTCAAACTGGATCGGATCGAGTCAAAGAAAGTCAAACCGAATTGGCCCAAACCTGTTCGGGTTAGAAACCGGTTTGTAAGGGGGAGAAACAAGAATATGATCCTCCAGAATCTATTCTTTGCATACACAAGATCATAAAAAATAATCAGATCAACATGGAATAATCCATCAAGTGTTTTCCACCCACAGAATATATTCGAATTGCTCAATCACCAACCATATGCAAAGAAAGTTGTTCTTCGTATAGAAAGTTCATACCACTTTAAAATATGCTTCATCCAGACCATTTAATTTAAAACCAACTCATTTGACTTTCAAAAGTCAAATACCAACTCTTTTGACTTTTGAGGGCTGAGGGTGAAGGGGGCATATAAAATTGATAGAAAGATTCATATAGCATAATATTTGTAATGTATCAAAATCCATTAAGAAACAATAAAGTACTAGACGATACAAAATAATATCGATGAATGCAAAACTGTACGGTACTAGCTACAACCTATAATAACAATGGGAACAAACTATATGCAAGTTGAAGCCTTTGTAGTGCGTTTATTCGTACCTAGGATTATAACAATGACGGTTACATCATCGTGATATTTTCTTCTCCTGCCCGCAGGGACACTCTTCAACTCCTCTGTACTAAAACCTGCAAGATTGATAATCTTTCATTAATGTATAAAAAAAATAACATGACCCGTAAAGATCTTTACATCCCAACAATACATATTTCAGTCTTTTTGATATTTTTTGGTCAAAAGTATAGAACTTTACATGTCTTCTAGCCTACTTTGAATCCACCTGTTCGATTCTCTTTAGATGTCTTTCATAATTGATAAAATATATGAATTTACCTGCAGAACAAGCGGCTTTAAGTACAAGCTGCTCCAACAGATATTTTGCCGGATCCCCAAATGGTTTTATAGATATGTAGGAATGAACAAGCTTCACAGACTCATCGTTTGTGAAGAAATCAAACAAACCATCACTCCCGAGTATTACAAAGTGATCAGAGGTTGAAATTTCATGCATATACAAGGATGGTTGTACAGAAACATATGGAGGGCTTGAAAGATTACGAACCCGAAGAATACCCATCAAAGCATCGTTCAAAACTTTCTGCATAAAGTAATAATTAAAAAGGATAAAGAAAATGAATGATTTAAAGGCTGCCTACAAGGGTGTTTGGACCAAAAATGACATTTTTGTGAAAATAAAAAAGATAACAATCAATAGCTAAAGCTAGTTTTACATTAACAATAAGTAGTTTTGTTGCAACAGGCTTGGAAACGATTATTTGACCCCTAAATAGTTAGATAACCAAAATAGAATATGTTTGTCCAAACATCAAAATTAGTTAGGTGACCCCTAATTAACTGATAATCAAAACCACAATTTGTTTATGCGAACATTAAAAACTGATCAGTACAATTTCCAGTCGTCATAGTCAGATAATCAGTGCCAAAACACGAATCCAAAGACCCCCTAAAGCCATTTACGTAAACAAAAAATCATTTACCTTTTTCAAATAACCAACTCCAAAAGCTCGCGTAACCTTCAACTTCCCTTTAACTTTTCCATGCACAATAGTCTTAGGATCGTCAGGGTGTTCACTAAGAAGTTGATTTCTTTCAACTTCATTATCAACCGTATGGCTATCAGTTAATTGCACTGCTTTCAATCCCTTAAACTCATCAATCTTTGTTTCGTCATCATCTGTTGCTAAAACTGCTCTACTATCACCTAAATTCATTATATACAAATCCTTCCCTTGAATAAGTCCAACAAGAACACAAGATCCTACCGAAACTATATCTGGTCTATCCTCCATTTCTTGCTCAACCATGTGTAAGAAATCATTTTCAGCTTGATTAAGAGCACGCTGTAAGCTATCAAGAACTCGGTTTTTAGGCCTAATTATGTTACCATCTCCAAGAAAATAATCAAATTCAATGTCTAATGAATTCAGATTACACCTAATTGTTTCATAAAACGTGCCTGCTAGAAAATCTGCAGCATCTCGTCCATTAAATCCATCATAAATTGCACAAAAAAGCCAACCGTTTTCCTCAGAACAAACTGCCTGAACTCTATCTTCACCTGCAGCACCACCGGCCACTTGTACTTCAATTGCATTAAGAAAATCTTCATTTCTTGACGGTGCACTTAAGGGTTTTGATAAAAAGGAATCAAATTCAAGATTTTCAGGGGTAGATGGGCTGCAACTTAAATTGGACATGCTACTTGGGAAAGAAGATGATAATAAATCTAGTTTTGTGAATGATGGTGAAGAGGGTATTCTTCTAAATGATTTTGGAGAGTCTAATGATGGAAGGATTTCTGAGCTAATTAAACCGTTGCAAATATTAGTGTTTGCTAATGTTGCATTAGCACTTATGGCAGCCCCTGAGAGGCAAGAAAATGAACTATTATTTCTTACAAGCTTTTTTCCTGAAGGGATATCGTATCCATCGGTTGTGCTACATTTATAGCCAAAACTTACCTCCAGTTCTTCACCGGGATCAAGAATTGACTTTTCGTGCATCATCTCAATCTGAAAAATTGGAAAGAAAAAAAAGACAGATTAATTTCTTTAGTATATAGTGCTAAAGGCCTCAAGATTTAAATTTCAATAACAAAACTCTACCAGAAAATACACATCTTATCAAAAGTCCCCCATTTAGACAGCCAATAGACCAAGGAACTAGAATGTTACAAGATATTCACATCAATGACCAAATATATGTGTTTTTCAAAAGAACTATGACTATTGACCACAAGTCTAGGCAAGGGTTATGTAATTCACTCTATATTTAACTTTCTTAAGATTAAGGCATCGAACGATGGCGGTATGCTTTTTCTGATAATACCACGAAAACTACAGCATTTGACTTCACTCACGTATAGATAGACATATCTAGAACACCCTTTAATAACTACAAAGCATAAGTAAACAAGATCCAGATTATCGTAAATCGTGTGGACCAAAATCAATACCATGATGACTGTTAACGTTTACATTATATATTCAGAAGCAAAAGACTAAGAGATGGAAACTTAAAAGGGTTACAAAATTATTAATAACCCCAAATTGAATTTAGTTATTTATTGACAATGAAGCCATCAGCAAACATATAAATCAAATAAAAAACACAAAAATATTTATAAGAAATCACAGACATATAAGGGTCAAGATTTGTGAAAGACAAATAGGTTTAAAGAATCATAAACCAAGAAGAAAAAAAACCTAAGAACAAGTCAAAAATAATAAATAATAACACAATGCAGCAATCAGAATCCAAATAATTACAAAATTATGAAATTAAACAATACAATTACAAGATCCATAGGTAATCAAACGTAATCAAACACCCTAAACAGGTTCAACAGTCATAAACAGATCAAAGCAAGATTAAAGATAATACATTTATCATCAAGAACACTACAATTACAAAATATGTGAGTGATTAGAGCCTCAAGAACAGTGTAATCCAAAAGGGTTTGATCGAATTCATAATTCATCAACAAAACAAGAAACCCCAAATCAAAAAAACATATATTAACACATACCCATCACAAGAAACACAATAATAATCAAGAACCTAATCATGAAACAGATTCTTGAACTTACCTCCTTAACGAAGACCCTTCAATCGAGCAACAAAAAGAAGATGAATTGATCCAAAACCTCAAGATTACAACAGAAAACGAAAGAGTTGAGTGAAAGATTGGGGTTTTAAACAGAGTTTTAAAAGGAATCAAAGATCGGATGGTGTAGAATCGATTGTTAAAAATAGAATACAAGAGTAAAAGAGTATGAAATGGCGGGGTGAAGATGAAAGGATCAACACTCAAGTGTGTATGTGGGATTCATGAAAATCGGTGAATTCGTTAAAAACCACCCAAATAAAGGCGAATAGGTCCCACCGAGGTCCCACTTGTTCAAGAGTTTTCATCTCTTGTGACTGCCAAGAGGCAAACACCTTCTCAATTTGTTATAAAGATTTCTTGATATAAATATTGAACGGTATCACATCTATCTACAGTGGGGTTTTGTTGGTTTGTAAGTGTGCCTAACATTTTGAATCACTATTTGGATGTTTGTGTGATAAAAGATTATGTAGTGGCACGTATATCGAGGTTTAAATCCGGTTATTATAAAATATAAAATAATTTAAGTTTGGTGTTAAATGAAGATCACTGACATGCTATCTAAACATCATTGACATGTCATAAAAACGTATGATAGGGCGAAAATGGGCATATGGACTATAGTGTATAATAGGACGTTAGTGGTCATAAGGGGTATATGAGGGCAAAATTATGACATGTGATATGTTTGACATACAAATAAATAGAAAACGTAGCTTGTAATGATCTCTTTGACTAATAAAAAGATGACCGATGTCCGTGCTGATAAAATCATACGATTCGTATGATGTCGTACAACTTTGTATGATGTCACATGCACACTATTGCGGTCTTGTGTGAAGTGTTTGTGTAGCAACAAACTAAAATAAATGTGTAGTATAGTAAGTATATGATTGTAAATGTGAAGAATATTAATCTCTAAAATTTGAATCAAAATTATAAATGCCCAAGTCTGCTACCAAAAATCTTGCTAGCTAATGTACCACCATGTCAACTGAAAGTACCCATGAATCATCCATCATCTCTTACTATCGTTCAATTCCCACACTCCCTCAAACTCCATGCCACCAATTATTTGAGCTGGAAAACCCAGATCAAAGCCCTGCTTCACGGCTTAGACCTCTACAAATTTATTGATGGCACACACCTTCCACCGAAACCGACAATCGCCAATGGCGTCTCCACCCCTCATGTCGACTATCCGGCCTGGTTTCGTCAAGATCGACTGTTATTTGGTGCCATTGTTGGCAGCCTATCACCCTCTATTGTTCCGCTAATCACTAATGCCTCATCTTCTCTTGAGGCTTGGGACATCCTCTCCAAGACATATGCCAATCCTTCTCGTGGCCACATTAAACAACTCCAACACCGTTTAAAACAATCCACTAAAACCTCTGATCAATCCATCACCGATTACATGCAATCGGTCAAAACCATCGTTGACGAACTCGGTATTTTGGGCAAAAAGATGGATAATGAAGACGTCACTGATGCTATATTAAATGGTTTGGATTCCACTTCCTACAAATCTATCATTGATGCTATTCATGCAAGAGATACTCCTATCTCCTTCCATGAACTTCATGAGAAGCTTATCAATCATGAACCATCTTTAGCTCAACAATCCTCCACTACCACAAACCTTCACCAACCCGTAACAGCCTTTGCAGCCCACCATCGTCCCTCTAACAAATCCTGGAACAACCGACGTCAATCAACATTAACCGGTCTTCTGCCCACTCCTCAGCAGCCTGCAGCAACCACTCACCCATTCCTTGGTACATGTCAATTTTGTTTTACTAAAGGGCACTCACTTACATCATGTTATGCTTTTAAACATAAGTACCCCCATGTTGTACTTCTTTCTCTGCCAAGACCCGCCAACAACAACAGTAAACCTCAAGCCCATGTATGGCCACCACCAACACTAATAATAGATCTAACCCCACTTGGCTATTTGATAGTGGTGCCTCCCACCACATCACAAATGATCTCCATGCGTTATCACTCCATGCACCCTACGATGGTACCGATGAACTCGTCATCGGTGATGGTTCGTCACTTACTATTACTCATGTTGGTTCATTAGTCATTCATTTTGCTAATACTTCATTTACTCTAACTAACGTACTTTGTGTACCTTCTATATCCAAGAACATTATTTCTATTTCTTGATTATGTATTGACAATAATATACTAATTCAATTCTATTCTTTCAATTTTCTTATCAAGGACTTCTACTCGAATCAAATTCTACTTCGGGGAATGGCTAGTCGTGGGATATATGAACTTCGTTCTACATCACCACCTTTTGCCTTCCACATGCACCAAAATAAGTCTACTTTATGGCATCACCGCCTTGGACATCCGCATCTTCAAGTCTTCCAACGTTTAGCGTCTTTTGTTCCTAGTATTAAGTCTATGAAAAACAATTGTAATTCTTGTTGCATAATAAAAGCCATAAGCTTCCATTTCATGCTTCTTTTTTTTCAACTACTTCACCATTGCAGTTAATATTTTCCGATTTATGGTCATCTCCAATTACATCATTTGATGGGTTTAAATACTATATAATATTTGTAGATCATTTTACTAAATATATTTGGATTTATCCATTAAAACACAAATCGAATTCTCTTACAACTTTTATTCGTTTTCAACGCCTTGTTGAATTTTTTTTTCAAACTACAATTAAACAATTCTTCTCCGATAATGGAGGTGAGTTTATCAAACTTGCATCTCACCTTGCTTCTTGTGGGATTACTCATCTCACATCTCCACCGCACACACCAGAACACAATGGCTATGCCGAAAGAAGACATCGTCACATAGTCGAAACGGGTCTCGCTTTACTTTCTCATGCACATATGCCATTAAAATTTTGTCCTTTTGCATTTACTACCGCAACCTATTTAATCAACCGTCTTCCCACTACCACACTTCAAAATGACTCTCCATACTATCGTCTTTTTCACAAACTTCCTAATTATGATAGATTAAGAAGTTTTGGTTGCCTAGCCTACGTCCCTACTCTAGTCACGAACTTCAATCCCGATCAAAGCCTTGTATATTTATAAGCTACTCATCTTCTCAAAGTGCATACCATCTTCTTGACCCACTCACCAACAAAATATATACATCCCGTCATGTTTATTTTGTTGAAAATGTATTTCCTTACAATTCCTTAACCAAGACCATCACACCACCGTCTCCTAATCCAGACACTTGGCTTCGCCTTAATTTCATTCCAATTACACAACCACACCCTCAAACATCTTATTCTCCAACCCAGCCCGTCCCTCCTATCACCACATGTACACGTCCACCTGAAACCACTTCCCACTTGTCTTCTTCATCCACTGTTTCCCAACTTGAAACTTCACCCACTCATCCTTCACCTATTTCTACTACAACTAATTCTCCCACTTCTAGTCCAGCCACAAATCCTCCACCATCACCTCGCCAAACTCGACAATCCCGTAAACCAAACCCGAAGTACCACAATAATGATTTTGTTCTTTACAACTCTATTACCCAACCCTTTCCTGAACCAAATAATATTACCCAAGCATTCAAACAACCTCAGTGGCGCAAAGCCATGCAAGCTGAACATGACGCTCTCATTCGTAATCGAACTTGGTAGCTCGTACCACCCGAATCAGCTCCTAATCTTGTTGGTTGCAAATGGGTTTATCGGACTAAATTCAAACCCGACGGGTCTATTGATCGTCTAAAAGCGCGTCTAGTTGCTTAAGGTTTTCATCAACGACCCGGTCTCGACTACATTGAAACTTTTAGTCCAGTTATTAAACCCACTTCTCTTCGCCTCATTCTCTCTTTAGCCGCTTCTTAAAATTGGTGTCTTCGCCAACTTGACATCAATAACGCCTTCTTACAAGGCACTCTCACCGAATCCGTTTATATGTCTCAACCACCCGAGTTCGTTGATCCCTCTTTCCCACACCATGTTTGTAAATTACATAAAGCTATCTATGGCCTTCGTCAAGCTTCCCGTGCTTGGTACGATGAGCTTAAATCATTTCTATTGCCGTCCCATTTTAAACCCACTATCTCCGATCCATCCCTTTTGTTCACCGATCCACCACATCTCCTATTTACATTCTTGTGTACGTTGATGATATTATCATTACCGGACCAAACTCCTCACTTGTCACTTCTTTCATCACCTCCCTTGCCCATCGTTTCTCTCTAAAAGATTTAGGTAACCTTTCCTACTTTCTTGGAGTTGAAGTTCTACCCGATACTGATGGTTTATTTCTTTCTCAAAGCAAGTATATTCTTGATCTTCTTACTAAAGCCAACATGAGTAATTGTAAACCGGCTTCCACTCCTATGACAACCTCGGTCCATCTTACTACAACCGATGGAACACCATTGTCGAATCCAACAGAATATCGATCGTTTGTAGGGGCACTGCAATATTTGTCCTTAACCCGTCCCGATGTAGCCTTTGCTGTGAACAAGCTTTCACAATTTATGCATCGTCCTACAGACATCCATTGGTTTGCCCTTAAGAGATTACTACGCTACTTACATGGAACCATTCATCATGGTCTATTCATTCGTCGTAATTCTCCATTAAATCTCCATGCTTTTACTGACGCTGACTTGGCAGGTGACAAACAAACTTATCGAAGCACCACAGGTTACATTATTTACCTTGGTTCCAACCCGATAGCTTGGAGTTCTAAACGCCAACCAACCTTGGCTCGTTCATCCACCGAGGCTGAATTTCGAGCTGTAGCCTCAACCACTACTGAAGTGCAATGGCTTATTTCTTTGTTGTCTGAACTTGGGTATAAATCCGTGGTAACACCGGCTATATATTGAGACAACTTAAGTGCCACAAACTACTCTGCCAACCCGATTTTTCACTCAAGGATGAAACACCTCGCTCTGGATTTTCATTTTGTTCGTGAAAAGGTTCAAGACGGATCCATACTTGTTACTCATATTAAAGGTGATGATCAACTAGCGGATGCTTTAACCAAACCATTGCTCAAACACCGCTATCACACTCTTTTATCCAAGATTGGACTTCTCTCCCGGTCGTCTATCTTGCGGGGGCATATTAACACGTAACACGGTTCATGAGTTATCTCGGTTCCCTCCTCAATTATATATAAAATTTAAATATTTGTTTTGAATTTGTAATTTAGTTAGAGATAGAAATAGTCTTTCTAATTTGTTGTATTAGATCCACAATTCAAGGATCTCTCCATGTATATGTATCTGATAGTTGTTGAATGAAAATCACTTTTGGTTGATAAACTTATAAATATAAATGACAATAAACATTTATTTACGTTATACCTTAATAATAGTGTCAAAAACTTGTCCATGTAGTCATAAAATAATTGACTAGAAGTCTACATATATTCATGTAACATATTTTTTCTATAATAACAACTTGAACTACCATGATACATGACACCATATCTTGTATAGATCACATATACATTGTTACACAAACCAAAGAAGCCCGTACCTCATGACTATATACATGAAATAATTCTAACATGACCAAAAAAGTGTTGCAAATAATTCTAACACAACCAGAAAAGTACAATACGAAAAAGAAAATTTGCTCACCATTCGTTTTAAATTTTACTTAAACCAGTACTTCTCAAATCTAATAATAAATTTAACATTAAGTGAAGGGTCACAATCTTGTGAGAACGTCAATCTTTTAGATGTAGAAACGGATGGAGAGAAGTTGAAAGGAAAAAGAGAGAGAATGTTTAATCGTTAGTCAATATCAACTTGAGGTTTATGGATTTGTAATGCCCATGGGGACATTCCATATGCCCCATCTTTCCTAGACATTATAGTTTCATACACAAAACGTGGTGGGTTGCTTGGCATCCAATGCTTCTAAGCAGAAAATAAAGATTGATTAAACGAGACATCGATATTAGTTCTAAACAATGTAAAATGCGTATACAATCAACCATCTGTATCTATCAATTTGGGAGTAATCAGTTCTTGATCCCATCAACCTCTTTTGTTAGGGATCTTAACCACTTACAACCAACAAAAAAGGCCATTATTTATAAACTATGCAATATTTGATACTGAAAGTAGAGGCTTTTTCTTTCTTAAAACCAATGTTTTAATATATACTTTTGCAGGCCCCTTCTCTGCCTTCAACACAAAGGCAGCTTATGGTATAAAGATGACTTAATATCCAATAGTGTAATATACTTTTGTAACTCCCTTCTTTGTCCTCATTTGAGTAACCTGAACAAACAAACGAACGAACCAATCAAATCTCATGAAAATGATATACGAGCATGCACGAATATGATTCTTTACCAAAACAAGAAAATAAATATTATCAACGGTGTTTTAATCACAATTCACAAAGAAATATTTACTCCTAAAAAAGTATATTCATTTTGTTGCAAACATCTAAAATGATTGTCTGGTTACATTTGATAAAAATTTTATCAGTTGTTTCAAGTACCTTAATATTGACAATATCTGAAATGTTGGAAACATGTGTACCACCACAAGGGCATCCTGGAAAATCACCTAACTTCACAATACGAGGAGTGCTTCCCTGCATAGTTGCCACATCGTCGTAATAAGAACCATGTTACTTTTAAGAGTTAACTTTCAATTTTGCTCCCTAAGGTTTGATAAAAGTAACTATTTTCCTCCAAAATATTAGAAATATCAGTTTACCTCCAAAAGTTTTATAAATTGATTCAATTTCAATCCAAACGCTTTATTATTTTGAATTTAACTTGAAACAACTAAAGAAACTTTTGGACTGAAATTGAAACAAGTTATTAAACTATTGGAGGTAAATTGATGTTTATAATCTTTTAGAGGAAAATGATTATTTTTGTCAAACCTCAGGGAGCAAAACCGAACTTAAATCTACTTTTAAAGTCAATGAGACTGCTCGAAAGATGTAATGTTATAGCAAATTTGCAACGCGCAAGTACAGGGAAAATTAAAATTTTGTATATTTTTGAAAAGGGAAAGATTGTGCTCATGTTAGATGGTTTATCAGTGTGAGAATTCAAAGAGTTGTTTATTTTACCTGAAAAGTCAAATGTAGGATTTTACCTCCTGATCATATTATTCAACGATTTAGATTATTATTGTGACAATACTATTTTTACATTTTAAGGCAGTAATTATATATAAAAATTGAAAAAAGACACCACGTGTTGGCAGGTCAACCCAAGTTGCCCGGCCTACCCGTCTTGGCGTCTTGCCACATCGCACATGGGTATATCTAGGTTAAGGCTAAGGGTCTGTGAACACACCTTCAACTTCAAATTATTTTTAAAGAGTATATATGTGATATTTATATGAACACACCTTAGTCATGGGCTTGGACACACCTTGGTTATGGACATGGAAAAAAGAAAAGCCTAACTTCACTAATCACAACTACAGTTTTTACATCTAGCTAGTTTAGTTTAATTTCTGAATTTGTACATTACTAATTACTCATTGGTCTAGTTTTATTTTTCAATTAGTGTTGTTGATTAGTTTAGTTAAACTTTCGTTTTTAAGATCTTCAATGTTTCACCTTACATAAATTGTCCTAAAAGCCCAGTTAAAAAATTCTACCTAAGGTCTGGTGAGTTTACATGTGTAAAACAGATCTTGGGCAAAACTTTTGCTTTTAGAATCGCACGTACACAGTCACTCACACTCATGTGCATACACACATGCATATTATAAGAGTTAAGGTGTAATTAAACCCTTCCGTTTAGTGTAGAATGACAATTATTCATGAATAAATCCAGAGTTCCAGACTAGAAAGAATTGATAAAGCCTGGCCATTTCAATAAAACAATTTGAATTAAAAATTTGTTTTTATAGGTTTTTTTCTCTTTCAAACAGAAAATGTACCCATGTGAATGATCTGTTTATTGTCGCCTAAACTATGTTGGACACACATGGTTAAATCCTAGATTCACCACTGCCTCTACACATTACCTTATGAATGTAATCTGGAAGGGAACCACCACACAGCATAGAGGCTTCTTCGTATGAATATACAGCAACAGAAACCTGAAACTCTTAAAAAAGACGTATTATAAATCTGTTTGTGCAAAAGTTGCTAAATAATAATTAATATTTATAAACATACCTTCATTCCTATGGATATCAAATTGTTTGCTTCTAACTCTAACTCCTGCTGCTTACTCTGCAGTTCAGCCTGAGGAACACTTCCCTTATATTCAACCCATGGCCTAGAAAGAGAAACGATTTCGTAGTCAGCATTAGAAATTTGTCAAAATATTACTTGAGGTTCACTATAAGTTCGTGTAGTTGCTCGAGTTGCATGATAAAAAATCTACTTTCCACAAGTTTGCATTGAACACTTCCTTGCAAATTACAATGTCTACGAAGATTTAAAAATTTAGAACAAGACCATAAACAAAATTGTTCATGGTAAAGTTAATGATAACAACAAATATTGCTTAATCATATTAGACCTCAAATAAAAACACATTATAAAAGAGAAGAAAAATGATAACGATGCGTAGTGTGTTTAACCGTTTTCATACCCATCCGGGAAATGATAGGCTTTGCCTGGCATCAAATGGCTTAATCCCACTTTTGGGAGACACACATCCAATAAATGTCCAGCAGAGTGTAACCTGAAATATAAGAGTTCTTTTGATTAATAGTCTTTGGAAACATATACCCACAAGCAATGTGGTAAGTACACTATGCATAGTTAGGTGGTTAAGTGACATTCTACCACATAAGAAAGAAGTAGGTGGACAAATTAAGCTCTTCATTTCACTACATAAACAGAATATGATGAACTAAATATTAACAGAAAGAGATTTTAAAATGACTAACACAAAGATAAACAGAATATGATGAACAAAATATCAACTTATGGAGCCAATAAATAAATAACATAAGTTATCAACAATTCCCTGAACTTATAGACAATATACTGAAGCTTAAGCTGGATATCACAAGTTCATATTTATAATCATTAACACTACCTTGCATCACAAAGTTATCCAGGCTAGCAATAAGTAACAATTTTAAATATCAAGAATCTCCACTACTAATCTTCTCATCTATAAATAAAAGAGGTAACACTTGACTCTACAATAAGCAAACTAATATCCAGCTTCAAAATCTCTCTAATTCATCTATTCAAGTTATCAAACTTCAAAAGCATACTTCACATAGACTAATTCATGATTAAAAAACTTGATGTTAATCAACACACACACACACACACAGTTTACCTCGAGTTAAGCTTCCGTTTTGATTCATCAACCGATAGCACAACTTCAACACCACCCTCAAGATCCTCAGCAGCCTTCTCGAAAACACCATAATGATAAACCTAATTGATGCACTAAGCCAACATCAGTAAACAGCTTGGTTTAGTTTTAAAAAGCATGAAGCACACGAGGCAATAGGGTCCCGAGCCGAGGCGCAAAGTGCATGACGCAAAAGTGCATGTACTTATGTACACGAGGCCTTTCGTACACGAGGCGCAATGTACTTATGTATAACTTTTTTATATTTCTCACAGGTTCCTATCACCTCATGCTCAATTTTTAGCTATAAAAGAGTTCTAAATATGATATTACAACCTAAAAAACTATGTGTATAATATGCTAATGTACAAATCCCTCTCATGTACATGAGGCGCACCTCGAACCTGCGCTTCTCCAGAGCTTTCTCTCTACGCCTCAAGTGCCCATTTCGTACACACCGCGCCTCAGAGTAGTTAAAACCCCACACCTTTGCGCCTCGGTGGCCTTTTAAAACCAGATAGCAAAATTCTAAGTGATTGAAATGGTAATTTGCAAACAGATACATACAACACCATCTCTCGATCGAACATCTTGAACAAAGAATTTGAAGCTAGAAGACGACGCATCGATTATAAAACCCGTGTCGGAAGGCTGACCACCGCCTTGAGGATGAAAAACGGTGGAATCCAATACCAACGCATGTCTTCCATCGTCACCCTGTCTTCCACACAACAAAAATTGAAACGTTGTCCGACAATTCGTTCGTAATCACACGTATATACAGAAATAGAGCGTACGCACAATTCACATATAGTGTTATGGTAAAATTAGGGTTTTGGGTAGTCAATTGGAAAATTGGGAGTGACATGAAATATGAGAGAAGTAACTAACCGGAGATGAAGAGATTAGGGTGGCGGTTGATTGAAGCTTGAACATATCGTGATGGTATAAGAGGATTGTTGGAGTTGCAGGAGGTTGATGATGATCCATGGTAGAAAGCTTTGTAAGAAGAATTGGGAGATTTGTGTTGGTGATTTGAAGTCACTGTGCTTTTTTAAACTGTTTAATTTGTCAGATTGTTTCTGGTGGACATCGGAGAACGAGGTTCTACGAAACTGGATTCCGATCTCCGGGCATCGAAAATTAAGATTTCATTTCAAAAGTTTATTTATTAAGGTGACGATCTAATAGTTTCAGACTTTGTTTCAATTTCTTCCAAGCCACTAATATCGTTAGTATTTATTCCGTTAACTAATATAAAAAAACTTTTATGCCCTTAAATTTAATTAAAACACCCCATCCCACCAACCTATATCCCCGTCTCATAAACTATTGGACTGAAATTGTAATTTTCGTCAAACCTTATGGACTAAAATAGTAAATTACTCTTATCGTAATAAACTTTTCACCAACAATAAAAAAACAATCTAAAATTGAATAGGAAGCTAGCACGTGTCTCTGCTTAATCAAAGCGGATTTGGGGGTCACTCAGCTAGCCTCCAACCATTCTTATGGTTAGCTCATAGCCGACCTCTCATAATCCGGCTCTAATAAAGCTCGGTACATATGTTAGCTTCTTATTTACTTTCAGGTGGGTACCAGCCAATGATTTGGTTGGCTAGGGTGTAGCCGGCTTGGACAGCAATAAGGTATTTGGCATATTATTATTGGTTTAAACCGGATAAAAATAAGCTAGAAGTCAAATGTTCATTTTGACAATATGGGACGGTTATATTCTCTCAATGAAAAATTTCCTGTCTATTTAAAAAGGAATGTGAAGGAATAGCGTGCATGTGAGGTTTATTGTTTTGGCCACCTGATTTTGTCTGATTTTGCACTCTGTCCTTTCCTCTCAAAGTGGCTTTATAATCAGATTTAGAGACAAATACATATATAGAGAGAGAGATGTACGGTGTTTGGTCGCTCGTTTTGGCCATCGCCGCCCTGCCGCCCGTTTTGGCCATCGCCGCCCTGCCGCCCGTTTTGGCCGTCGCCATCGCCATCGCCATCGCCACCCTGCCTTTGCTTTTTTTTCTATAAAGAGAGGCACAATTGCGGTGGTGGCTCTTCGGTGTTATCGGGGGGTGTCGCCAGCGACGTGCTCCCTTAGCGATTGTGGTGCTTTCGTTCGCCTCTTTCTTTCTCCCCATCTTTGGTTCTTGCCGTGTTCAACCCTACTAGCTAGGGTTTTGGGGGGTTGCTGCCGTGTGAGAGGGTTTGCCTCTCGACTGGCCATTTTCGGCATGGTGACCTTACTATACCTTGATGGTGCTTTTCTGATTCGACATGCAAGCCTATTGGCCACCAGTTACAGCCGATAAGGATCGGTAAGGCTCCGATTGGACCTATGTTTGTTGGTAGGTGCCCGTTTTGAACACATATGCGAGCTGTGTTAGCTTTCTGGTGGTGTACTCTAGCAGCAGTTATACGTATGGTTGTCTGTTGTCCCTTAATTGCTCGATGACAATGGCTCTAGGCACATGTCGGCATCCAAGAGCTCAAAGCCACAATCACTGAAACTCTCAGGTTCTTTCATGGTTTTAATGACTTTTTTTATGCCTTCTTTCTATATCATCGATGATGGTGGGTGTGGACTCATCTGAGATGAAAATTTGTTGTTTCTTTGCCTTGCTTTTTAAACGTTAATATATATGTGATTGTAGATCACCAATGATTTCCTGATTTTGTTGGATTTGGTTGAGGCTGTGATGCTAAGGAAGTTTAGGTTTTCGTTGTTTGGGCGTGGCATTCTTCTAGGGTGCAGCCACAGCGATGTCTCTTTTCTGAGTCTCCAAGCACCCTAACTGACTATCGTTGGTGGTTTGTGTTGGTGTTGCCGTTATGTTAATCGCGTTAATTTATTTGTATGTATTCTTGGTTATATGTGGGAAATGTTAGGCTGTTATGTTGACCATGTTAACTTGTTGGCTGGTGATGATGCGCATCTGAGATTTATTTATGTTTCACATGATGAAATTATGAATATTGTTTTGGCGTGGTAAACGATCGTTTACGGCCACAATAAAACGTCATTTCTAAGTCTTCAAAAACGTTAAAACAGATTTAATTCTGTCGTGAAGCGGCGGGTGGAATATAACTAGTTCAATCTTATTTATGAAAGTATAATGAGGTTACGTGGATGAGTATAAAAACAACCGAATCAATTTATATTTCGCAAATAGGATAAGAAGTATTACAGACTATATGAAATTTTAAAACTCTTTTAAAGTTGGAGCGAAAGGAAATTATAGTAGGTGGAGGCAACTACCCATTATTGGAGGCGTGTGAAAGGATAGGACGAAGAAGGAAAAAAACACAATAATATTAAGGCTCTGACACCATTTGAAATAAGAAATACTCTCACGATGTATTGCGTATTAAAACTACGTATTAATTTCAAACAAAGCTAATTAGATCATAACTCCTAAATGTGATAAAAACAATATCAATGAGCGCGACATAATATACTATCTCTATTATTGTATACACCACAATAATGATTTTTCCTGTATGAAAATCATAAAGAAAACCGGTTAAGAGAGTATTGAAAACCAGAAAAGATAATTTTAAATTTTGTTAATAAGAAAATACCTTATTTATATAATTATAGTTTTCTAACTACATGTTATTCATATCACAACCTTTAATGTTGGTGTTATCTTCATATGAGTTGTTTTAAATTTCTAGTTCAACTAATAACCCAAGTACCCAACCCAACGGTTTTATATGTGCTGGACACCATCGAACGGTTCAACATTCAACTTATCTCCCTTAGTCTCCAATCTCCATACATTATCGTGAGGCGATAATAGCGACAAGCTGTTTAATTAATCACCCCAACGTTGTCTAAGTTCATTAACTCCCACTTTTCAACTTAAATTATACTATTTATAATTAAACAACCTTAGCTACAATACAATAAAGATCGTTGGTTTTACATTTTAACCACAAATGTTTTCTTTTTTATTTATATATTTTTTTTGTGCTAATGTCATAATGTAGAGAACTTTAGTACTAAAAATACATTATTTTATATGATAATAATTGATAAATAATACTATATATATGTATATTAAAAAAAAGAGATTATTATAGTTTTATGGTTTTTTTATTTTGATCATATGATTTTAAATATTCTCATGTTTGCCATAAAAATTTCTTTCAACTTTCATTTTCTTTAAAATATTATAGTTTTAGTTTTGTTATTAACGTTAACTTTATCATTGCATCCATGTTTGTATTTGGGGTTTTGACATCCAAATTTACAAAGAAGTATGCTTTATGGTTTTATAATGTAGTGTAGTCACTTTTACGATAGAAATACGACTCTTATGACGGAGTACACCTTCGAGTTTGACAACAAAATGATACTAATGTATATGATTGGTTACGCTTTAAGATTTTACAATGGACTGTTGCATTTTGTTTTTAAGTTCAGGATCATGTCAACGTTGATGGCCCGGGTTTGAGGTTGCGCCAAACCCGTCTTTTGAGTTTTTTTTGTTCTTTTGGGTTTCTTAAGAGTGTAGAAGATGTTGTGACCTGGGTTTGTAGTCGGGTTTATTGCAGCCTTGGGTTTTACGTCGAAATGACTGTCTTTACGACATGTTTTCCAAGTTTTGATATTTAGGATTGTGACGGAATTTCTTGTGCAACGCACGGGAAAAAAACCTAGTTAATAAAATTTTTCAAACACCCATAAGTTAAAATTAATTCTTAAATGATATACGCTACATGATATCCTAAAATGAGATAATTTATATGCTCAACATCTCTCATTAACAACATTCCTCGGGTTTTCATTTTTTTTTTTCAGCGACAAATGTACGACAATACTTTGTATAATAAATGTTATCTTAACCGTGCAAAACTATCTGTTTCTCAGCCGGAATCGCATTCCTAATCTCCTCAGAAGGAAACCCATTACTAGAAAAATCATTGGCTCAACTCTGAGCATTTTGTTCGGAGTGATGCTTGAACCCATGACCTACTCGTATTTATATGTCATGGATATCTCGCCTTAATCATTTGGGTTAAGGATCATTGATATTCCTCAGGTTTTCTATTTTCTAAAATCTAGGTTTTTTATGCTTTAAAACAATAATAATAACTACGAGGTTTAAACAACTAAAGTATTTGAACACAAAAGATAAATGTGATAATAGATTCAAAAACGTATACAAGTGTGTTCTTTATTCACTTTACTAGTTTAGAACACATTCGTACACTGATTGAATAAAAATATTAAATGAATAGTTATTTATTAATATTTAATACTACAAGAATAATTTTTTAAGATAAAATATTATTAAAGTTATGTATAATAGTTAATTAGGCAATAAAAAATAATAATATATTTTCAAACTTAAAAAACTTTTGCTTTAAAAATATTATTTTTTAAACACTCCATTTTTTAAATACTTTTTTAAACAATGTTATTTTTTTAAAAGTCATTTGCATTAAAAACTTCATATTTCATAAAACTTTATTTTAAAAAAAATAATTTTTATAATAAAAAGAAACATGTTTTTAAATTATCAAAATTCTTGTTTTATAATTTGGGAAATATATAAATAATATAATTAGCATTTAATGCAATATTAAATATTTAACTTTTATTGTGATAATAACACATGTACAATTTTAAATGGAACCCAGGTGAAGTGGATAGAAAATTATCATGCGCCACATAAAAATTTTACTTTATTATATTAAATGAAAGGAATCATGAAAAACACATAAGCATACTAATACGTATTACTTTAAAAATATAATTTAGATTGAGAAAGAATGAACGGTTATATGACTATGTAATTACCTTGTATATCATAGTTACAATAATGTGTAGAACTATTTATATGATTCTTACAACTCTTTACTTTAATTAGTTTTATATCAAATTAGGTGGCTATATGTTCTGAAACTAATATAAAAATGTATGTTTAGCTTTTGAATATTATGTTTAATAAAATAAATCAGTAAACCGTTTCAAATTATTGAAATATACGGTCGAATTGTTAAATGGTATAGTCTAAACAGTTTCATTAATATTTAGGTGTTAACAACTAAGTTTATTATCTTTTTATCAATGTGAATCAATCAATTGTTTCCGCGTTTTGATTTAAAGCATTTGATTGAAAATAGGTGTATTTCTTTTCCTTTTATTTATATGTTAATGGGACCACAAACACATTGATTTTGGGAAAGGAATATTAAACTATATTTGAAAGGGTTTAAGCATCTAAAGATTATTCTCTCAAAAATTTTAATAATATTTGCATCAGTCAATATTTCTAAAAACATTTATGATAAAATGATAACGCGACTTTTAATATATTTATAAAATTTGTAATCCTGTTTTTTTATATAATATCTTAAAAAAATCAAATCTACTACATTATATATCTTGAACATATTATTTTTTTCATTTGAACAATAAAATTGGCCGATAAAAGATTATATAACTACAGTTATATTTCAAATGCATAAGCTAGTATAATTTATAATTTATAAACTATATGAAAAATAAACTGAAAGAATAATGGTATTAAAAAAATAAAAAAGGACAAAAAAACAGAAAAACAGCTCAAAGTTAGTGGGCAAGCATCACTCATTTATCATCAAACATATGCAAAGGTCAAATTGGTAAACGGCACCTAATGTCGTGGCATTTTGGTAGATATGTGGAACTTCGATGGCAAATGCGCATGATGAGTTATGTCATGCGATTATTTACGTTTTCGCACTTGGACTTTGTTTAATGACTATTTAGTCCTTTACAAGGGTAAGAAATCTTGATCATGCGATTGATAATTCATATTGAAGATTATGGTTTTTAAGCAACAATTTACAATCCTTTGATTGTGAATGAGTTGATTGTTTGTTATAATCTGATTGGATTATGTCAGGATAATTACGAACGAGTACGTTATAAAAGGGTTATAAAATACTTTATGGATGTTATCATTTTTTTTCTTTATCGCAGGGTTTAGTTATCAAAGTTTTATAAATGCACACATTTTATGATTAACAAATACACATAACTGCAATCACATAAACAATGTTCCAATTCACCTAATGTTCAAAGACTAAAGAAAATTTATTTTAACACCAGAAATCATGTTATTTTTTAAATTAGATTTATTAGAGTTAGCTTTTGTTATTTTTTTATCAGTTGTTTATTAATTTTTTTTTTATTATTGTGGATTTATTTAATTAAAAATAGATTTGGTTACACATTCTATAAAGTATCCTTAGATCAAATCACATCCTAACGTCTATAAAATCTATAAAAAGAATTCATTAGAAATGAACTTATACAAACAGTATGCATCAAAAAAGTATTTTTACAATATGTTGCCGGATTTAAGAAACAAGTCTGGAGACCGCACCAAATCTAACTTACCAATGTATACATCAAACCACGCTTCTCACATTTCTCACAAGTGTTATCATTTAAAAATATACAATCATACTAAACCATGTTATACCAATAAACACAACACATGTAAAAAGTTGCAAGCTACTACAATGCTTCCATCTACATTATCATACCACAAACTTTCAATTGAAAATACACCAAACTCCCAAACTGATGTCTGTAAATACTCCATTTGTGTACCTCTTTTACTCAAAGTCATATACATAATACATGCATTAAAAGTACTCATAATGCATTATAGTTCAACTTAAGGGTGTAAAATAGCACACACACAAAACTCAAAGGACTAAACATACACACTCTCATCTCCCACAATACGCTCCCCTTTAAAACCTCCATTTATGCCTCCATTATCACTCACCTGCAACTCTCTTCATCTCAAATTCAAACAAAGAGAGAGAGACAATAATAATCAATCAATCAATCGATCTACAGAGAGAAACACCACTGCAAAAATGTCGAAATCCCTAAGTCTCCTCACGATCTGTGCTGTAATCCTCACAATCCACACCATCACCACCGCATCTCCCGCCGTCGCCGCCGCTTCCACCGCCGGAGACCACCGTCTCAGCTGGATTCCGACCACCGTCGCCGCCGGCTGCCGCGGATCTACGGCGGAGTGCCTCGCTGAAGGCGGAGATCTGGATATCGACGATATGGAGCTATCGATGGACAGTGAAACCAACCGGCGCATTTTAGCGTCCAGCCGTAGGTACATCAGCTACGGTGCGTTGAGTAGGAACAACGTCCCGTGCTCGAGGCGCGGGGCGTCGTACTACAACTGTCGCTCCGGGGGCCAGGCTAACCCCTACTCCCGGGGCTGCAGTGCCATCACGCGCTGTCGCCGTTAAACAACGACAGCGCGTGTTTGGAACTTTTGTTCCTGTTATTATTTTATTTATTATTATAAGACGATGTTTTGTGAAGTGATTAATTCATATTAGTTTGATATTTGATGATGAGTATCATTTATCAATTTATAATATACTGTTTATTACTATTATTATTATTATTATTATACATTCATACAATTTGGATCGGTGATGAGAATAAACTTTGGGTGTAATTTTGAATGGATGTGGTCATATATACTGATTTTGTGTGTAATTCGAATGTTCAATTTCGTATATCTTGTGTTTGAGATTTCGGTTTGGTTTGTACATCGTGCATTAGTGGTTGTACGTTGGTTGTCTTTTTGACTTTTTGGTGTGTTGTTTTGAGCCGCAATCATCGGTTCAAGATTCCGGAGTGTGTGTGGGATTGTACAGCGTGCAATGAATGTTGTACGTTGTGGGTTGGCTTCTCCTTTTGTTTATGTGAATTTAAAATGTATGAAAACACCAAAATGAGTGGCTATGGTGGAATTGATTAAGATCCAGTCATTGAAGACTCAAAGAATGGTCGAGTGTAACCATACAAGTCATATAAGGGTGGGACGTGTCATAAATCCTCATATCATACACCAATTGAATTTTTTTTTTTCAAATCATGTCATACACTCATACTACACCATATGGATACATCTGAAAGGAACACTCATATCACATCCCAACAGCTAGTTAACGGTCAATTTTATTTGGGTGAGCCAAGACAAGTTCTCACATGGAGATTACGCTATATGGCGTGTTAGGGTGACCGACGACGGTGTTGAGGGGCCACGCTAAGGTTCTATACAAATCATATGCCCCTATACAAGAATTATACGAAACATAAAAAGAAGAGGATTTGATTGATGTGGTAGAGACAAAACTGAGATTAGATTATAAGACTCATATAAGACTATACAAGTTCAATAGTAGGGTGTAAACGAGTCAATCCGGCTCGCAAGCTATTCGGGATCGGCTCGGAAAAAAGCTCGAAACAAGCCAAACTAAACGAGCTCAAATTATGGCTTGTTTACTAAATGAGCTTGAGCCCGAGCTTTAAATATCGAGTTTGAGCCGGCTCGCGAGCCTAAGTAAGCTTTTTGTTTGTATTATTTTTTTACATATGATATATATTTATATAAATAATATTAAGTACATATACAATTATGATAAAAAAATATATTAAATAATATATATTAATGTTACATATAATAAGTATGATTTTAAATAAATTTAAAATAATTATAAAAAAGTTAACAATTTAATGATAAACGAGCCGAACTCGAGGTTTAGAAATAAAACTACAAACAAGTCGAGTTCAAGCTTTTTAAAGTTAAAACGAGAAAAAGCTTGAGCTTAAATAAGCTTGGGCTCAGTTCGGCTCATTTACAGTTCAATGGATGGTTTCAAATTATCATTCCACGTATCTTTACAAACACCAGTTAAATTTTCTGGTTTCTTGCTTTTCTAAAAGCGGATTTACTTTCTAGATGTCAAATTTTAACTTTTTAACTTAAACATACACATCAAAAGAGGTAAGGGATCACGATCATGACAATAAGATTATAAGCACCATATAGGTCATGGGTTAGGGTTAGGGCCAGGGCAGGGCCAATGTGAGGATCAAATGCATGTGAAAATGGGTCAGGGTTATGGCCAGAATCGAATGAGATGATGGGTCGGGTCTATAGAGTGTGACAAGTGTTAGGAGTTAGGACTCAAGATCATTAAGCATGGTGGAGCCTTAGAATGCTTGGATACAAAATCTACCAAAAGTGTCGGTCACTAAGTCATGAGATTATAAATTAAGTTTAACTAGTTTTTTTAACAGAACGTGATAAACTGTAGACTAACAATACACCAGACTTGTATCTGGACAGAACCATAAAGTAACTCGGGTTTATACAATTAAACGAAACATATAATAATTATGGCTTTTATTTATAATCAAATTTATGACAAAACGTAGAGTAACTCGAATGTATACTGTTAAATGAAAACAGACTATATTTGACTCGACTATTTTCCAAACAATTTATGATGAAAAGTAGACCGACTCAAAACGTACATAAAAAACACGTGCGGTGGCGTCTTATGCGGCATGATAAAGTATAGATTAGAGCTAATTTCAATTTTGTTTCCTAAGATTTGATTAAAGTAACAATTTTACTTCAAAACATTAAAAATATCAATTTGCCTTCAAAAGTTTCATATATCCTTTTAATTTCATTTCAAAAGTTTTATTATTTTGGAGAAAGTTAAAACAACTGATGAAACTTTTGGAGTTAAACTGAAACAACCTATTAAATTTTTGGATATAAATTGATGTTAATCTTTTGAAGAAAAATAATTATCTTTAACAAATCTCAAGGAGTAAAATCGCACTTAACTCTATAGGTTATAATTGCCCCCAACTTGTTTCTCAACTATATTTATGTCGAAATATATATTAACTCGGATTTATACCGTAAAATAAACACGTGTTATATTTAAATGGAAGTGTTTGGCCCATTTGTTCTCCACGTTAACTTCCATGCAGTTCTAATATCCATTTTATTAATTTTGAAATCAAGTTTACATGTGGCCTTCATGATTTAACAATAACAATAAAGGTCATAAAGGAAGCAAAACCTAAAATAGGAAATTCAGTGGCCAACATAGAACTTTACAAAATGTACTGCTCATTCCCTTTGAAAATTAATATATAGAGTAATTTATCTACTCTTGTATTTTATACTTTTATTCATAAAGCCTTGAGTTGATGATACGTGTTTGGTTTTAAGTCTCGAAACACCATCTAGTGTTTAGGTGCTGAAAGCCGAGACGTGAGAGTAGTACTATAGATATTAGAGTCATTTGTATTAAAAAAAATACTAAATGTCAGATTAAATGTGTATACAGTTTGTTAATTTTTATAGACTAAAGTTATTATATATACTAAAAAGCATCGACTCCGCTACAGTAAACTTTTCATATTTGCACCTTGATCTCATATATTTATGGTTTTTAAATGCGGAACTTTCATTAGTTTAGTAGGTGAAGTTTTGGGTTTGTCAAATTGGCCTCAAAAGTTTGTGGTATTTGAAAATTGACACAATAATGTTTATAAAAATTTGATTTTGGCCATTTAAGTCTATGTTTTGAACACTCGAGCTACAATAGTTTATAAAGTTTTGATTTTGGGCCACTTACGTTTTTAAGTTTTTATTTTGAACACCTTAGTGCGGGGAAAAACACAACCACACTCCCACAATGTAGTCTATGTGGATAACTTTGATTTGTTCTATTTTCAAAACGAAATTCATGTCTGACTTTAGTTTTTTTTTTTTTGTCAGCCTTTCTATATAAATATTTTTTGAAAACGGAGTTATATCAAACTCGAGTATTTTTTGGTATCGTAGGTTATATCGAGTGTAGTAATGGTTGCTGTGTCTTGACGAAACAAACCGATTATGAGCGAACATCTTTATTGTTGATATTGGTATTAACGGTAACTTGTATATGTATTTACTTTTACTTTTTGAGATGAGTTGAACCGATAAAGACCGAAGTCAAGCCACATGGCTTGATGAAAACAATCATAGTCTCGTTGCGAAGCGCGATTGAAAAATCCTAGTTAAATATTAAGATAAAATATATGTAAAAACCCTCTGTTTATAATAAAGAAGCTTTATTTACAGAAAGAAAAAAATAAAATAACTATAAGCATTACTCAAGTGTCAACTAGTCTATGTAAAAATTTCTCTCTCTCAACTTACTACAAGCTCAAAAGACGTGTTAAAAGGGAAATCATAAGCCCTTGTAAATCAGCTGTTTAAAATATATAAAATTACGCATTTTTTAAAATTATGTTTAAGGGGCATTTTATATTACACATAAAAACTTATAAATTTAAAAAAAAAATGAAATTTTACAAATTTAAGAAAAGATATATACATTCCCCTTGTAACTTCAATGTTAGTAGTGTTAGGGTCAGTTTGGTTGCAAATTATTTTAAAGTTAAATTGCATTGGAATGAATTTCTTTCCGATTGGTGTTTGATTGACATACTCTGAAAATGAAATTTTAGTATTTTCCTTTACTCATGGACAGGTAACTTTCTATCATCCATCTCATGCAATCCGATAACATTGATATGGAACTTATACATTATCAAAATACCATCCCAAGAAACATATTATTCTTTCTTTTGACAGTTTACAATTTCATCAAAAACATTTTGTGAATTTAAGTAGAATTCGAACCCTAAATTCAAATCAAATTGAACTTGATTTTTATTCAAAATTAGAATCCGAATATGTTTTATTCTGACTTTTTTATTCCAATCAAACTTCAAAATTCAAAATCTTGAATTATTCAATTTGATAAAAACAAGGGATAGAGATGATCTCATTAAGAGCCCTTGCTTCAAATATATCATTTTTAATGAACACATATCAAACCAAATAACATGCAATGAAATATCATACAATCCAAACTCATACAACAAGATACCATACACTCAAGATACACATACAATAAAGTATCATATAATCTAGATCCCATATAACATAATATTAGAGATCATGCACTCTTAATAATAGGATATCTTACAATACAAAAATCTTACATTGACGTGTCATATAAAGAAGCTAAGGGAGTCTAAATCTAGACACAAATGTAGGAACAAGATAAAGCAAAGCTAGGTTAAGGGAGTTGGAGTTTACGCAAAAATATAAGAACAGGCTAATGTAAAGTTAAGTTAAGACAAACAAAAGGGCAAAAAAAAAAAAAAAAGACATGGTAAAGCTAAGATAAGCTAAATAAAAAAGTGTAAATGCAAGGTAAGGCAAACTACACCGTATGGTTGGACGTTTCATTGTTGGCTTGCAAATATCCAAAACATTTGTGTTTGTGAGTGGATGCGTATGCTATTCCCAAAAGAAAAGAAAAATTGATTGAAGTTATCTTTATAAAAGTTCGATAAGAGTGAAATGATCTTTGTTGCTCAAAAGAAATCTCTAGATGCAATTTTTATTTGATTGTTAATAATTATTTTCATATAGATTATTAATAGGATCTGCTAAAAAATAAGAACCGTAACGTGAATGTTAGTTGGGTTGAGTCGCTAATAAATCCACTCATCTATTTTTATTTTTCCCATGCTTCACTTGTTTTCTTACTGGTTTCATACTAAATGATACATTTTGCCGCTCAATAAAAGAAAATAATACCGTCTTTTACCTTTAACTTAACATGTGTTACTTATGTTCATTTACAAAATTAATGAACGAGTACAAACGAACATAACTACTTTTATTTTATAGATAATTAATTTAGGTTACTTGTGCATAACATCAGGTACTATTCGTGTAACATTTCTCATCTTAATCGCCACTGTACCACCATCTCCCCCACCGACATTTCTAAATCTACAAAATTCATATAAAACTTCATCAATTCAACACTTTCAAAGCTAAAACCCCATACTACGAATCCTCCAAACCCTCATTTTAATCAATCTAATTAGCATAATCTCTTCCCACTTCTCAAAATCCCCCTTTTGTCCACCAGAATTCGATAAAGATCCAAAATTTCCAAAATTAGGGCTCGTTTAATCATCCCCTCACCGAAAAAACACAAACCCACGATCGATTTCGACCCAATTTCAGATCAGATCCGTAGAAAATGCTCGATCGGATACTGGGTGTTCGCCGGAGTCGTCAATTGCAGCGGTTTATTCGCAATGGCAAGGTCACCCTCCTCTGTTTAGCCCTCACCGTCGTCGTCCTCCGTGCCAACATCGGCGCCGGAAAGTTCGGTACGCCGGAGAAAGACTTTAACGAGATCCGTGAGACGTTCTATCAGTACCGTGGTAAGAGGGCGGAGCCACGGCGGGTGTTGGAAGAATTACCGACGACCACCGATCAAACGACGTCGTCAGCGACGAACAATTATGCTGAATTTGATGTTAATAAGTTGTTTGTTGATGAAGAAGATGATGTGAAGAAGAACCCTAATGAGCCGTACAGTATTGGGCCCAAGATCTCTGATTGGGATGAACAGAGAGGTGAATGGTTGAAGCAAAACCCTAGTTTCCCTAATTTTGTTAGTGTTAATAAGCCTAGGGTTTTGTTGGTCACTGGGTCTTCACCAAAGCCCTGTGAGAATCCTGTTGGTGATCATTATTTGCTGAAATCTATAAAGAATAAGATTGATTATTGTAGGATTCATGGAATTGAAATCTTTTATAATATGGCTTTACTTGATGCTGAAATGGCTGGCTTTTGGGCTAAACTTCCTTTGATTAGAAAGCTGTTGTTGAGTCATCCTGAAGTTGAGTTTTTGTGGTGGATGGATAGTGATGCGATGTTTACTGATATGGCGTTTGAGATACCGTGGGAGAGGTATAAAGATCGAAACTTGGTTATGCACGGGTGGAATGAGATGGTTTATGATCAGAGGAATTGGATCGGGTTGAACACTGGTAGTTTTTTGTTGAGAAACTGTCAGTGGTCGTTGGATTTGATTGATGTTTGGGCTCCGATGGGTCCGAAAGGGAAGATTAGAGATGAAGCGGGGAAGCTTTTGACTAGAGAGTTGAAAGACAGACCTGTTTTCGAAGCGGATGATCAGTCTGCAATGGTGTGGATATTGGCTTCGCAGAAGGATAGATGGGCTAATAAGGTTTATTTGGAGAATCATTATTATCTCCATGGTTATTGGGGCATTTTGGTTGATCGATACGAGGAGATGATTGCAAGTTACCATCCTGGGCTTGGTGATCACAGATGGCCACTTGTTACTCATTTTGTGGGTTGCAAACCTTGTGGAAAGTTCGGTGATTACCCTGTTGAAAGATGTTTGAAACAGATGGATCGCGCGTTTAATTTTGGGGATAATCAGATTTTGCAGATGTATGGGTTCACTCACAAGTCACTTGCTAGCAGGAGGGTGAAACAAACAAGAAATGATAGTAGTAATCCTCTTGAAGTGAAAGATGAACTTGGTTTGCTGCACCCTGCATATAAAGCTGTTAAGGTATCATCTTCTTGAAAACCGAAGGGATGAAATACTACATAGGCTTTGGTAATTGAATTAGTCTTGTTTTTCACTCGCGGATTGGTATTGTGGTCTACATTATGGTGCATTTGGATTCTGTATCGTTCTTTGATTCGCCAAACGTCATAGCTTGTTGATTGTATCGATTTTTTCTTGTTGTTAGCCAGTTTAAGTTATATGGAAGGCAAACAGATTGCTGGAGCCAACATTTGTTACTAGTTTACTATCTATAGACTTCTGTATCTTGTTGGCTTAATGCTGTTAAGGTGATGTTTTGCAATGCCACCAAAAATGTTGGACATCTAATTAATCAAGAACACATGTCTTGTTTCTTGTTTTTATGTGTATAATTCCATTTTGGTTGGTTCTTGCAGTTTGATCCTTATGGTGTAGTTTATGATGGTACAACTCAAAATGAGAAATATCAAATATTGAAGTGAAATCTTCTTAGATCTGTCACAATTGGAACATATAAAGTTTTTAGTGGAAGTTGAAAAACAAGATTTTTAATATATTATGAACTGTTGTGAGGCTTGCATCATACATCATGTGCTTGTTAAATCAGAGAACATGTGATGATGGAGTCAGCTATATGAGATCTTGATTCATTTGTAATGATGTAACTGGCTAGAACTGAGATGAGATCTGATTCATGGAAATTATTCTAAGCAAGCGCAACGGCAAAAATAAGCAAGCGCAGTGGCAAAAATAAAAAATAAGCAAGCGCAACGGCAAAAATTAGCAAGCGCGAAAACAAATCTAGAATTTTGTAAAATTAATATTTTAAAAAGCCGTGGTACTAAAACAAAAGAAAATGTAAAAAAACGAAACATTGAATCAATTTTGACGACTTGTACGTCTATGTTTGGATGAATTGTATATTATCACGCACAACTTGGGGTTTTACGCACATTAAAAAATGCACATCTGTCATTCCTCAACTATGTTACAACACCTCAATCGACTCTTGGGATGAGTGCCTAAAAATGTCTATAGCACTTCATGAAATTGTCTTTACAAGTTCTTTAAAGATATCATTTGTGAAAAAAAAAAAACTTGTGTGGACCAATATGAAGTGACATTATGACACTATATGAGACAGATTCAACTGACATAGACTTCCGAGCATGTTAGGTAGCATTGGACTACCATTGATTCCTAACACATGGAGAGGCCAATACAAGCTAGTCAGCTAAACGATCATTCACACATTATGATAATGTTTGAAGCATGAACATCACGTGATCTATAAACATGTCGTGCAATCTGGGTGTTACGGCTTCCAATAACAATGTCTTGACCGGTCATCGTTTTTCATGACTTAAAAAATGACACCACACTCGAGTCTTCGTTTGAAGTAACAAGGGTAGTGTACGAGCACACACATTAGCTTTCATATTCCTAAACGTTTATTTTTAAAACAAGTAACGTTTCCTTAGATACTGAATACATTGTTTAAAGTTGTGATCCTAAAATAAACCAAAAAACACATTCGCAATATTTAACGCTCATTTTCACAACAACACATTCGTAAACGTGAAAAATAATCATTCACTATATACGTTTCAATATTTAAAATCGAGTGTTACTCTATTCATAATAGAAACAAAAACATAGAACATTCACATGTGAATTACTCTATATGGAAGGTGCGGTGAAACATTTGTCTCTAGTGGTTATTTTTAGGTTTTTAATTTCAAGAATCGTATGATCAACACCCTACCACCAACATCAAAGGAGAATGACATACACCCTCTTTAATCCATAAACCCTAGCTTCTATTTCCCTCAAACCCACAATCTTTACACACAAAAGATTCAAACTTTACATACATGAACACCCAATCGTCCAACTGAAAGAGGATCAAAACTTCAATCCATCATGAATACTCTACTTACTGATGATTTCAAACTCCGTCACGTTTTCACTTTTTCCTCCATCACTTTGCTCGCTTCAAGCCCTCCGAAGCTTGTTTCGGGTCCCCTGGAGGCGACATTCGGGTCGGGTTCCGGGTTCCCGGAGTTACAGTTGTTCGTTGAGCTCGACGGACAACTGTCTCAAAAGTTCGACCTTCGAACCACTCAGGTGTTGTTCTTTCTTATGTTGTTTGATTCGGTGTTGATTGGTCAGTGTTTTAAATTTGGTTGTTTTTTTGTTTGAAGTAAGTTATTAGTTGAGCATTGAGGTGGTGATCACATTATCATGTGGCTTGTTTTGATTAAGTTAATTATGTAGTAGGGTTTGTTTTGGTTTGATATGCATCATTTTTTTCATCTACTGTTTGATTTGTTAACTTCTGATTACTTGGAACGTGTTTTAACTTTTAACCTTAGTTGTCGAAGGCGCAAGGCGCACTCAAGGTATAAAGGGTGAGCATTGGCCCCGGCCTGGTGCAAGGCGCTTAAAAAACGATGACTTTTTAAGCGAGGTGCATAGTATAAAAATTACAATTTTTAGTGGTTTTAGACAGCTGTTTTAGGTTGATTCCAAGCTTGTTTAGGGCTAGTGTAATTGTTCAAGACTTGTTCAGATGAATTTTGGCTGGACAATGGCCTGAAAATGTGGCTGAGCTTCTCAAAATGAAGCTTTTGAAATGAGGCGACAAGGTTGCGCTGGGCTGCGCCTTAGGGCCTAGGCGCACGCCTTGTGGGGCTTTTGACAACAGAGGTATCAACCTTGCAACATTGCTATGTTGAATTCGTCAGTAAGTTTATGATCATTTAAACCCTAGAAGTAGTAGTGCTCTCTCTGTCTGACAGTCAGAATTCACCTTACAAAATCTGAAGTATATGCTGTTTGAGTTGTATTTCTGAGCACTTTTGTATGTCATTCCTTTGATCTCATTTTCGTTTTGTGGGTCCTGTTTTTGTGGATTCGTGCAAACTGCAACTTGAATAGAGATGATAAGTCGAATGGTATAGATAAAATGAAGTTTGTATTCATGTGCTCAAGTCTTGCTCTTTTGGGTTTCAGCTTTTCAGGTTGGGTGAATGTCAATCACTTTGTGTATTAGAAGGTTGTGAAACCATCAAAGAGGTAGGCCAATGTGATTAACTTGTATTACTTGTATTTTTTTTCAGTTGATTGGTTTAAAACAATATCTCAAAAAGAATACTTTTTTAGCTTTTATTATTATTATTATTATTATTATTATTATTATTATTATTATTATTATTATTATTTATGCTCGGAGAGAGCAGTTTCATTCTGATATTTTCAAAGTACTTATATATGTTATTGTAGATAAAAGAAAACATGTAACATTTTGAACCTTTAATTTGTCGTATGTGCAATATGCGTGCATTAGTATACTGTTACTAATAATATCTTCATGTTTGAATCAGAAAACTTATTCAAAGGGAATTACTATTCAATTTAAAGAGAAGGAAGAAAGTAGCTTCTTTCATGATGTATTTGAGCTATCGAAAAGTAAAGTAATTGTTCAAGGTCTGTTACCTTATGCAAACATTATATATCATACATTGATGATATAGTTTCTTTTAACTTTTGTAATTCTGTTTATCACATGACTAGTAACATGAAACAGAAGACGGAATAAATCATCTCTGTGACAGTAACACTTTATGGTAATTATATTTTTATAGCTGCAAATGCTATTACTAAATGAATCCGTTTATATATTGTTTTTTTACAGAATCAACTTTACCAAATGGATCAATTTCTTCTTCTAAAAGCAAGTTTGATGATAAAATAGAAGCATCTTCTGCTAAAATGTACTTCCATTACTACGGGCAACTGCTTCATCAGCAAAATATGATGCAGGATTATGTGCGGACAGGTCAATATACCGTGTTCTTGTTCCTTTTACAGGCTCATGTTAGTAACTATTACAGTGTGATTGTATACTGTACTAGTTTATTTCAATAAGCATGGTTTCAAATGATTTTTTTTTTTGGATTTTTATTAGCTGAATTGCATAATAAATGTTCATTCTTTAGGTTCCTACTATGCTGCGGTTATGGAAAATCAGGCGGATTTTGCTGGACGGGTAGTGGTTGATGTTGGTGCTGGAAGTGGCATATTATCGTTGTTTGCTGCTCAGGTGTACTAATTGATACTTATAGAGGGTGTTTGGATTTTCCTTTTGAAACTGATAACCTGATTATTGCAACTTGAGGTCGCAATAGTAAGTTTTTATTTTCCGAATAACAAGATTCCACGTTTGACTATTTAGAGCTCAAAATGTTTGCTGTGGAGATCCTGTTTTATACCAAATGCAACAAAGCTAAGTATCTAGGGAGAAAATACACTTACACATCTACCCCCATTTTAACCTGATTGCCTGTCTTTTTATTCCCATTTCACAAACCATCTATACTCCTTTCAATAAAAGTATCCTTTTTGGTAATTTCTTAAATTATCTGCAGATACTTAAATTTCTGATTATTACTACTTAAAACCCAAAACTTGTTTTCTATAACCCGTTAATTTTAATTACTTAGCATCACATAGTCACTTGCAAATGCACGTCCAAACACCCCTGTGCTAACACCTACACCACGTTTTGTAATGTCATGTATAATGACTAATCACACCTTGATACTTGTTAGGCTGGTGCAAAACATGTTTATGCTGTGGAAGCATCTGAAATGGCTGACTATGCTCAAAAGCTTGTTGCTGGGAATCCTAGTTTGGGACAAAGAATTACGGTTAGTGACCCTTTCTTGGTACAAATTAAGCTACTTGTAAACTTGGGTGTCTTATCCTTGGTGGATATGCTGCCATTAAAATGTAGGTTATCAAGGGCAAAGTTGAAGAAGTAGAACTGCCTGAGAAAGCCGATATATTAATCTCAGAGCCTATGGGTAAGTTCATAAATCATTATAACCATAATTTTTGGATTATTATTGCTGAACTGAATCTAGAAGGTTTCTTTTCACATGCTGCCATGGTGTTATTGTCTCTTACTTCCAGGAACTCTGTTAGTGAATGAAAGAATGCTTGAGTCATATGTCATTGCAAGGGATCGATTTCTTGTCCCTAATGGGAAAATGTTCCCAACTGTTGGAAGGTGATTTATAGTTTTAATCAAAACGCGAACTAAATGAATTGCTATGTTATGACTACTACAATATATCTTTTTGATGCCGGGATTGGTATATGAAACATTGAAAAGGGTATAGCAATAAGAAATATAGTTATTTTTCAATGTTTAATCCTTTGAGCCTCTTAGTTGCATTAACACACATTATTACAACATTCATCAACTATACAATAATGATTACCTCCCCTATCAGCCTTTTGATCATCATATCCTCGGTCTTTTATTGATATTATTATAACTGAAAATGGTGTGCTTTTTAATCAAGATTCAAGAAGAATGTGGTGAAAACCTGACTATGTTATTATGCCATTTTAAGCGCAATTCTAACGTCGTAATCGATAATTCTCCAGAATCACTATAATTGGATTGGATGAGAAATAATGTACACAGAATGTCGATATGTATGCTAATTAATCCAAATTCTCTATTTTCTTTTCAATATTGCAGAATTCACATGGCACCATTCAGCGATGAGTATCTTTATATTGAAATCGCAAACAAGGTTTGGATTTATCCATATCTTTTTTGTAGATCAAAAGTATCTTGATCATTATTCACATATAATGGTCTCTGTATATTGTTATCGCAATAAGAGGTATGCTTGATTCTTTATTCTCACTTCTTGCTATGCAGTCCCTCTTTTGGCAGCAACAGAACTATTATGGGGTTAATTTGACAGCTTTACATGGAGCTGCATTCCAAGGATATTTTTCACAGGTTTGTCTTGATTACATAAATAGGCCAACTTTTCTCACATTGAAGTTCCCAAGCTTATTTTAGAAGCTTCTTAGTTTAATGGTCACATTCTTCATTTCTTCCTTTCCTAGAGTTACTTTTTCAGGTTGTGGATGATTAACCTAACCATGCTAATAATTTTCAGTGGTTTTCCACTTCTATATTGCTATGTGACAATGGTTTATCTTCAAGGAAGTCATAACGAATAATCGAATATAAATACAAACATATATACAATATTATACATACACATATATATTATAATAATTTCTTTTTAGCAACCGTGCGACTTTTATATATTTGATATAGCATTCTTGACATTTCTGTTTCTCTTAATTAAAAATAAGATCGTGTTTGATTATGTGTTGCAGCCAGTGGTTGATGCTTTTGATCCAAGGTTATTGGTAGCTCCTGCAGTTTCCCATATCATAAATTTTACTACCATCAAGGTATTGGAGTATTGCAATCTTTAATTGCTAATGACCGAATAATTTTACCTGCTGACCATCTTCAAGGATTTGTATACATTGTTATAATAAAAAAACTCTGTTCTAGTTCAACATTTAGCGTTAAAAGATATTGTGCAGTTATCCTCAGAGATACCTGTGTTTATAAACGTAGTAGAATCTAGGAAAACAATTTATGCTTGATTCATGTTTTTCACTAATTGGATGTACATGTTACACTTGTTTTCTATTTTCATTTCCAGGAAGAGGATTTGTACGAAATTGACGTACCATTGAAATTCACAGCTTCTGTGGGCACAAGAATACATGGTCTGGCATGTTGGTTTGATGTTCTATTTAATGGCAGGTGAAAATTTTTATGCTGTTAAGTGCATATTGAGCACGGGTCAGGTCGGGTTGAACCAAGCATTTTCCGACTAACTTTCGTTTAGAATTATTTAGGGTTAAATGTGATTTAAAAACTATATTATTACAATTCTAATTTATTTGAATAAGACGTTCAGAAGGCTGTATACATTAAACTACACTTTTGGCGACTTCCGATCTGTTTGGTTCTTTACATATTGAACATAACCCGAATCTCGAATTGACCCCGTTCATAAGTATAAGGTTGAAACTGTCACATGTGGAATCTAAATCTTTACTAATTAAGTTCTGTATTACATTTTTGACCCACAGCACTGTACAAAGATGGCTAACCACGGCTCCTGGTGCACCCACAACTCATTGGTACCAACTACGTTGTGTGCTGTCTCAACCAATATATGTCATGCCTGGTCAAGAAATTACTGGTCATCTTCACATGATTGCACACAGTGCTCAGAGCTACACAATTAACCTAACCATGTCAGGTTGGTTACAAGATTATTATTATTATTATCAGAATGACATTATCAAAACTTAGAAACTGATTGTTACAGAATTTAGTTGCAATAATCCGGTAATCAGTTAGAAAATCACATCCAATTATGTAACCACATATGACCTTTTGTGTTGTGTAGCTAAAATGTGGGGTCCTGGTGCTGAACAAGGAGGAATATTACAAACGTCAAGCTGCAGACTTGATCTAAAAGAACCATATTATCGAATGTCTCAGCCACAAGCCTACACGGTGGCCCAAGATCAGCAGCCAAATCAATTGTTACAATCACAGGTACACATTACCTTAAAAACCATGTCTCTTGATATACATAATCTGCAGTGAATCAGTTATGCGGACTTTGGAATTTCAGGATTTACAACTTCCATTATTGGATGAAGACGGGTTGGATTTTATCCAACCAGCAAATGATTCAACTGTCCAAATTCATTGAGTCATCTGGAAGAAATGCATTTGAGATGTTCACGAATGGTCGTGACATGATCCATGATGTAACATTATACAAGGCAACATGAAATGCCAGGCGGGTATTTCCAGGCCGCCCTTTACGAGTGTACCGTTTCGACGCCTGTAAATTAGGTTGATCTTTTTATTGCTCTTTAGAGTTTTGTCACTACTTTCTTTTCAAAAAGTTTGACTAATAATTCATTTCTAGCTTTCTATAGGAAGTAGACCTTTGATGTCAATACAACTTGTTACTTTCGTTGAAAGTGATCACAAGGATATATATTATTGTTGGTGATTCCTGAGTCTGACACGACTGGAAGCACAACACCAACACGATAAAAAAAGATGTTTAGGTTTTGGTCTGATTGGTGCAACTTGTTTGACAAAATAGTTTTGTTTTGGCTTGACCTTACTAACTTGTTTCATAAACCGACCATGTTTGGGTACTAAAATTTAATAGCTCTAACCCGTTCAAAATTGTGATTATGAATTTAAAGATAATATAATATGTGTTCACTGTGTTTGATCAATTTACAACTTTACAATATATATAATAATTTGTTTACAATTTTATTACAATTTATTTACAATTGACAACCGTTCTGACTTGTCAATATGTTTGACTTGGATAAACATATTAAGTCATGTTTGATATATACATGGTTTCAAGTTTGTTAAGGTTAGAATTAAGGGTTGTCTTTTATGTACATTTTGTGTGGTGTTCTGATTAATTAAACAACTATATTGAGCATTGAACATTGGCCATTGACCTTTGCATTAGAAATAGAAATTGTAATGGAGTTGCAACTAAGTTGTGACATGACCTCCACCTAGTATAAACAAACAAGAATAATAATAATTGTTTAGCAATTTATATGTATTAACTACATCGTCAAAGATGGCTCTCCTGGACATGCTCACTTACCAATGCCTCTAATAGTTCTTAAGTATGTCCTGAATGATCAAGTATGTGCGCGCGCATGCAAATGAAAATGAAATAAGCTACGTGAAACATATGTTAAAAATGGGCAGGGGCGAGACATGACCCAACCTCAAATGAACTAAGCAAATTAAACCGAGTCAAAGGTGGATCAACATATTTATTTGAGTGAACCTTAAGATATGTTAACCCAAACATGAACCTTACCATAATGCTAAACGTGTAGGTAATGGTTGATATTATAAAAAAATAAGGGATTCACAAATATAACCGTTTATGGTTAACAAATATAACCGCTATAGTTATCATATTGATACATTATCACTCATTTATCTACATAAATAGTATAAAATAACCATGAAGTTGGTGATCAAAGTTCATAGCCGTATTATCAAAATTTCAAATTGGAAAATGTAACACAAGGCGATATCCTAAACGCGAGAAGAGTGGTTATCGGGAACCTGTCCTTTCGCTTAGGAGTCGACTTTTGCATGTGAACTCACACCTTGACTAGATGCAGTACAACTGATACATGAATCACGTGTGTGAAAAAGGAATACATTATGTTGATTGACACAAGACTTTCATTAAAGATCATTTTCCATGATTTATAGTTTGCAGACACTAACCGGATGTGTTTTGGGTCAACCCAACTCAATCCGTACAAAGTACCCAATACATTATGATGAATAACACAAGACTTTCATTGCAGATAATGTTTCGTGATTTATAGTTCTGCAGACACTAACCGAATGTGTTTTGGGTCAACCCAACCCAATCCGTACAAAGTACCCTTGTTTGACCTGTTATCAGATCCGCCATTTGGCCTAATGTACATTAAATTACTTTTGTCAAGAGATTACCTACAAGTTAACTGACGGCTGCAAGAGCAGGAAGTTGTTGGCCAGCAATAACATCATAGCATCGTTTGCAAAGTGTGGGGTGATCTACGAATGAACCGACTTGAGGTGAGAAATTCCAGCATCTTTCACATTTTGCACCTTCTGCACGTGACACTCCGATCCATATTTTATTTTCTCCTTGAATCAAATATTCTCCAGAATATGGTATATTTTTGGTTGGTAAATCATCCAATGTAGGAAGAGTCTCGACCTACAGTTTGGCCAGTCAACTTTTTAAACAACCACTTCCATCAAAATATAACACCTAAGATGTCAAAACAAAAATCAAGTTTTATGTATGGGAGTCAAAACACCAAAATAAACTAGCAAAAACAAATACAACTTTTTGTGGACATAAATGAACAACTTAACATAGAACTAAATTGATCTCAATATGTCTCATAAATAAATGACAATCATTTTCGGATTATTATTAAAGTAAAATATTGTTTTGTAATCATGAATTCATGATTAAAACCTTAGAAATTCGTAACAAAAATGACAAAAGAAGGTTTGAGGGTCAACTCAACCTGATTTGGCCGTTTCGGCTCATACAAAGCACATGACCCGTTTCAACCTAAACCCTTTTCAACCTAAATCCTTTCCGACCCATTACAATAAAACAGAAATACCTGAGATGTTATGAATATGCGATGCAGTGAGTCAGCATCAACTTTAGCTTCACACATATTCCTTAATCTCACAGAAAAATTATCATCAGAGCTATGGAGGTACACATTTGCCTCCAGACTGGAACCAATAAGTTTGCCGGTGCGAGCACTCTCCAAAACTTTATTTACCTCGGTTCTCAACTACGAAATTCATATGAATAACACAAAATCAATACAGTCAATGGAAATATTCAAGAGTCATAGGTATGTTGTTGAGGTTACCTCAAGAATTTTCCCCCAAAAATCAATTTCTTCCTCAGGAAACACGAGCCATCTTTCATTTACATCAGTCCATTTTGACTCGAAAACAAATTTTGCCATGTCAGTGTTGTCAATATTATATTTGAAAGGGAGATTTTGCCACACATCTTCGGCCAGATGAGGTAGTATTGGAGCAATTACTCTCACTATTGACAGTAGACGAACCGCAAGGACTGTTTGACAACTTCTCCTTGTAAAACTTGAAGCCCCCCTGAGATAAAAGTCGACATCTCAAAGTCAACTCAAGTTAACTATATACAAAATCAAACTTTACTAAATCATAAGAAAGTTTTACCCAACATAAAGGCGGTCTTTGGCAACATCAAAGTAGAAATTTGAGAGATCAACAATAGCGAATCGTTGAATTGTCTGAAACGGAACATATGACATTTACAATCAAAAATAAGAAACCTGCTATCAAGAAAAAAAGTTTACCTGAAATATTTTGAAGAACTGGTAGCTCTCATAGCTTTCTTTAATGTTTTTAACAACACTTCCAAGCTGGAATAGAGCATGCTGATCGATCTCAGGAAGTTCATCATATGCAATAGCATTTTCAGCCCGCAAAATATTATCAGAATATTAATAGTGTATAATATTTAGATCATACACATATCAAAGGAATAATTTCAAAATCATAACATACTTTCCAATCATGAAGATTTCCCAAAACAAACCTTAAAGTCCCTCTCAATTTTCTATACATATCAGACATTTGGCGAAGAACTTGAGGACCAATCAAAACGTCTCCGGTATAATCCACACTTGAGGCCCAGAGTCTAAGCACATCAGCTCCATAAGAAGGTGCTTCCTGGAAGAAGATTTAAAAAAAAATACTCCACTATTAAAATGATTATTATTATAATAATGAATTACTGCTAAACAATCACTGACCTCTTGATTCTTCCCTCCTTCAATTATAGTACGTGGATCAACAACATTACCCAAAGATTTACTCATTTTTAAACCCTTCTCATCAAGCACAAATCCATGGGTTATAACTCCAGAATATGGAGCTCTGCCTGAAATATTTATAAATAATTAAAGACAATAATCATAATAACAAAGAAATGTTGTTGGTTTAAGAATGTGTACCTTTTGTTGCAACACTAGTAAGTAAAGAACTTTGTAACCAACCCCAATGCTGATCTGTACCTTCAACATACAAATCAGCAGGAAAACTCAGGCCATTTCTATGCTCCAAAACAGCAGCCCATGAAGAACCTGCATATATAGTTCACTTTTTATGTCCAGTTGCATGTAAAATTTTAAATTGTACAAAAAATTACCCATTTTCAACCGGTAATTAATATACCAGAATCAAACCAAACATCCATTGTATCAGTTCCTTTCACATAATCTGATGCTTTATCACGATAATTCTCAGGAAGCAATTCTTCTACTGACATGTACCAACATGCATCACTGCCCACTTGGGAAATAATTGCTGCCAAATATAATAATCAAAAGGTAAATTTATTAATACAAGTTCACTTACAAAATTCAGTAAATTGTCTTTTTTTATTATCTTTATTGCATTACACTTGATATGATCAATGGTTTCTTCATTTAGCAGAGGTTCTTTCGTCTCTGCATGATAAAAGACTGGAATTGGGACACCCCATGTTCTCTGACGAGATATACACCAATCTGAACGACTGGAAGTCATTGTAGAAATTCTGTTTTCTGCCTGAATGACAAAACCAGTTAATATTTTTTAGCTTGTAAACTTAATAGAGAAAATACAAAGAACCAAAAGTTGATGTAACTGAAAAAAGAAATCGTTGATCAAGCCGATTTACAGACTAGAAAACCACTCTAAAATATCCTAAAGTTGCTTCATCTATAGTTTCTGAAATTTGATCCAGAAGTGATATAACCAAAAAAAAACTGCACACATGTACAAAAACCAAACCTGTAGCTGTCATTAAATTAATTTAATTCTCTCTTCTCCTATCCAGTTTTAGATTTTTATTCTTTCGTGATACATTTCAAAGGTTGCTAATGCAAAGGGACTGCTACTTCTTCCATTGTGTGGGTCCAGTGGCAAATGAACATAAAACTTAAAAAAAAAACCTTACTTGTTGTAATCACGTGAACTTCAATTGATCAAATAAAACACATTCATGCACCTGAGATGGGGTCCATGCAACTTGGTTAATGGCATCCATAGCAGCCTCCCTGAATCCTTCCACAGAAGCAAACCATTGTGCTGTTGCCCTAAAAATTGTAGGCTTTTTTGTTCGCCAATCATACGGATACTTGTGCTTAAAAATTAAAAAATAAAAAATAAAAAGAACCCTTTAAATTTCTAGTAAACCATTTCAATGGTATAACAAAAAAAAAATGGTTTGCTCTAGATTTTGTGGATGAATAATGTGACTTACTGTAAGGTTCCACCGTAACAATTGATAAGAGTTCATCCAAGTGATTAATTACAGCAGCATTACCATCACCTAATACATCAAGCCCATTAAATATTCCAGCTTCTTCGGTGAACTTTCCTTCGTCGTCTACTGGGGATACTATAGGCAAACCATATTTTAAGCCTGTTATATAATCATCCTGTCCATGACCTGGGGCTGTGTGAACAAGCCCGGTTCCTGATTCTGTTGTAATATAATCTCCACCAATCACAACAGGACACTCTTGGCCGTTTATCGGGTGTGCATATCTATTTGTATACATACATAAACAGGTTAATAAGCAATTTGATAAAAGCAGTTCAGTTCATTCAAAACATTAAGTACCTGTAATTTTCGAGATCTGAACCCAAACTGTTTTTTTAACAACAAGCTTCACATTCCATTTGGCTTCAAGTGTTGGCACAAGATCCACTGCAACAATGAAAAAGGGTGTCTCATGGCCTTTTAAAACGTTACCAAATCTCCTACTTTTGTCTTCAGAAGATGAAGCAATATCAGGTGAAATGGGCAGCATTTCAACAATCGCGTATTGAAGCTTTGGATTCACCGCCACAGCTGGAAAAAACAAAGCAAAAGATCAACATGCAAATATATGTAGATAACTTTACAGAATTACACACACAAAGACATACCAGCATTTGCAGGAATAGTCCTGGGAGTGGTGGTCCAAATTGCAAGGGACAACTTTGGATGAAATTCATCTAGTAATCCATCTTTAGTTGGAGTATTTAATACTTTGAAAATTGCATACATGCTCTTTGAAACATGGCCCTCAGGATACTGCATAAAAGATTAAACAGAGTGGGATTATTCCTAAAAACTAAGAAGTTTTAACACCCTTATGAAAAGGTAACAAACTTTGATTAAATAAAATATATTATTTCTTACTTATTTAGGAAGAGTAAATATTAAACCAAACAAGAGGCAGTTGATTAACTTGCCTCTAACTCAGCCTCTGCAAGAGCAGTGCGGGATGAAGGACTTCAGTGAACTGGCTTTCTCCCTCGATATATGTACCCTTTAAAAACCATTTTCCCAAACACTTCAATCTAAAAGGCCAAAATTATAAAATAATAAAGATAATAATTACTGAGCAAATACAAATAACCTATAGGTTATACTAATTTAGCTTAATAACCTGAGCAGCTTCATATTCTGGATCAAGGGTGAGATAAGGGTTATCCCAGTCAGCCCATACTCCAAATCTCTGTTCAAAAAAAGTAAGGATACATTAATGTTCTATCTATCCTTAATAATTATAATAGATGACCAGCATCATTACCTAAAGATATAATAATGTGAACATGTAACCAAAACATGGATATTTCACAAGTAACCAAGTAAAAGTCTGACCTTAATAAAGGAATGTTACTCTGTTTCAGTTAGGCGGATTAGATGTTTAAACTGACCTTGAATGATGCCATTTGTGTCTTCACAGTTGCTTTGGCAAATTTAGCTGCTTTTGCTCTCAATTTTAATGGTGTTAGCCCCTTTCGTGCATCTTGGTCCAATGACTGCAATACTAAGATAATTTAACAGAAAGTTACCCATGATTAAAGGTAGAAGCTACCGGAAATTTTCAACTTAATCAACCAGCATAACTTGCCTTTTAACTCAATCGGCAGACCATGGCAGTCCCAACCAGGAATGTAATGAACTTTACAGTTTTGAAGAAGCTGTCAAAAACATGCAATAAAAGTTCAGATACACGTTCAGCGTATTCACTCTATTTGTACCTCTATAAACATAAATCACATAAAGTGCATCATTCTTTTCACATGTACAGCACAAAGTTAACGTTAAAGCCAACCTTATACCGGTTAATAATATCCTTTAAAATCTTGTTTAATGCATGTCCCATGTGTAAATTACCATTAGCATATGGAGGGCCATCATGAAGAATAAAACTTCCCTATCAAAAGAGCAAGCATGTTAGATAGAGTAGAGATAGGAACTTTGTAACACAAAGATAAACTTAAATAAGCTTCAAAACTGACCCCGTTATTCTTTTCAGCAACTTTCTTAAAAACCTGATTTTCATCCCATAGTTTCTGGATTTCAGGTTCCCTTACAGCAGCATTAGCTCTCATTCCAAAAGTTGTCTTAGGAAGGTCAACGGTATGCTTGTACTTTCCGTCGCCTTGCTTTGTTCCTAAAAATGGAATACAACAATCAGCTAAAGGTCAAATGGTCATAAAGAACTTACAAATGTATAGTAAGATAATTCTGATCTTCACATTGGGTGTGTGTACTATCATATATCAATTACTAAAAAGGCCTATAAAAGTTGTACTCAAGTCTGTACCTTTAGATTCTTTCTTGGCAGCCATCACAGGTACACGAGACCTACGCTTTGAATGAGTGCAAAATGCACTCCTAGGATAAATACAGCAATATGTGAAATGAAAGAGGGATGATAGCTCCATGGCAGAGCATCTTTGGAAATCACTGATGCTAAAAGAAGATGATTTTCTAAATGATGAGCAACTTCTCAATGACAGAACCTGAACATCATTGTACAATAAAGATTATCAAAATACCATGAACATGTCAAGAAAGCATATGAAACTTGACTTTCAAAAACTGAAACAATTATCATACAAACCCATAAACAAACTTTGATTGTGATCTAAAACACTCATACAGGGATACCAATATGCTAAAACTCACACTAACTTGATCAATTTGCAGCATTCTTCAACTAGACATTTATTCAAACACCTGGTGTGCAACTCCATCAACAAAATCCATTCAACCCCTTTAATGTCCCAACAAGATTTGATAGATAACAGAAATGAACTCTGAATATTGTGAACTCAAACACAAACATGTGTCTATGATACTTACTGTGTGAGAAGTTTGTATCGCCATTGAAGATGATTTTGCTCTTTTAGTAGTGGAAATGGAGGCTACAGCTTGTGGGCTTCCATTGTGGAAGACAGAAAGAGGGGTTTTGTTTGGATAAGCGAAAAGTGACGTAAGAGTTGGCCGTTGGTGCGAACAATGGGATGTTTATTTGACAAAATTAACGAATCATCATCGTTTGTGTTCCATTTGGTGTCATCTATGTAATATTCCTTTTGGTTACCACATCTATACTAGTTGTATGGGTCTTTATACGGCTCTTATGGGTCAATACGAGTTGCATGAACCTTATGAGGCGACGTGAGATTTCTTATTATTTCTGGCAACTATTTGACATCACGTAAAATTTCCTGTTATGTGTGTCAATTGTTTAATACAATATAATGTTTCTCGTTAGGTGCGTCAATTATTTGACATGATGTAAAATTCTATTAAAACTTAATACGTAAACTGTTGTACGTGTCATCATCTCTTCGTTCATTACTTATCTTCCTTCATTCTTCACTTATTTCAACATATATTTTAGCAATTTTTAATTAGGAAACTTGTTAATTATGTTGACTTATGGTCACTGACATTAGACAGTGAATATTCTAGTCAGGTATCAACGTTTTACGTCGATCACATATAACATTTATTTACGTTAATGTTATTAGTTTGTAAAAGTTTTCTTGTATTGTTGTTAACAATGACATACTTTGATTAATGTGTTAATGTCTCTTGATAACCTGATGAAGTTGTTTGTTACTATAGGACGTTAGATAGGTTACGTCATAGTCACCCGACGATCAAATAAAAACACAACCAAGCCAATTTGATTAAAGTTTCTCTCAAATGTGATCGTAATGATGAATACAAGAGAATGTCTAAAGTTAGTTTTAGCATCAAAATAAATATTTCTATGTTTCGGTTTGTGAGAAGATACTTTAAAGAGTACGATGCTCGGCTCTTAAGGGTTACATGCGACAAATATGACCATTTGAACATCTGAAGGAGCGTTCATTTGCAATTGAATTATCGGATAGTAAATATTATTTGGTGGGATGAATCAAAATACGAAACCATGTAGCATCTTATCAACACTAAGGAACCAAAACTATGACATCATGGCAGCTTGCATAATCGTATACAATGCACACTTGAAGGTGTGTAAAAACGAAGTTGGACATAACTCCAATGTTTGTTCTTTTCTCACTATTGTACTCTAATAGTCTAATGGTTATACTTATGACCACAAAATTCACACAATGTTTGTATGGGTCTTTATACGGCTCTTATGGGTCAATACGAGTTGCATGAACCTTATGAGGCGACGTGAGATTTCTTATTATTTCTGGCAACTATTTGACATCACGTAAAATTCCCTGTTATGTGTGTCAATTGTTTAATACAATATAATGTTTCTCGTTAGGTGCGTCAATTATTTGACATGATGTAAGATTCTATTAAAACTTAATACGTAAACTGTTGTACGTGTCATCATCTCTTTGTTCATTACTTATCTTCCTTCATTCTTCACTTATTTCAACATATATTTTAGCAATTTTTAATTAGGAAACTTGTTAATTATGTTGACTTATGGTCACTGACATTAGACAGTGAATATTCTAGCCAGGTTTCAACGTTTTACGTCGATCACATATAACATTTATTTACGTTAATGTTATTAGTTTGTAAAAGTTTTCTTGTATTGTTGTTAACAATGACATACTTTGATTAATGTGTTAATGTCTCTTGATAACCTGATGAAGTTGTTTGTTACTATAGGACGTTAGATAGGTTACGTCATAGTCACCCGACGATCAAATAAAAACACAACCAAGCCAATTTGATTAAAGTTTCTCTCAAATGTGATCGTGATGATGAATACAAGAGAATGTCTAAAGTTAGTTTTAGCATCAAAATAAATATTTCTATGTTTCGGTTTGTGAGAAGATACTTTAAAGAGTACGATGCTCGGCTCTTAAGGGTTACATGCGACAAATATGACCATTTGAACATCTGAAGGAGCGTTCATTTGCAATTGAATTATCGGATAGTAAATATTGTTTGGTGGGATGAATCAAAATACGAAACCATGTAGCATCTTATCAACACTAAGGAACCAAAACTATGACATCATGGCAGCTTGCATAATCGTATACAATGCACACTTGAAGGTGTGTAAAAACGAAGTTGGACATAACTCCAATGTTTGTTCTTTTCTCACTATTGTACTCTAATAGTCTAATGGTTATACTTGTGACCACAAGGAAAATACATCTACTGATGTTTTGAAGAAGTTATTATCTTTCCTTTCAACACTATTCAAGATACGACATCCATTCTCGTATGTGTTTTTGATAGATAAACATGGTTATACCACACCACCCTCATCGCATGCGAACAATGGTATGATCACACCACTTGCAAGTTATGTAATTCATACATACTGAATTACATAATACTATTTAGTTATTCTTATCATCATTTTTATATGAAAATAGTTGTTTATATAAATATATATTTATTAGATTAAATAAAATTTATATAGAAGCATGTTCAGCCTAGAAAGCATGCTTGAGCTTAATATGTGAGTCTCGGGTTTGATTATTAAAAGAATCATAATTTGATATTCTAAGCCCATTTAACAAGCTTTAGCTTGAGTTGTTTACACCCGTGCGGCCAACTTTCTTATAGGGGATACGAGCTCAAACCGGGCGTAACCAAACCCGAGACGAGTTCCATACCAAATAAACCGGACCATAACCTAACAGACAAAAACTCGGGTTCGGGTCTCAAATCGGCCCTAAACCGATTTTAGAGACAGCCAACAACGATTTTGGAGCAAATATTAAGCAAATTTCGAAGCAACACCATTTCAGATTTCGTGAATTAACTTATGACCCATCGATTTTAAAGCAGTAGGGTCATACAGAAGTCCATAAAGGTTTCAAATTGAGCTTCAATTCTTCAAACACAGGTGGGTAAATCTGTGGTTTACCAAGATTTATTGAATAAAACATGATCTCTTGACTAATCTTGTGATTATGGGATTGAACTGAATTATATTTTACGGTGCTTCTTCGTGTTCAAGTCATGCATACAAGATGCTCGATGAAATGCCTGCAAAACCCAATTCATTTGGCAACATTGATGATCACTCTTTTTTTATTAATTGGTTGTTATCTGCTGTTGTGTTGGCTAAGGAAGTGACTACTATTTGGTTTGTGATTGTGACTTAGTGATTGTTGAAACTTTGAAACACTTACCAAGAGATGTAATAGTTAGTATAGGGTGACAAATATTACAGTAATTCATGATCAATATGCTTTTAACAACTATGCTGAGTTGCTGACAGAGTATTACTGTCCTCACTTGAATCTTGATGCTATAAGTCATATTGTAATTGAGTTTTCTTGAAAGTTGAATGTACGATTGTAACTGAATCTGCTTGAATTTCTTTTGTTAATTTTTTGCTTCTGCTTCTGTTCAATGCATGAATTGTATTTGCATTGTAAATTTGTAATAGCTTCTGCTTTTTTTTTAATGTAGGGTAATTCTGCTTCTGTTTATTGTTACTGATGGGCTGCTAATATTTTTAATCATCAGGCCAGTCTTTTTTCTTTTATTGGGTATACTCGGGTTAAGACGGAAGACTTTCCCGAGACCCATAAAAAAGGAAATACTTGGAACTGATGCTGAACCAAAGACACTTACAACGGTCTGGGCTTCGGGCTATTTTCGGGTTGGTATTTTCAGGCTTTATCGAGCTACCTGAACATTTGCTCATCCCTACTCTTAAGTTAAAGATTCGCCTTTTATTACCATTGGAATATTGAGCTATTTTCTATCTGTTACTTCATTTATCTCCATCCTTGGTTCTTGTATCTTCCTTGCATTCATGCTCAATTCTTCCAAGAATCTATCAATATTCTTCAGGCTAAGAAGAAACCATAAACTTTTCCATCATCAATCAAGATGCATATCGAGTAACATCCCTGTTCCTAGCCTTGAACAGATTTCACACCTTATACTAGAACAAAAATCAGCAACTGAAGCGCTTCAGACTTTCAGATGGGCATCCAAACTCCCCCATTTCACACATGACCAATCCACCTACAGAGCTCTAGTCCACAAGCTCTGTACTTTCCGACATTTTGACACCATCCACCAAGTGCTCGATGAGATGCCCAACTCAATTGGTTCGCCACCTGATGATGATATATTTGTCACCATTGTGCGTGGGTTAGGGAGAGCCAGAATGATTCGACAAGTGGTTAAAGTTCCTGAATTGGTCTCAAGATTTAAAGTGACACCCACCCTGAAAATCTACAACTCTATACTTGATGTTCTTGTTAAAAAAGATATTGATGTAGCGCGTGGCTTTTATAGAAGGAAGATGATGGGTTGTGGTGTTAAAGGTGACATGTACACTTTTGGTATATTGATGAAGGGGCTTTGCTTGACTAATCGAATAGCTGATGGTTTTAAGCTTCTGCAAACCATGAAGAATAAAGGTGTGACCCCAAACACTGTTGTATACAACACACTACTTCATGCTCTTTGCAAAAATGGAAAACTCGGGATAGGGAGGGCCAGGAGCTTGATGAACGAGATGGTGGATCCAAACAGTGTTACCTTCAATATTCTTATAACCGCGTATTGTAACATAGAGAATGTAATACAAGCACTTGTGATGTTAGAAAAAAGTTTTGATCTTGGGTTTGTCCCTGATGTCATTACAGTCACCAAACTTATCAAAGTTCTATGTGACAGTGATCGCGCCTTTGAAGCAGTTGAAGTTATGGAAAGGGTGGAGAAGAAAGGCGGTGAGATTGATATAGTGACATATAACACTCTAATAAAAGGTCTTTGTAAGTTAAAGAAAGCGAAGGCTGCAGTTAGGTTCTTGAAGGACATGGAGATGAAAGGATGCCTTCCGAATGCAGACACTTATGATGCAATGATATTTGGGTTCTGTGAGTTGGGTTTGTTGGATTCGGCTCTTGATATGTTTGATGAGATGAAAACAGTTGGGATCGCGTGGAATTTGATGACGTTTGAGACGTTAGTTGGCGGATTATGTTCAAGAGGAAGGATAGAAGATGGTTATAAGATCATGGAAATAATGGTGGAAAAAGGTAATGTTCCTGACTATGTTTTATGGAATTCTGTAGTTCAATCACTTGCTAGAGAATCAGCTTGGTTAGAAAAGGAAAATTTGTGTTTTGTGAATGATTTGTTGGAATGGATCCTTGAAATCTAATTACAAATTTGTTCAAATGTTTAAGGTAAATCTAAAGCATATGTTTGTGAAATGTTTATTGCCCACTCGATAGTTCGGGACAAACATGATTACCTGAGTTGATAGACGGACATATTATAAAGAGTGCAGAGTTAATCGACTGTAATTTATTATTTTTATATGTAACGTATACTATGTTTTTTTCTTACCGACTCTTTATATTATTAAACTCATTTACCTATGATGAATTTAGAAAAAACAATCTGAGTTGTTTTTTCTAGAAGGTAATTAATAGTGCGTTACTGCGTTAGCTTTTCCTAACCATATTCACTTAAAAAAAATTATTGTATACTACATGAAAGTTATTTACCTTAAAGAATTTTATTGTAGTCTATAATTTGTAGTTTTCCTCGACTCAAAATGAAAATTCAGACTTTAAGTAGGTGACATCCAACATTGAAAAAACCAACCTGTGTAGAAAAATTAATCATGGGTACGTCACTGCCTAAGTATGCATTTTAAACTCTCAACAAGTTTGGAAAATATTTATATGGAAATATGAGGCCAAGGTATACATTATTTTTATATATATTTCGGTTTTTAATAGAACTTATATTAAAACATAGATATAAGTAAATTGTGTTTTTTGATTTTTTTAGAAACATAATATATTACATGTTACTAGAGAAAAAATAGATTATATATTAAAATATTTATGTAAAAACAGAAAAAAAAAATTGAAATAGTTATGAGAAGTTTACAGTAGCAATGTCATCACTCCCACGATCAGGAGTGTTCCCGCGCAGCACCATGAAAGCTCTAAAACCTTGTAAACATAGAGTTGAAAATTTACTAGATGACACGAAAATACCTTACGCATCTAACACGAGATTTACCAGTCCTAGGTTTAGCTTAAACAATGCATGTCAACTTTAAATCGAACCGTAAACACATTTAGATTAACAATTATGACTCAAGTCAAATTCAAAAAAATTATAAGTTAATTAGTTTATTTTTTTATTTTTTAGGTAAATTGGATTTTAATAATCCAAACTATAGCCTATTGGCCGATAATAATTCATACTATCAAATTGGCCGATAATAATCCAAACTTTCATTTATGTTGTTAAGCGCAATCCTAGTAGCATAATTATTCATTTGTTTACACTTGATTTTGCTCACGATGGTGATTGTGACAAAAAAAGGAAGACACACAATATAATGGAATGAAAAACAAGTTAAAATCAAATATAAATCAATAAAAATTATGCTACTAGATTATTATCGGCCAATTTGATACTATGAACTATTATCAGCCAATATGTCATAATTTAGATTATTAAAATTCAATTTGTCTATTTTTTAAGACCGAACTCACACGCTTTTAGAGCATTCACACTAGCTTCTTCATCTCCGTCCCCGTATTTACACTAAAAACATAACTTTTTTATTATTTATTTCAATTAAATAATAACTTTTTATATCTTTATTATTATATTTTTTCTTACCTTCACTCATAATCACTTTTAAAAATATTAAAAATTTATAAAAATTGTACCTTGTCTCTTAAAAACAAAAATTTCAAATACAATCCTCGTAAATTTTTTCTTAGCTCCCCTCGCAACCGACTATGAATGCTCTAATTAAATCCACTCCTAAACTAGATTATAAACGCTGCACTTTGCGTCTACATATGTTAAACCCTTTTAATATACAAAGAAATGATTATCAGACAAATACACACCCCACAAGCAACCTTCATCCAGTCAAAAACAAATTCAAAACCCCAATGGCGGGTGCCACCGCCGCCGGTGCCATCGCCGCCGCTGCCACCACTTCCTCCGCCGTCCCACCGCCACCCCCGGTCACCGGAAAATCACTCATCTCATCTTCTTTTCTCCCCTCATCATTTCCATCACGAGAACGAAGAACAAATCACCTCCGTCAAAAAATCCTCAAAACCCTAGAAAACAAACCTTATCCGGACCCATTTCAACCCGAATTCCCACGTAAAACCCACACAATTTCCATTGATGAATCACTGCAGCAACAGCATGTTGAATCTGAACAGTTATCCCTCTCTGAAGGCAACCGATTTGTTGATGGCGGTTTGGGTGCGTTTTCGAATAAGTCATTTGCTAAAATTGGGTTGTATTTGGTTGGGGCTTTTGTTTTTCAGACGATTTGTGCGGTGTTGATATTTGGATTGAACGATTTAGACGATGATGAAGATGATAGCTTGAGTAGTAATGATCATAGGAATGAGAAGAAGTCGAAAGCGAAATTGGAATCGAGGTCAGATTTGTTGTTGAGTGGGAATCGAAATTCGGTGGAGACGAAAGAGGGTGTTATTGGGTTGGTTGATGAGTCCGAAATGGATAACAGGATTGTGGAGATTCAAGAAATGGCGAGGCGAGCGCGAGAGCAAGAAAAGATGGAGGCGAAGAGGAAAGGGTTGGTTGAAGAAGAAAGTGATGATATTGATTATGATTTGATTGGTAAGGCTGTGAAGAAGAAGGAGGTGGATGATCGGTTAACGAAGTTGAGGAGAAGTTTAGAAGGTGATTACCAGAAACCGGGGCCTAAGGTTTCAAGAAATGGAGGTGATGTTGGTAAGAATGTTGATAGTGATTCATTGATGTTTAAAAAGAAGTATAAGTATAAGAGTCCATCAGTTGATACAGGGGATAAGCCGAAGGGATTTAATGGCATTAAAGATGATTGTGTTGCTGATGGGTCGGTGATAAATGGTATTACTGTCGATGATGGTACTTTGCAAGCTGATAAGAAAAGTGATGGAGGGAGATTAAGTGATGGAGTTGGGAGTGAATCAGAAGTTAGTGTTAGTAAGGATGAAAGTAAAGAGCAAGGACCTCAAGCAACCACGACCAAATCGGTAGCTGGTATGTTCTGTTTACAGTTCTTTTAGGGCGTTTATGATTGTTATTTTGATAGTATGGTATCTTGTTTATTGTTCTGTAAGTGTCAATTACACCAAATAGCAACTTGCATTCACCTTCTTGTCATTATATGCAAGAAAAAAATGTTTTTTCTCGTTATATGTAGCATATTTTCAGTTGTTTGATGTTGTATGTAATGTTTTATAGCATGTAAATGCTGATGTGGCACACCTCCACGTCACCATACTTGCTATAGGAAGTCACTTGGTGGTAAAAGAATATCTTTACATGGATTGGCATAAAGGCGAAAGTATTGTTTCTACGCGTTCTGTTTCATCATTAGAAAGACACATTTTAATGTAAAATGAATCTTTCAACGTGTTACAGATAGAGGTTTCTTCTTCTGCACTGCTTGTACTTGCAATTGTGAAGTATGTTTTTGTGTGATTTGCCTAAGTGATTTTATATCTTTTGGTTAATTATTTAATACGTAGGTACTTCAAAGGAGCCAAAATATGATAAACAAACAAGTAATGCTGAGAAGTCGAGAAAATCAAACAATTTGGAGACTAGAAAACCTCGAGGCTTCGGTAAAGAAAGTAATGATACTACAACAACTTCCAAACATGATGATTTTAATAAGAATGGCAGTTTAAAGGGCAGAAGAGGCGGAAACAAAAAATCTGCCAGAAATCTTGAGGATACATCTAGTACCCAAACGGACTTTTGGTGGACTCGTCTCCCTTACGTTATGGTATGTAAATCATTAACTTTCATTCAGTTCGATTTAAACAGTTGCTCTTGGAAGATATGGAACTATAATTTTAAACAATTGCAAGTGTTAAAATATTATATAATTGGGGGTCAGCTAATTGCTGTTAACTTTTAGATCATAGATGTCAAATGGATTCATGTGGAGTTAAATTGATTTATGGGTTGTTTTTATCAGGCTATACAAATGCAAAGTGGTGGTAATGGTGAAGAATCATCGGGTCTATTTACTTTAAGGAACATTTCTGGACTATCTCACACTGTTGCTTTTGAAGATCGTTCTGATGCCACAAACTTCTGTTATCTTCTGGAATCCTTCTTTGAAGAGCTTCAGGGTTTCAGCACTAATATCATACCAATACCAACAAACGTGAGTATCAAAACTCTTTCATGGCATCAACTTTTTTAAGTGTGTTACTAATATAATAATCTGAGATGTTGTTATAAAGATATATTGGATCTGACTCTGTGGGTCAAATAATCAGTTTCAGAATGAATTATTAAAGGGTGAAAACATGATACTGTTATTTGAGATGTGTTTACAGTGATTTAACAAGACGCGTGTCTCCTTAGTTGTATTAGGATCTTAAATTATCAGAATTTAGCAAGCATTTGAACTTCAATCGGCAAATACAAATTCAAGCACTATCTCCTAAGACTCTCTATTATAAATTGTTTATCTAATTTTCTTATCTTGTTATCTAAACGTTTGAAGCATTTTTCTCTTCATAGAACTTGACTTTATTTTTCAGATGTTTGTAATTTTTTTAATGTTTTATTGGTTCATGATTAATAATCCCAACTACAGAGAAGAGAGAGAATCCATACTTTGTTTATACGTTTGGTTGGTGACGTTAGATTTTTTTTGACTCTCTCTTTCAGGAGCTTATTAAGGAAGTTAAATCACAGATCATGAAGGTAGTTGTAGTGAAGAAAGGTCAACTTAAGCTCTATATCGGTCAACCACTTGAAGATGTCGAGTCAGCCTTGCGAAAATTGATAGAACAACAAGGTGATAATGAGCTTTGAACACATTGATGCACATTCATTCATGTTTGTAGCCCTTTTTGTTCAATTTTATTATGTTCAATATTAGATTTGATTAGATTGACTAGGTGTGAGCATTTATTTCTTAACAAAAACTGCTCTTTACATAAACCGAAAAGCATTGCCATCTTCCTCAGCATGATAGTCTGTCTACAGATATAGGAACTATCCAGGTGCAACAAGTTTGATCATAGTCAACACATCAATGGCTGACAAATTCAACTGGCAAAAAGTTTTGCCATCGCTCTTCTTCATCATCATCTTCATCCTCCATAACCACTGTAAATCAACAACATGATTCTTCGCCTCTCTGGCTTCTGGGAATCAATCTTTAAACAATTCAGCATACATCTGTACTAATCTCTTAAGTCCATAATCTCTAATCGCTCCCATCTCCTAAATATCATCACATTAAGAAATAAGCGAAAGAGGGTAAGTTGGTAATTTCATCTTAATGACACAACAAATAACCATAAAAAGGTGATTTTGCATACCGTTTCTGAGACGCAATCAGGTTGTAACTGCAGCTTTGGCCCTAACTCTCATATTTCCATGCTTGATATGCACTCAAACTTTTGAACCAAAGGGATTGAAGTTGTAGAAACCACCATTGTGTTCAGTGTTCTCTCTACTTTTTCACACATTTTATCTTGAGGAGCTTTCAGCAGCAGTTGGAGCATCTATGGGGGTCAATTTGATAAACTGGCACAAAACTAATAAAATCATACCATTTGGTCAAAAGCATCAGAGGTACTATTGCACTTAAGCAACTTCGATTGAAGTCTTTCATAAAGCACTTCTTGGATTCTTCATTGATTTCACTAAAGCCATCAAACCTTTTCTCTGTATGCATACAAAACTACACATCAGTAAACCCCTCAACTCTTTACAGCAACATAATATATAATACAATTGGTTTTTTATGCACACAATCGGGAGCAAGAGCTCATAGCAATGCAATGCCAAACATCTAACGTTGTTCAGTGAATCGCTTAGAGTGATTTGTTAGGGTTTAAGTAAAATATTGGAAATTCGAGGATATCAGATATGAACTCCAAGAAAAATCATGGAAGGAAGAACAAGAATTCGGAATTATCTTCTAGTCGAAGTGTTACCAAACTCAATGAACTTATACTTAACAATGTTGCCAGAGAGTGGTATCGACTAGCTTAGTTCACATTCGGGTTGGTAAGGACGAAGTGAAGAAAAAGAAACGGTCGCGACAGGTAGGTCTTTAAATGAATCAAAATTCATATTTGTTCGTTTAACCTTACGAAACAAACAAACGAACACGAACACTTATGTGAACATATATTCTTGTTTGTGTTTGTTAAAGTTGAACATGTTTGTATTTGTGTTTGTTTATATATGTTTGTTAATATTATAACATGCATAACTGCGCACCAACGGACATAAAAGAAGACAAATAGATGGCAAGTTAAAGTATACAATGATACCATATTAAATTCTAAATAGGAGGGTTTAACGTCTTGCATTTTAAAAGTAAAGAACATTAGTTAAAACTAAACTGTAATTAGCATCAGGTAAACATAGTTTGATTTTTTGATATCCTTAAGAGGAAGATGAGATAGACGTGTTGGTTTATTTCGTATGGTTAAAAGTTGAAATGTTATGAAAAACTAAATATTAAACATGAATTAAGTTGGTATTTTTTTTTAGAAAATGAAAATTAATTTGAAAGCTAGTATTAAGCCCCCAACGTTGTGCCAATTTCACAACACTGTCATGAGTCATCGACCACCAACACCGGAAAACTCGTATTAAAAAAGAAACAAAAACGAAAAAAATAAGACCGAACGGAAAGTAGATGTAAAAACGTTAAACCACACTCGTGAAACGTAAAACACTAAAAACAATAACTAAGTCGATCTAGGCTTCGTGAGTTGTGACGGGTGCGTTAAACGGAAAAAATAGACATAAAAACGTTGAATCACACGCGCACGTTGCAGCTTGTTAACTCGTAAAATATAGACCGAAACGTAAAACAAAAAAATTATAAAAGATGAAAAATATAGGGGACGAAAGTTGAAAGTAAAAAATTGTAAGAGTTAATTTATAAAAGATGTAAAACTATTGAGGTTAAAAGTAAAAAAAAAAAAAATCCAAAAATGAGTACAACTCAATAAAGTTAAAAACACAACAGTAACTAAAAAAATGTATGTTATTTTTTTTGTACGGTTTGTTTTAAAACAAAATGTTTATTTTTTTGAAAAAAAAATTTAAAAACAAAATTTTAAAAAGTTGATAACACTGTTTTATTATTTATGGTAATTTCTCATATATAATTTCAGTCATATTATACTTTTAAATATCATTTTATAATTATTAATTTTTATTATATTAATATTTTATTTATTTAACCCGTGTAATACATGAGTTTACTTAATTTTAGTATATTAAAGTGCATCAACTTGTAAATCCCACATCATCCATCATGCGTGAGATCCTGGCCGTCTCTATGGAAGATACCGTGTCATAAGAAATTCTCAACCTAAAATATCATCACATTTCGAACGCATTGAGTAGAAATTTCGACCAATAATAATCCGACCTTTCATGTCAGACATCTTACAACTTCATGCAACAGAACAAACATCTAAAGATGGACAGATTATTGTTGATCATAACAAAGATAATCACTCAAAAAGTATAAGAGAAATTTAACTGCATATCATATCATATTAAAATGTTTTCACACATTGGCTTGTTGATACATAACAATTTGCTGTCACGTTTTAGGAAATAAAAGCTAGAGGGACTCGTATCCTTGCATATATACGAACAGACATAAGAGACAAAAGATAAATAAAACCCTATCGTTATAACATAATATATAAAACCCAACAAAAGATAATCATAAAACTCAAAATAATATCAGGGGTTGTTCAAAATAACATAATATCAAGTTCAAGATTCAAGACATAGACAGGTTCAAACTGAACTTACAATTGCTCTCTACGGATCTTCATACTTTCAAAGTTGTTTATGATATCTTCATTGCTGATCATAGAGAGCACATCTCTTTCTATACAAGTGACTAAACGATCGTTTAAGAAGTCGTCACTTTCTTTAGTTCGCAGTTCCCTCTTCATAAAAGCCATTCCCGAAAAAGCTCTTTCAACACCAGCCGTTGCAACTGGAAGGATCAACACCAATTTGATAAGTAAATAGACAAGATTATAAACTTCATGCTTCTTAACCCTCACAAGCTTCTTACAGAGCTCTTTAAGATCTTTTAATCCCATAAAGCTTTCATCTTTCCTCACATCATTGATGTAGTTGACAAGTTGATCATTGAGACGATGCAAATCAGTACTCGAAAACTCGTTCGAATACAATGCAGCAACTTTTGCTTATCAAAGGAACAAAAGGAGTCAATAGGGCTTAAACTGCCCATACAAACAAGTAACTCCATGTTTACCTCATCAAACCGAGTGTTGAGTTCTTGAAGATGTTGATCAATGGTGGCGAAAAAAACCTCAACTTGAAAATGATGAAGGTTTGTAGCGGTTATTGGGTCATGTTTACTTCTTAAAGGAGAGCTATACATGTCTTCCATATTTGGAACTTCGATGTCATTTTTGTTGCAGAAGGATATGACTGAACGTATGAGTGTTTCCCATCCATTATCTCTTAGTATTTGCAATCTTTTCTTTACAGACTTCATAAGTGACATTGCAGTAACAATATTTTCATCTTTTTTCTGCAAAACAGTGCTTAATTCATCTGTAACCTCAAGTACTGTCTTCATCAGATGTGCCATGAATACAAACTCAAAATTTTCAATCGTATCAAGAGTATCGCGAGATAAAAGACGAAACAGTCCCACGTTAGATCTAACCACCCAATCTGAAAATGAATATCTCTTATCAATCATGTCAATAATAATCTCAAGTATCACAGGATAAAAGTCAATGACATTCATGAACAGCTTATAATAAGGTCCATAACATGTATCATCTTTCAATCTCCCCAACCTAACCTTTGTATTCAAACATCTTTCCTTTTCAACTTTGAATTTCTCACAAACTTGTGCAACTTTTTGAAAACGACTTTCTTTTGGCAGTTCATTTTCCTTCCAACAAACTACAATGACTTCTATTAAATCATCAAGTATATAGAAAAACCAACCTATACCACTTATGCGTTGTTGGGAGATCTCAACAAGCGTCAGTTGAAGATGATTGGTGAAACAATGAATGTAATATGCCGATGGTGTTTCTTTCTTGATCAAGGTATGGTAATCACTGATGTCACCATACAAATGGCAGAGTGCATTATAACCTTGCCCATGGATATTATACGCGCTCAGTGAATGCTTCTCTAGCAAAGAGTAAATTGCATCTTTAAGAGATAAAGCAGTTCTATCCATGACATTTGTAATACCAAGAAATCTCTCTACAACATCTCCCTCTTTGTCAACATACCTCAAACACAACGCGATAGTATCCTCAAATTTATCCACTAATATGGCAAAATAGTCACCACCAATATCTTTCACAATGGATTTAGTTGTTTCACTCGAACAAGATTGGATCAAATCTGTTTGAATCAACGGGGCGTTCTTAATTACATCCTCAGTAATATTCTCATCATATTCAGACAACATTTCTAAAAGCCCAACAACATCATTGAAATTTGATCCATCAAAGCTTTGATCATTAATGTCGATTCCATGATGTAACAGAAACCTGACACAAAGAAGGGGAGCTACTAACGGATGTCGACGCTCTTTGATAGTAGATAAGTAAAGTATAAGCTTCATCAATGCATCAAATTGTACATGGAAGTTAATAGCAAATTGGCTTTCGTTCTCCCAAGATTGTGGTTCAGTAGTATGATCTGAGACACTCATTGTTCCTGTTTCAGTTTCTTGAGTTTTGTCGTTAAGATCACTGTTGTTGTGAGTTGAAGAATCAGTTGGTGCTGATGATGATGAAGCATGTTGGCTCTTTGTTGTCTTTTGAGTGTAAAAAAACTTGTCCAGTGTCCCCTGCTTCTGTTTCTTGTTTTTTGATGACTCTTTTTCATTGCTTTTCATTGTCTGGTAAAAAGTGAAAACAAAAGTACAGATTTGAACATGCATGAGAAGTATGATTAACAAATCTTGATGTTTAAATCCAATACTTACAATAAAGAGGCAGGTAAACGGGCAACAAGTTGCGCCGCAACCCCTTTTTGAATAGCGAAACCTATCCTACTAAAAACAAAACCTTGGCCCTTAGGGGTCGAAACATTGCTATGGATGATCCGTTGAACCCGATTCAGGAAGTTCACGGCCTCCGGGGCTAAAAAACCAAAGGTATCAAAGGCCAATGGAATAAAAACATGTTGATTCTCCAAAGACAAAAGACAGTACATAAATAAATGATTATATCTTAAATCTATGAAAATACAATGTCACATTGTCAAAGTATGCCTTCTAGAGTTGCCATGGTGAGTGGCCTTGACATGTGCATTCACTTTTTCAAAATGTGCATTTGAAGTGCCATAAGCCCTAAAAATTTACAATCATCATTCATTGATTTAGTCAGTTGTTCTAATTTTTAGTTTTTTAGTGCTTTATCTCAATGTAAGCTTCTTTGATATTAAAAAAAAATAAAAAAAAATAAAGCTACTAATGGTTCTCATTCAATTTTTAATTAAAATATTGTCGGGTAACGGGTGATTCCAACATGATGAGTTTGCTTGCGGAGTTGCGGGCTATGCTCATGTTAAAACCAACAAATAATGATAGGTAAGATATAATAGCACAATAAGCAAAATAATAGCTTTTATTACGATTTACAAAAGACCTGTTTTTAAAATTCACTTAGCCCAAAAAGGGTGAAATTTTGTCAACCACTTAAAAAGTCATGTTATAGCTACACCATAATATTTTTTTAAATTAGGGACCATGGGATTTAACATAACATGCAAACCATTGTTTGGACTAACACTCAAACGACCCATTTTGCGTATTTTCAAACGGTCGTGTGCATGTGGTGTGAGATTAACTATCACGGGCCTAAGTATACTTTCCGAAAATAACCAATTAAAAAACCTTAAACCCTAAACCAATAAATAAAGAGGACAAGTTTACAACATGTTAGAAAGTCCTTTGGTTTGTGAAATACAACTCACATTTCAAATTTCAGATCAGAATCAATAATACTAAATCTCTGATTTCTTAAACAAAATTAGCAAAAGTAATAACGAGAGAATTGAAACGTTTACCTTTTGATTTTACAGAGAAGACGGCAAGACGAAGGGTCAAAGTAAAGTCACAAAGGTGAAGTAAAATGGTAAAAAAGTGAAAACCTTTGGTCAAATGGGCTTCATTAGTGAAAGGCCTTTATTGGGCTAAAGTATAAAAACGGGTTATTTTTAAATATTGGGCCTTTGGGGAATGGTGGTGTTTAAACAAGTATATTTTGGGCCGAAGAATGATGATGTTTAACTGTTTATATTAATAGAGGTGCACAAACCGGGTCAATTTTGAATCCGGGTCACAAAATCCAAACTGGGTTTAAGCGGGTTCTGATTAGACCAACTAGGTTTTAAGAGGGCCAAAATGGTAAAAGAAATCAGGTTTAAACCAAGTCGGTTTGGGGTGTGGAGGGGACAAACCGATTTGAACACTACCGCGTTGAAACCTGGTCGGGTTCTAAACCCGGGTTCAATGTTCACCTCTATTTATATATAAGTATATGGGATTTATATTATATGTTTAAAATGATACACACACACGAATCTGTAATACCGTAACACACAAAAAATTAGGTTTTTCTAAAACAATAATAATTACAAGGTTTAACCGGAAAGTTTAGGAGCTTTTAAAGAGAAGAGAGCAGGGCATCGGTTGGCTCTTTGGAGAAGACATATTTATCTTTAGCATATGTTTAACGATGATATGATTAGAGTTGGGGGTGAGCAAGAACCATAATAACCAAGCCGTAACCGAAAAACCGACGAAACCGAACTAAAAAAACCGAAACCAATATGGAAACTGACGGTTTGGTTTGATGGTTTTATACAAACCAGTTTTTCGGTTTGGTTTTGGTTATGCTTAAAACAGAAACCGAAAAAACCGAACCGAAACCATATAAACCAAACTTGTAAATTTAAAAGTGTATTAATACACTTATAAACATGTTTAGCCTATTAGTTACTTATTAACTCATGTTATCTAATTTTTTTTTAATATTTAGGTTTCAAGAATAATATTTAAACTTCTTTGTTATAATTGGTAGATTAAAATGTTTTATTGATTTTTTTTGTTATTATATTTCATGAATTGCAATTCATTATAATGTTAAGTAATTTATAAGAATATATAGATTATATTTAAATATCAACAAAATAATGTAAGCCTAAAATTTTTAATTTAAATTCATTACTTTGAAATTCAAAAAGTGAAGTGGTAGCCTTGAAATCAATACTCGCATCCCAAAAGATAAAATGTGGCCTTACAACCCTCGTTTGCGAAAGGGCAGCCTCGTGTATGCGAAATTTTCTAATGTGTTTAGAAGATGCACACCAAAATCTATGTTGTAAATATGTGTCCCGGTTTCGACATCTTCAGAAAGAGATTGTTGATTAATGATGCAATGGATAGACTTGGAATAAAATGTGCCCGAAATGGGTTTGCATAAGCTCATCTATGTTAAGAAGATGTGATCGTCGACATAAGTTTCTTTCTAGCCCTAGAAACGATTCTTTGTTCACAAGTTCCTTGAATGAACTTGAGCTAGGATACACAATAAGGCACATTAGTTTACTATTCATCACGTCTCTTTAACATCAAAATAACTTGGTATACTAATAATTCTAAATATCACACATTCATTTGAATAGACACTTATTTGGTTTATTATTAATTTGCAGGTTTTGATGGCATTGGATGGTATTTAAAGGTAAACAAAGACGGTCATGTTGTCGGAGCCTTGGTCTTGGCTCGAGAAGACGATAAACGATACATCATCGTTGAAATCAGCTGAATTAAAGAGTCTCAACCCACTGTTCTGTTGCTAAGGTCTAAGCCTAACCATGAGGATTTTTATAGCAACAACCCCTAAATACAAGTTGTAAAATGACAATAAAGTGGGTTACGCGAGCAAAAGTGGATACACAACTATATAATAGCGTAATGGCCGACGATACACGTAACTACATGGCTATAGAGACATAATATATAAAAAAATGACTACTTGTGATATTCTCTTTATATAAACAGCCAATAAGAGTAGGATGAACACCTATATTTGTATATGGGTGTCTACTAAAGTGAATAGTAACATTGTCAAGACCTAGAACAAGAAATCATCATGACCAAATTACTAAAATCAGAAAATCACAATGTTTCTGTATACAAGTTCTTTGAGTTCACTAGTCCAAAACTTGGCCATGTCAACATCACACACATGTGGCATGCCATGCTGGAATCTATTCAGCATTTTTGTTAGTAAGAAAGACATTTAACAGTAAAGATCAACACTGATAATGAACTAGAATATGATGACCATAACGCTAACAACATTGAAGTAGGACCATACGTCTATCTTGGTATGTAGATCATTATACCAAACACAAGCAAGAGAGATCTATTAACGAAACATTGTATATAAAGGTCCCAAAATGCGGTGACCACGTAACTTTACATACAACTTCATTATATAGACAGTGCATGTATATATACATAATACATATATAAAAGTTTCATTATGCAGTAAACTAAATTTACTATATAGACAGTGTTATATATAGAAGTCTATATACAAGCAAACAGAGGTAATGTAACAGGAATTGAGATAGCTTACCTTAAAGCATTAGTCTAACTAGATCTCATGCGCGATTTGGTTTCAATTTTCAAGAATCTCACTTCCACACAATGACCTCAATTTGTTGAGCCATAATTCTTGTGGTTGCACCCCAGCTGCCTTCATCTGATAAAGAAACTTAATGGCTTCAATAACACACCCATTTTGTACATAACTAGTCAGCATAGCGTTCCAACAAGCGCGATTTCTCCTGTTTTCATTCACATTAAAAACGCGTTTAGCATCATTAATCAACCCAAATTTCCCATACATGTTAACCAACCCACACTGCACATAACTCTTGGATGCCAGTCCTAACTTAATGGCATTGGCATGAACCTGCTCACCACAGGTTCCATCATCACTTATCTTTGCACACGCGCTAAGAACACTAGCGAACGTAAAGCTGTTTTTCCTAATCCCCTCTTTCCCCATTTCTTTAAACACATCAAGAACTTGCTGATAGTTCTCTTCTTTACAATTGTTACTGATTCTAGCAGTCCACACCACAACATTACGCCGCGAAGAGACACCATTAAACACCAAATCCCCATCTTTAAAACACCCAATCTTCCCATAAAAACTGATCAACGAGCTACTCACGAACACATCATCCGAATAGCCAGATTTCAGCAACCACCCATGGATCTGTTTCCCGAGTGTCAAGTTCAAGGTGCTCGCACACGCCTTAAGAACACATACAAAAACCCAAGAAACCGGAAAACTACTACAACTATAAAGTATATACTGCAACTTCGGATCCGTAAAGAGGCTAATTACCTCCTCATACTCACCCCTATCCGCATACCCCGCGATCATTATCGCCCACGAGTTAAAATCTCTTTTGGACATTTCATCAAACACCTGGCGCGCATTCTGCATACACCCACACGAGATGAACATGATCAAGACCCGATTAAGCAAATCTAACCTAGGCTTATCGCGACGATTCTTGGTGAGATGGGCATGTAGTAAAACAGCCTCATCAGCATCAAGAAAGTGGGTACATTCTTTTATAAGAGAAATGTATAACGCATCAGGTACTGGAAACCCTAGGCAATCCAACAACCGTAGAACGTCGGAGGCAGTGGTGGTGGTGGTGGTGGTGGTGGTGGTGGTGGGTGATATGGTGGTGGAAATTAGTTTGCTTTCTGTGTTCTTGATTGATCGGAGTGTTTTCCGATGAGGTTTGTGAAGGGGCAACTGAATTGTAGATGTTTTGCTACAATAACATTGATGTTGGTGATGTGTTTTAGGGTTTTGGGTGTTAAAAATTGTGTTGAAATGTGTTGGCTTTGATGTGATTTCCATGAGATTTGTTTGAAGATTCGTTGTACGTTTGTTGTTCACTGGTTTGTGACGAGATGAACAAGATGATCATTTTATACCTTTTGGAGTGGACCATTGTGTTTAGAAATATCAGAATTTGTGTTTACTGATTTTAAAGTAATAAAAATATAATTCAATTTATATATGTTTTTACTTTAGTAATTCAAGTCATATAAGATTCAATCGTCGTGATGTTTATGGACTAGTCGATTTGGCTGGCGCTTGGATGGATTCGAAGCAAGCGTTCTTTATAGATTTCTGAGATTTTTACATGAATAAATGAGTCTTTTAACATAAAAACCTATGTATATAACAAAATTCGCTATACAATGTTTATTGACCGTTTGTTGAGAGTTGTTAATGTGTTTTACAATGTTTATTGACTTATTTAGGTCCGTTTAGAACATGTAATTATAATAAATTATTAAAAATTTTATAATGTTTTATTCGTCGGGTTGGGCTAATTCTTGTATCCGAACACATGGGTCAGGAAAGATGTGCCGTGAAACTTGAACTCATGGGATTGGGTCCAAGACTCCAAGTTGATAAATTATTTTAGAGATAAATCAAATTATTTCTGTTTAATTTATGCTAGCTCAGTAATTAGATAATTACAATGATTTAATTTAACTAGGGAGATTACCCCGCGCGTCGCAGCGGATATCATGTGTGTATATTTTTTCTTTTGATCCTACTTGTTGCTTATGATCATATTGTAAAAAAATTGCAGGTTACAAGTGCATATTTTGTAAAAACCTTCTATATGACATTAAACCAATACCAATGGACTTATGTGAAACACAAACAACATTTAGTGCTGAATTAAAGGAAACTGAACTTAACAAGAGTCGACCCAAATCCAATGGATAAATACTTGTCCATTTATGCGTTTTGCCAATCATCTGCTTCACAAAATTGGCACAACTCGTCAACAATTCCATGCTATGTCAATAAGTAACCGGTGGCACGGAGATCACATTTTAAAAAAAGATTCTTGACAATTAAGGATGGTACCTTCGTTAGTGAGAAAGCTGCAAATAATGCCCCAACGAAGAAACTAAAAAGTATACCAACTGTGATAGTCCTAGTAAACCTTGTACACTCATTTGATCTCCTGAAAGTTGCATCCTTTCAAAATTAATAAACATAAAAATAACTTTTATTAAAAAAACCAAGAAGATTCAACCATCAAAAACGTTATACAAACCTTTGTTTTCACATCCACGTGGCGGGCGGTTAGTGGTTTAATTTTTAGGAATTGCCCTACATAACACTATATAATTAGCTAGAAATGGTGGTAGTATTGGACAAAATTAAACATGGTAGAAGATGCTTATCTGATTTTAGACAAAGATGATGCTGCAACGGGTTGCTTAAATCAGATCTACTTAGCATTCTATCTTGTGGAATACCATGCCTATATTGACTAATAAAGCTGATTATTAAATTGAACCAACTGCTACGTTCAAAACCAACTGATGTAATTGTCAAGATAACCACAACATGAGAAGATGGCTATAAATTGCAGGGAAACAAAAAAACGCAACATCACATACCTCATCAAACCTTATGAGGGCGAAAAGCAGGTGAAAATCTATCTCTGTATCGTTGTATTCGAAGAATTTCTTCACAATTGGCTAGAGCTTCATATGCTCAATAGAGCTTTTAAACCAAACCAATTTCCGCTTCTAGCAACATCATTGGGCCGACGCCAATTCCAGCGATCGCCAATGATCGGCTCCACTGACATCATTGGCATAAGTTTATTCTTCATCTTCAACAGAGGGCTTCCAGCCAGAGGCCATGACAACTGATGGCGGAGAGAAACAAAGAGTGTAAAAGAGAAGATATGGTCCGGAGATCTCTTTGTAATTCGATCAAGTTTAGTGGCAAATCTATAAAACTCCCAAATTTTACTGTCGTTACCGACCAAAGTTTATAATATATATTATAATAATGTCTAGTTAGAAGTTTGTGTTAGACTCTAACTGTATCGAGTCATGGACTCATGGTCTATATAACCTGATCAAAGTTTGTGATTATGGCTATGAACTTTAATTTTTTTGAGTAATTTTCTTGATTAATAAAGTTGGAGAGCTTATTCCAATCATCGTGTTCGTATTTTATATTTATCGATTAGGACTTGATGTTTCGGTACCTAAACAAGAAAAAAATATTTGCGTCTCTTTGTCTTGTTCAGTCGTCCACCCTACATTCCCTAGGTGAAAGTCCTTCACGATCATTTGTGAGGGGAAGAGTAGGCTGTGAGAAGAGAGTAGACAGCGGTTGTGTGTGTGTGTATATATGGGATGGTTCATGAAAAAACTAATAATTATGTGAAAACCAAAGAAAACCGCGGAAACTAATAACATAATTCATAAATTTTATGTTATTTTAATTGTTAAAAGGGTGTTTAAGTATTTGTTACATATATGTTGAAAATAAATACGAGAATTAAGAGTCTTACGTATACGTAACACTATGTCAAATGAAAACTAGTTACTTATACGTAACCTACATGTGACATATATGTAGAACCATGCTACGGTTTTTCATTTGATCTATACCCTTGTTTATCTATATACACATACACCAAATATAAAGAGTGATGATAAAAAATTTATAGGTTGAATTTCATTGGTTTTCTCTGATTTTCCTATAAAATTGTGGTTTTATCTAGATCCCTCCTATATATATATTATTTATTGGGGGGGGGGGGGGGTGGTTGTTCTGTGTTTTTTGCTGGGTTTTTACCAAAAAAATATGAGATGGTAGTCTATGAACACTAGTGCATTGGTTGGCCTTAAACAAGGACAGTTGGCCTACAAAGATCCTATATGAAAACAACATATCATATTTGTAATAGTCAGATGATAATTAATCGTTTGAGTGTGATAAATTCTAGTTATTTGAACAATACATAAAATATATTAAAACATTATTGTGAGAATAGATGCTTCTTTTGAGATGATAGTAAAGTTTCTAAAATCTTGCTAAAAGAAATATGTTTGTAATCAACAAATCCTGTCACAGAATTTAAACTTTTAACATTTAGTATAAAGACAAAACATCTTATCACATTAATTGTCTTTTAAGACCTAGCCTAATGTAATTAGGTATAAACAATTTTACCACACCTAGTCGAATAATAAGAAACAAACATGTTTATGTTTATCTACACATTAATTTTTTTATTGTAATCAATTTCAAAATGCAAATCCAAACATAGCCTCGAGCCTAAAGCTAAAGGTCATCTTTCACAAAATCGTGACATTAACACTAACAAAACCATTCCTATTTTCACTATTCCTGTAAACCAAAAATCATCTTTTCTGTAAAGTATTTTAGACATTGAATCAATTATCAGGTCGAATTCTATGAGGTAAAGGCCTAGCTACAAGATTATCAGTAACCCAACCTGCAAGTTCACCATCATGTTTAGCATGATTGAATTCCCTTTCTACATATTCTAAAGATATTTGCAGCATTCCACCGGGCGTGCAATCATCATATATGCTTACAGGCTTTAACCCGACGTTTTTCTCCAACCAGTAGAGGTAACTCACATGGAACATTGATTTGAGCATATCTTGTGGTGAACATGTGTCTTTTAATATCACCTGTTGGATTTTATAAGTTATTGCTAGAAAATGAAATAAGTAAAGAAAACGAGAATGTAATTCGAATTTGCTTACACAAAATTTGCCATTTTGCTCTGTTAGGATGTAGCCTTGGTCTTTGTACAAATCAAGTAATGCATGTGCATCTGTTTTTGTTTTGACTATTTCAGATAGCTTTGACCCAAGCTCAAGACGTTGACCAATGGTGGCAGCAGCTTCTTTAGCTTCGGGTGAGAGTAATTTATGCTCCGCCTGGAGAGACAAAATAAAAAACAATCTAAATCAGTTGAAGTCCACGTTGGGTAACAAGTCAAAACGTGTCATTTCTAGTATGTCAAAAACAGTCTGGGTGTTAGTTGACTCGTAAACACTAAAATTGTCCACTTTTTTTTAATCAAAATCCTTAAATAAAGCAGCCTAGAAGGTTGTAACTTGTAAGCATTTAAAATATAATTTGTGCAACTTTCAACTCACTTTGACCTATTTAAGATAAAAGGCGATCCAAATCGACCCATTAGTCGTCAGGCATATGCTTACCATTTCTATAGATCTTATAGATATTAGGATAACACGGAATTATGTTTTGAATCTACGTATCTTATATATAATATAAAAATGACTTACTTTGCTTGCTGGTTTTAGACTGAGAAGTGGTAGTGCAGGGAAAAAGGGCTCTTCATCGTTCACCTCTTTGACTGAAGGAACAACACCACTTAGCAAATATTCACCAAAAACCAAACCTGTGTATTGACCATGGAATATGAGTTCAGCTAACAGAATAACAGAAACAAAATAGGGTGATTTTCTTGAAATATTACAGCTAAAGTAATAAAATTTTATAGAGGTGTTGTGTTTGTGTCATGTAAATGAACTTTTATCAACAGGAAAAAGCTGATATAATAATTAAATAAAAAAAATTTACTTGCACGATAAGGATTTAAAGTCCTTAATTGAATGGATTGATACGACTTGAGATTGCAGAACATGTGGATCGAAGTGACTACACCAAATGAAGCAAGAGCCAAAGGTGTAGAAGCTTGTATGCAATTAGCTAATGCTATCCCAACCATTATTCCAATTGATTTGCTCACCATTCCCTGAGCTTCACCTTTGGCTATTACCTGCCATTTTCAATATTTTTATCAAGAATCAGATATAACAACAGTCATACCCATTTCGAGATGCAATTTATTTTTTTAATTTTTAATTTTTAACTTTTAATTTTTATTCGTTAATGGTATCTGAAAAAAGTGTAAGCAATAGGTAGGAAATTACCTCGGCAAAGTTCCTTTGAGCAGCAAAACCAGCATAAAAACAGCTCCTGGTTGCAGCCTGTAAGTTAGAAATACGCCACAGATTGATATAAACTACCTAAAATACATCTATGCATAGATGTTTCGGTTATTAAAACAAAATAAATAAATTATGCATTGTTTAAGCAGTGACAAGGAACATCAGTGACAAAATAAACCTCAAAAGTTTTTTCCAAACTAGTAACTAAACATCAGTGACACAAGGATTTAAGTTCGGTCGGTGTGACCTACGTCCACGGGCTGCAACTAGGGTTTTCTTTATTTGCTCGGTACAAAGATTACAAATACATGACATGAATATATATATAGACTAATTAGGGTTAACAACTTAATAAACAAGAAAACTAAACATGGGCCCAAGCCCAAAGCCTTCACAAACCCAACAATCTCCCACTTGAAGGCTTTGCGATAAATTCTAGCCCGCCATTCAAGTACAAAGCAACCCAGTCGTCTAGTAACTTCAGTAATCTTTAAACAAGTCTTCCAAGCATCCAATTCCCAAAGAACAAGCTAAGACTCCATCACATCTCCTAGTTGTAACGACCCCTCATCATCAAGTACCAGAAAGGCCAGTTGAAGCTCCCCTGAGCTCCAACTTAGTCGTGGCTAGTACCGCCAACGACTCATCCTCTATCTTAACCGGTTTGGACATTCCACCGGATTCAAAGATACACTGAGGATCACCATCACTCTCCAAATTCAGTAAACAATCACCAGGAGAGAATTTTTCAGTCGTAGTATTTAAAACCCAAAGGTTCTTTGTAACTTTACCCGAAACACGTCCTGTGCTCCCAGTGTCACCAAATCCCCTGAATGGTTTAGACTTTCGAACTCGTTCACCTAACATCCATGCTCCAGACTTCATATTTGCAAAATGAACTCTCTTAGCATCAGATTTAGCGAACCGGATTTTGTTGAGCTTAACCGGGACGGTCATACATCCCTCAGTAGGTACCTCAACCATATACAATGACCCACGCTTCATACCACGAGGAATAACCAGATTACCATTGATCACCCTCCATTTACCATCACCAAACCTCACTTCTAGTCCTTGTTCATCCAGCTGACCAACTGAAATCAGTTTCTTCTTCAGCACTGAAATCACCCTGACATTCTTTAGGTTCCATGTAGTACCCAGTGAAGTAACCAGATCAATATCACCCATGCCCGTTACCTCAAGTATCTCGTCATTGGCTAATCGTACCTTTCCAAAATCACCATGTTTCAGATTCACCATCGTTTCCCCGTTGACCATGGCGTGAAACGAAGCCCCTGAATCCATGACCCAAGAGTCCACACTATTTTCCACACTGAGTATCAATGCAACATCATCAGAAACATCCCCAGCAGCAGTGTTTAATTCCTTTTTATTTGGGCACTGACTCTTAACATGTCCCACCTCATTACAGCTCCAACACTTCACATTCTTCCTAAGTTTAGATGAACTCCTTCCCCGACTCCCACTGCTCCTGTTATTACCCCGACCCCTGCCAACATTTAGTAGTTCACTATTAGATGATTCACCCGAGTTCCTTCGTCTGACTTCTTCACCCATAATTAGATCTCGAATACCATTCAGAGTGAAACCCTTAGTCCCCACAAAATTTGAGATTGCAGTCATAGTTCCAGACCAACTATCAGGAACAACAACAGCAGTAGAGCCTGAACTTCATCAACAAACTTAATTCCAACAGATACAAGTCTTGTTAATATTAAATTTAGATTGTTAATGTGAGCAGTCACTGAGCTTCCTTCTTTCATCCTTGTGTTCACCAGCTCCCGAATCAAGAACACCTTATTCGCCGCAGACGGTTTCTCATACATATTTGACAAAGCAGTCATCATACCACGGGCCATGGTTTCCTTAATGACGTTAAAAGCAACATTTTTTGTCAAAGCCAATGTAATAACTGCACGAGCCTTTTTGTCCTTTGATTCCCAATCAGCTTGTTTTATTTCATCAGATTTTTCTTCTAGTACCATATCCAAGTCCTTTTGACATAACAATGCTTCTATTTGCATTTTCCACGAACTAAAATCAGAACCGTTAAATTTCTCGATCACAACCTTCCCGTCTTCAGCCATCTCAAACAGCAAACAAGAAGCAAATCAAAACACTGAACAGACACAGCAATGGCGGCACGGGCCTGAACTTGACGACTGTTCTACTGAACACTGTCAATTAACCGATTTGCTCCTACAAAAACCTTTGCAGACAAATCTAAACCCGAACGTAATTTTCTTTCACAAAACATGGTTCCCCCAAACAGTTGATTATAACCCGTCAAAAAAAAAAAGAAACTTGAAAACACAAAATCCTAACCTTTACCTGGTGAATCCAAGAGTTCTTCACCAAACCCTACTCGCCGGCTTCAAAGGGTTTCAACTTGGTATTTAAGTTGATCACAATCGAATGTAACAGAAAAAGACCAAACATGTTTCTAGCTTTTCTTTTCTTTCTTCAAAGCCCAAGGTGACTCCTCACCTCAAAAAAACTCTATCACATGGACAATAAGAAAGAAAAAAAATATACGCTTTCTGCCTTCTCTTTCGTGCACAAAACCCCAAAGTGAACCAATTTGTTTTTTTTTTTTTGCTTGAACGACACAACAACCAAGAAGAACAAAAAACTTTTTGATATTCTTTATTGAACACAAACGCCGGTTCCAATGGACTTTCTCAATCGACCAAAATCGCCGACCAAGGCTCCAAGACACTCACCGTGAGTTGACTTCCGATTTTGAACAGAAAAACCAAAACTGTTGCGAATCGTTTTCCGTGCAACAACCGTGCGTTCAACGAGCCAAAGCTCTGATACCACTTGTTAGGACTTCAAGCGACGCAGCGGAACCAGCACACAAACACGCACAAACGATTATTACGCAGAAAACAGAAAATAAACGACACAAGGATTTAGCGTGGTTCGGTCGGTGTGACCTACGTCCACGGGCTGCAACTAGAGTTTTCTTTATTTGCTCAGTACAAAGATTACAATTACATGATATGGATATATATATATATATATATATATATATATATATATATATATATATATATATATATATATATATATAGACTAATTAGGGTTAACAACTTAATGAACAAGAAAACTAAACATGGTCCCAAGCCCAAAGCCTTCAAAAACCCAACAAACCATCGTTTTCAAAATTCTAGGTTCAAACCCTTCATATGGGGCAGGGGCAGGGCCAGCTTGTATTTTATTTATAACTGGTCAAACAGGTGAAAAGAAATATTACCTAAAAACGAAATGGGATGGAAATCGTCTAATGCGTATCTAATGCTTACAACATCCTAAATCATTAAGATTATTATATTAATACTGTAGTAGTTGTGGCCATATTTAATCTACTAACCATACGCTGCCAGGTAAAACCTATAACCTGATCCATTTTTTCCCACAAGTAAAAATAACCCTTTTTGCCCCGTTCCCCAACCCTTTGTGGCTATATTTAATTTCAAAGACATGCACACACACCAAGTATGCTACAACAGAATACCATGCTTTGCATACATGTCATCATATAAGTTTTTTTGTTATAAAATCAACTTTTCTGCACCTGAATGTTTTAGATGAACTAAAAAGATACCTGGATAAGTGTAGCTGCAGATCGTCCTGCTCCAGCAGCAGCACCAATAGGGACAAAAAGATGAGGAAAAGCAGGAGTCAATATTTCCATACCAAAAGCAGCATTTTCCAAAAAGTCAGCAAATAATCTCCATCCTTTTGGATTCACATCAAAATGCCGCCCAAATTTCGACAAAAAGATTTTGCTTAGATAGCCAATTCCATCCTTGAGTACCCAATTTACAGCTGCAGCAGTTGGAATCGCCCCTTTTCCCAACCCAACCGCATATAGCAAAGACTATACAAAACAAGCACAATCTAGTCAAGCCAACAAATCACTTAAAATTCCAGTAAGATTTTGAGCAATCCCACAAATAATTAATTTTGTAACCCCCACTATGAACAATCACTTAGAATCAAACATTTGCAATAATACACACCCAATATGAAGTCACTAACAAAACCAAAATCAAAAACTTACAACAGAAACTACATGACTTTCAACAATCATAATTACACATAACAATAGCCATTAGGTCCTTAAACTGTTTGATCTTAAACTCTTTCAAGAATTCAAGTACTATTTGATATAAAGTTTGAAACTAAATGTATAGTTAACTAAAAAATCTCACCTTAATCTAATGATTATCCAATATATATTCTGAAAATGGTAAACATCACTTTAAAATTACACATCCAAACATCTCTTAATGATTATAAACCCTAACACATTACAAGCTAATCATCCAAATAGATTGAAACTTAAACAAACCCTAGAACACAAACCACAAACTCAATAAACTCAACTTACTTGTGTAGCAAGAACGCTGCTAACTTGAGCAGCAACACCCTGAACCCCTCTCCAAAGAGAATACTCCAAGTAATCACTACTAACACTCTCCGGAAACCCTTCAGGGAGCATCAAACGCATGAACAACTCCCTACATTGAACCCACATATTCGGAACAATATCCCCAAACGACACCGTTGAAGACGATTTAGAACCCGATTGCAGCGGCCACCAAGCCCAATTCACATTCGGAGCGACGAACGTATCAGCGAATTCATCAGCTACGAGTTTCGTTCGTTTTCCCCCTTTCACTTCCCACACAATCACTTCATCATTTGCACCAATTTCGCTTCGAGAATCGATTGCGTGAGCTCGAGACGCAAATTGAAAGAGCAATGCGAGAATTACACCGATTAAAACACCTTTCGTGTGTGAATTTTGATCTTCATTGTTATCGTCGTCGTCGTGGTTAGACCATCGATCCCACCAATTGTGTGAACCACCACCGCCCCCACCGTCACCGTCACCGTTACCGTTAACGTGGCTTGAAGCTGTGAGGGGGAGATGGGGTGTGGTGGGGAGTGAGATGTGGTGGGTATTGGGGAAATGTGAAGGGGGAGATGGTGGTTTCCATGGTTGACGGCGGGGTGAGATTCCGGTGGGTGTGACGGTGTCGGAGGTGGTGGTGTGGGGGAAAGTGGGGCGGAGGGAGAGGAGAAGCATCGGTGGTGTGGTGGTCGACGGTGGTGGCAGCGGCGGCGCCGGTGAGAGTGGGATGAGTTCGTTGCCGAGGTCAAAACGTGCGCCCCAAGAAGGGAAGCGAAGCTTACAGTGATGTGAGACTTGCACCAGTGTTATAAATGAACACATTACGCGATTTAATAAAGTATAAAGTTATTACGGATAGATTTTGAAGATTTAAAATAAAACACAAATAATATTATGTCTCACTCGTTGCACTCTAATAATTTAAAAAATGTAACTTAAACTAAAAGAATATAAAAAAAAACCAATAAAACCCGGAAATAAAAGATATTGTAACTGGAAAGGTTCAAACTCGCGCCCCGTAACAGGTAAGTAAAGCGCAACGCCAACTCATCTAGTCCAACAACTGTGTTTAATGCCGACTGAAATCATATTTATGTGTTAATAAAACTGTAAAAAGCAAAAAAAAGGAAAAAAAGAAAAGAAAATTACCAGCGAATGATAATGTGCCACGTGGCGTGCCGGTGGGGGTACCCACCGACACTTCTAAATGGGTTATTTAGAAGAACGAAAACATATTATATTTGACATCACTCGTTTTCAAAAAAAATATTTGTCGAAACATAGACCAACTCAAAGCGTATATAAAAATTAGCACAAAACGTTTTATATTTGACCCAAGTCGTTTTTGACAAAATTTACGTCATAACGTAGACGAACTCAAATTTACACCAACATGTACATAAAAATAATGAAGTAAGAAATTAGATTATTTTAAGTAAAAATATATGATGGGTAAACCTGAAGTTTTAGAAACCTGAGGGGGTTAAAATAATATTTTTTAAAATTTTATAAAAAAACTTTGGGTGTTAAAAGTGACAATTCAAAAACTTGAATGGGTTAAGTTAATATGAAACTTTGGATTTATATATAAAAATAAAAAGGCTTATGTTTTGACAAAATAACCATATTCCCGTTAACACTCAATGTATTAAGTACTTGTACTCGATGCATTAAGTGCTTCCATTATGACTTTTAAAGTATTACTTTTTTAATGAAAAATGTACGATCATGCTTTGAAGGATAGATATTATTTTAATTAAGGTTACCTATCTGTTTCTTAGTAGGGACCGCACCCTCAACCCTCCCAGAAAAAAATCCATTACTGAAAAAACTCTTTTTCTTAACTCTGAGCATTTTGCTCTGATTGAGACTTGAACCCATGACCTTCTAATACTTACATGTCATGAGGATCACATTAACCAGTTAGTTTAAGAATCATTGGTTTTTAAAGTATTACTAGTAATATTTTTTAGGGGAGTTGTACTTTTTATCGGAAGTAAGAAAGTTTTTGGGATGTGCAATATTGGGAAGGATCTTCTAAAATGTAGATATGAGATATGCAATCAAAGGTGAACTACATCAGGGGATCAACTTAGCTTCTAGTTTAATTTTAGTTAGATGACACTATACTCAAAGATAAATACCCGCTTCTCTTTGAACTTGAGGCCTCCAAGCCGTGTGGTGTTTCACAATAGTGATAATAACTTCATTTGGAAATGAAGGTGGAAAAAGAAATTGGGGGTTGTACATCACCTCCATAAACATGTTTATCCCAGGTCAAGATCTCTTCTTCATACGATAAGTGAAAATGGCGGTTTGGATCAAGAGACTACATTATGGTTAAGATATCAAGGTACACTACAATAATTTTTTTAGCCATGAATCATTCCAGATTTATTTGAAATAATCGGTCTCCTAAAAAAGTCAATATCTTGGGATAGCGGGTGGAAATGGAAAGATTACCAACCTTGAATGCCACATACAATACCCTTTGTGTTTGATTTGTGGTGACCAAAGTGAATCGACTAAACATTTATTAATTTCCTGTCCTTTAACAAACTACGTGTGGCATTATGTTGGCAAGTGGTGCAAGATACCCCCAATTTACGCTTTTGAAGTCGGAGATTTATTTCAAATTCATAAAAATATTCCAGTAAATAACACAAAAAAGAAGGTGATAAATGCTATTATTATTATCATCCGCTGGTGTATTTGGAATAGCAAACGATAAGCATTTTTATGGGCAAAGACATCTCATTTATAAAGGTGCTAGAGGATATCAAAACTCTAGGGTATCTATGGATTGAAAGCAGATCAAGTTTAAAAACAATTAATAGGAAGATTGGTGTGTCTTCTAGTGTAAAAAAAAGTTTGGTTGATTGGGTTGTAATGTCTGTTGTTTTCTTTGTATGGTCATTGGTGTATGTAAGTTGGTTTCTAGCTTCTTGCGAGACCCTATTTTGGTTAATAAAATGTCCTTGCACTTAAAAAAAATATGTTGGGATTCTTTTTTTAAGTTTAAAAAGACTTTTTGTCAAAAGTCTTTAAAAGTCTTTATTAATTTATAACTTTTCAAAAAAGGGTTTTTAAACAAATATTTGGATTAGCTTACAAACCAAAAAAATTAACAAATTGTTTTTTAAAAAGTGTTTAGTTTAGCTTATTCATGTAGAATTATCAAAAATGACTTTTATTAGTCAACTAGGTTATACCCCCTGTATTACACGAGTTAAATAACAAAATATTAAAAATTAATGAAAAGTTACGAAATATGAAACACTGTTTTGATAAAGATTTAACTAAAATTACGTGTAAGTACTTTAGTTGTTAAAATATTTCTATTATTATATTTAAAACTTTTATTTCAAAAAGTATATTTTAAAACTCTCATTTTAAAAATATGTTAAGAAACATTTCATTCTAAATATATATATATATATATATATATATATATATATATATATATATATTTTAAATGTCATTTTTAATAAAAATCTCACTATTTCAAAATTATGGGTTTTAATTATTTTTGTTTTGTAAATACTTTCCTATATAATAAAAATTGGCTTTGACAAAATATTTTATGCATATCTCATTGTTCTAAAACTCTGTATTTCAGTTATTTTTTAAAAATGGTTTTATATAAAACTTTTATTAAAAAAAACTATTAGTTTTAGAATATTTCGTACGTGTAAAAGGTACGTTATGTAAAAAAATTAGAGTTAAAAAAATTATTCAAAAAAGTGTATTTTTAATCAAAACATCTAGTTTTTAATCAATTAAAAAATATGTTTTATAAAAAAGTTTGTTTTTAAAAAAATTTGGATGTTTAAAATAAGAGAGAGAGAGGGGGGGGGAGAGAATTTAAAAATTATTTATTTTGACTTTTTAAATGTTGATAAATGATTTGCTAGGAAAAATAAATGGTAGAATTAATGTGATGATAAATATATATATCAAATGTAATCATTTATTAGTATGAGACTAGTTTTAGTAAATCTATGTATTACACGAGCTGAATAAATAAAATATTAAATATGGTTAAAATTTAATAATTATAAAACGATATTTTAAGATAAAATATGATTGAAATAACGTATAAGTAAGGATATAAGTAACAAAAAATGATATCAATCTTTTAATTTTTTTGTTTTTTCCAAATATTTTTTTTTAACATTTTGTTTCAACAAACCATTTTAAAAAGATAATCATTTTTAAAAATTGTCTTATTATAACTTTTGATTATAATTATTTTTTATTTATAAAAATTTAACTTTTTTAAAAACATCAAATTTAAATTATTTTATATTTTTAAAAAGTTTGATGTTTTGGTAAATTTTCTTAACTTTTAAAAAGTTTCCTTAATAGCTCTCAATTAATACTATAATAATCAAGATAATTTGTTTCTAGAAATAAATAACATTTTATTAAAAATACTTTAATAAGACTCGATTTTGTTAAAATATAGTTTAATTTGTAGCTAATCATTGTTAAAACTAAAATATATTAAAAAGATATAAAAAGGTTTGTGCAAATTTATAAATAATAAATTTTTTTTATACTATTGTTTATACTTTAAATATATTTTTTATATATAATAAATTTATTGATATGTTATCCATAATATATCTATACTATATTATAATGCACGAAGGAAGGATTCCGGCCAAAGTTAAGAGATTTGTAAATTTTAAGCACAAGGTACAACCCAAAAAATCAATTTAATAAGGGTAATTATGTCTTTCTAACGCTACTAAAATAGTGAAACTTTAAATTTATTTACACTTAGACCCTTGTATCTTTAATTATATACAATTTTTTTCATGTTTGTTACAATATGCTTAAAAGAAGGAATTCAGTTTTTTAAATATAAAACTAACCAGAAACGAGTACCATAATGAAAAGTGTCGCACGCGCCGCATCGTGCGAGCACGTTACTAGTATTAGATTATACATATATATAATCTATTATATAATTTTTTATTTCAACTCGTGTAACACACGAATATCTAATCTAGTAAGTTAATAAAGAGGTTGAAAAGTTAGACTTCCCTGACCACTTGATAAGTTAAAACTCAAAACACTTTTTAACTTTACCAATCATCAAAAACGTCTTTATTAACTTTGATAAATTAATAAATTATAAGAAGAGTGAAATACAGAAACCTACACACCCTAAATTACACGGATGTTCTCTAAGGTTTTCTAAGATTTTATATTTTGCAAAAATTACATGTTTGGTTTAAAGCTCTAGACAAATGTATCACATTGTCTCACCAGGTCAAACATCTGATAGTTTTTTCCACTAAAATGAGGCAAAGTGATGATTTTGCCCATGAAATATAAAACGAAAACACTAGAAGAAAATTATATAAAATTACCTAAACATTCTTTTTTTTTTTAATATAGTTAAATAGCCAAAACACCCCTAATGCATCCTTACATCACTCCTGTCATCTTCTTCGACGAGTATATTTATTCTGGTGAACACCCCCGGCAACTATATTTGTCTTGTCATCTTCAAATGCACATACAAATCTTGAATTACAAAATTCAATCAATGATTAAAATCAAGCTTAAAATCAGTTGTTTTTTTATCAAGAACATTGATCGCATTGTGCGAAGAAACTACAAAACAATATGAGAGACCATAAGCAACGATATTGGTGTGCAACATTGTTATGACGGTGGCAACTAGTGAAGCATGGTGGACCAATATTTCATATTCCAAAAATAAAATATGTTACATTTGTTCAAACCTTTAGACTAAACATGTAAATTTTGGATATTAAAGACAAGATGTGAAATTTAAGAAACCTTAATTACGATCTGTGTAATTTACTCTTTTTTTAGTAAAGCTTTGATTATTAATATTAATATTCAAAGAAAAAATAACATAAATACTTTTCCTATAACTTGTCGTGTTAAAACAATTCTTTATCTATAGTGACTACATACGTGATAAAATAATTATAAAAAAGTAAAATAATCTTTTACTTGAGTATAATATTTTTACATTTGATGATAGTACGAGAAAGACATTCTCATATAAAACTTTCGTAAAAACTATTTGGAAATCTATTTCATGGTTTTTGTATAACGTATTATCAAGAAAAGTGAGTAATACCCAAAACGCCATACACGACTACCATGTATACTCATATATATGTTTGTACCATCTAAAGAAGTCTAATCTACTTAGGGTTGAAGTCTAGTAGAATCAGAGAATTCGTGCATGTTTTTTTTTACAGTTAAGAAGTCCGCCATTTTGAAAAGTAACATTATCATCACTTAAGAAACCACAATAATCTGTGTACATTTGTTGTTATCTTTTGTTATGCAAGAAACCATAATATCCTTTCCTTATCTTTAGTTATTAAAAAAACCCCAATAACCTTTTGTTACTATTCTCTGAGGTTTTCTTTTATATTATTATAGATTACATACTCTTATAAACAATTAGTGTTGGTTATCAACACCATGTTTTTAAGGTTTTTGAGTAATTTCATCATCTTTTAAGGGGTTGATGTTAATTTCTCATCCACTGCATATTTGTTTTTATTGGATTTATGTTGAAGTTGAATCATTCATTATGAAGTTATGTATGGGATTTTCCATCTAATGTTTGTTATGATGTTTTCTCATGTATGCAACTTTTTAAATGCCCTTTTGAAGTGTCAAGAGGGGGAGTTACTCAGAGTAAAAATATATATTAAAGATGATTCAACAACAAGAAGCATGGTTCCCCATGTCATAACCTTACAGATTACAAGTCCAAACAAGTCTAGAGCAACAAGATCAACTTGTTAATGTAAAATACCAAAAGTAAACAAGCCTAGAGCTACAAGACCGACTTGTTAATGACAAACGCCAACACTTACAATGCAAAGATACCATCTTTGTACAATCAAACATGTTTTTAACTAACCGTCAAACGACCAAATGATTTCCAAGACGATTCAATTCTCAACAAATGCAGTTTCTCCACAAATGGTTCCAAGATTTCAGCCTCTTCTTCAGGTGCAAAAGCCATGCATATGCTCAGTTCTTGAACTGCCTCTGCATATTCCCTGCCATTTAACAAAACAAAAAACAAAAAGAAAAAACCTTGATCAAAATCCAGGTGGGGTGGGGGATAGAAAACAATTTAAAATTTTATACCTGCTGAAATACAGCATCATGCCATGATCTCTTCTTAAAGCCCAGTTATGAGGCTGTAATATCAGCAGTTTCTCGGATGCCATGATCGCCAGCCTAGTGCATAAGAAAAGATATGACATGCCAAACACAAGAATCGACTCATTTAGAACTCAAGTTCTTGTTATGGATTTGGCGTACGATAAAAAAGTCTGCTTTTGACTTCTAATAAATAAGTTTCAAGCAATGATAAACAATTTGGTGGTCTTAACATGTAAATAAACACTAGTTATAATAAACAAGTAATCGACAAATGTAAGCTGCGTGTAATTCCTACTATTTTATTAGGCTGACTCCTAATCTACTCTTAAGCCACTTATATCTACATCTTGCAGGATTTGAACTCGCAACCTCTTGGATAGAGGGGAGACACCTTACCACCAGGATATCCCCTAGTAACCGACAAATGTAAACTGCGTATAAATCCTACTATTCACCATATAAAGATTATACATCTGACTTGTAATTATCATCAGGAAGATGGTGTTATGCTGTCAAAGGCGCTAGGTGCACTGAAGGTTCAAAGGCCTCGCCTGAGTGCCCATATGCACACCTAGTGCGCCTTTTAAAACATAGAAACCTGATGACTGTCCATTCATGGGTTAATTTAGCAAACTAAAGTTCAAGTTCGGACACTTTCCATTTATATATTATAAGGTTATCTTTTTTTTTCTTTTCATTTCTAATATCAAAGAGCAGGGATTATTGGGCAATGGTCAGTAATTTAACAAATTCCCCTCTCAATTCTCATGTCAATCTTGAAACCTGTAGGGAAAACAGAAACAAGTGCCTAAAATAATTAGAAAACAGGTCATGTCAAACAAGGACAAATTATTAATTTAACATGAGTACCGTAGATCTTGAGGACGCAACAATGGTATGCTTGAACTATCAGCCTTATCATCATGAACGGGCCTAAGTGGAGAAGTCAACATTAACCCACGAGTCATTCTTGAAGCCCGTTTCCAATGAAGCCTCTATAGAAAGGGAAACAAAAAGAATCAAGAAAGTTAAAAAAGAAATGAAACTTTTTGCTACTAGTTGAATTTCTTACAATCAAATTAGCAAGATAAATCCCAATAATGTCCCGGTTTGTAGCAATGTCAAGTCCCAGAAGTGAATTGCTGTTCAAATCTGATGCCTTTGACTTTGGATCGTCAACACAACGTCCATTGACTATGCCGAATAAGCTGTGCCCTGAATTTACCCTAAAAAGCTCCTGATGAACAAGATTTAGGGGGGTTTAAATATGTATTATAAAAGTGATTATGTCATGCTAAAGACTAGGTAAACAACTAGAACCAGATAATTAACCACGAAATGGAAATAAAAGTCTTCAATACTATGGCGATGATGGGTAAATATGTATTTTAATTTAACTAAAACACGAAATTGTCACGATCACTCGGCACTAGTATAATCAGATAATCACAAGCAAATTTTGTTCCTTAAAACACTTCCAAATCATCTTACCTCAGGATTTTCTGTTTTGGGCCAGATCAAAAAGTCTTCCCCCACGCAGGATCCAACAATAGTCAAATTTAGTCTTCGACAAACCTCAATGTAGATTATGCTAAGCAAAATTGCTGTCAAAATATTATTTTAATATCAGGTAAAAATCTTAAGCGAGTAGAATTCCAGTCATCTAAAAACCTAAATTTTTTAACATAGTTTTACAAAAGTTAGAATTTTTTTAACAAATATGCTAGAGAGAGAAAAGAATATTTACCGCTGCCACGTTTGGAGCTTAAAACAGAATGCAGATAGGAACAATTGGAATCCACTACCGTTGACCTTTTGAAACCTATTGACTCGAATAGAACATTGTTGACTGCCTCCAAAACTTCAATCAAATAACAACCTATGTCCCTTGAAATTAGATGAACCTCAACTTCTTTTGCAATGGCGTCCAACTCTAACAACCAATCTTCAA